>NW_011627601.1:32426-76990 GCF_000204515.1 Acromyrmex echinatior | reverse complement strand
ATTTATTGTAATCTATTTAATTATTTCATGTTCAGTATGACATATCGCATCCCCGCAAGAAAACTGATACAAGTAAAAAATATAAAATTGTTCAAGAAAGAAGAGAAAGAAAAGCGCGTAATGTTTTAAAATTAATTGTTTATTAGAATAGTATAACTATAAGTTAAGTAGAGATAGTTATAATTTGCTTGTTTCAATTTCTCTAAAAGTAATGCAGAGATTAATTTTGTTATTTTGATATTATATGATATCTCTAAAAACTATCCCTATATTGATTTATCATTTTCTTTGGGAAGAATTTGAATTTAACTTATGTTTCTTTTCGTGATTAAAAGTTAATGCATTTAAAACATAATTTGCACATGATACAAAATTTGAAAAATTTTAACTTTTCTTGCAGAAATAAAATGTGTTGTAGAATATCTAAAGATATATATCTTTAATAAGTATTTTAATTATTAAAATCAAGTAGATTTCATTTTTTAAAAAGCATTATTTTAACTTTTGGAAAAAATATTGTAATAAATATCTATTATAAAATATAAAAAATTATTTGTGTATCCGAAAATTCTCGAATTAATTATAAAATATTATTACTTTTGTCCACAGCAATTAATCAAATTCAGCTTCTAATGACATATATTAATAAAATTTCTTATTATATTTATATTATGTAAAAATATAAATGAAACCTTTTTCGAATCTTTTTTTATATTTCAATAGTACATTTCAATAATACTTGTAAATATGCGGTACGCATTAAACTAAAACTTTTGGATAATATTACATTGTTCTTATTGTTACGTCCAACGAACTTCTACTCTACTTCGGTATTAATCAATAAATAATATTTTAATCTTTTTCGGTTCTAGTAATACTCCTTTAACCGTTTCACTCTCCATATTCTTTATTCACGGAAATCCTAATGTACCCACACGCACACATTTTTTAATGTATTTGCTCTAGGTCCGCGAATATTACTCGATGTAATATTCGCGTACTTACACCCACACACCCACCCACACACACACACACACACACACGCGCGCGCGCGCGCGCGCGCGCATCACGTTTAACCAAAAACATTATAATTATAAATGCAACAAGTGCGTTCGACTCTTGAGTTTTTTTTGCTCAGCGGAGCGTCGACCTCGAGAGAGGTTTTCACTTCGTCCTTCCAATCCCTGGCTCTTCGAGAGCCCAAGAACGAAGCAAAGTACCTCTCGGTTTGCGTCGTTCCTTCCCCAGCTCCCTTGCGATCCGGAGCTTGGACGTAACCAAATCGGTCAAAATTCGGTTCCTGCTGTGTTCACCCTCTCAACTCCTTGCCTTCGGAGCTTGGAAGTAACATTATCAACACATTTCGTTATATAATATATATATTTTTTTTTTTTTTTTGTAAATTGAGTCTCTATATTTTACAATTTGGAAAACGTTTTCTCGGAACATCAATAAAAATATATTTTCACTAGAATTTAAAGATATTTAAAGATATTTTTTTCTTTCATTCAATAATTTAATTTTTTTATGTTCTGATATCATTTTCTTATTCAGAGACTTAAAAAAAATCTAGTAATATATATAATTTCATAAGAATTTACAAATACATTATTTTCTATTCTTTAACTTCACCATTTCAAATTCTTACATTTTGATCTCATTTTCATATTCAACTCTCTCTCTCTCTCTCTCTCTCTCTCTCTCTCTCTCTCTCTCATCGAAAAATTTTTAAAAATATATAATAATTTAACTAGATATGTTCTGTTACTTAAAAAAATGTCAGATGTGAATAAGTTGAACAATAATTTTAAAAATTCTCTATTTCAACAAAACATATCTATCAACTTAAACTCAATTTAAAGAAACCAGAACAAAAAAAGTTAAATTTCTTTTTTTTTTAAACTAGAACTAGTATAATTTGGAAGTTAAATTCATAATTTATGAATTATAGAACTCAATATGCAAATTCATTATATTTATCCAATTCATTACATTAAAAATGACCAAGTTAAAAATTGCTTGTAATACTAATCCATATTTTAAAAAGAAAATAAAGACAATAATGCTATATGTTTTGTGGAAAGATAAATTGAGATATTGGAAACGATAAGATGAAATTCCTAGTCGACTAATATCAGCAGATTAATACGAGTCCTGGGCATGCGACTTCTAGATTGATCACACGTACCTGATATGAGCACTAACATTATCCATATGATCCCCACAATGGTCTTCATCATGTCGTTGTGTCATGTCCACTTCATCATACCTTTTCGCCTTCGTCCGTAGATCTTCAGTTTTTGCACTGCAATAAAAGAAGGATGGTCGATCGATCGTAGAAACGTTATCAGATCTTGTGTCAACGTACTTTTGTTTCTATTTACAATACATAATTCCTGTTATATTCTCGCTAACAAAAATTATCGTTCTAAAGTGAACAAAGTAAATATCATATTAAACATATTATTTATTGAACATATAATTTTTTATTATATATAAAAAATTATTATAAAAATTGTTGTAAAAATTGTTTTTTATTATATTTTTTATTATGTATATAATTTATAAATACAATATAATAATCCATATACATAAATACAAAATAACAATCGAAATTAAATAGCGCTACTTTGTAATAAATAATTTACTCACTAAAAAAAATTATTAAATTTTAATAAATATTTCTTTGAATAATCCTACGAAATATTTACTTACATACTGAAATAAAATAGCATTTTTAATTGGCTGCAACAGCCAATTTTTGATTGCTGGAGCTAATTTTTGTTGCGTTAGTCTATTCGCAATGTTAGTATAGGATTTCGATTGGCTAACGTAAACTAAAAATTGGCTGCTGCAGCCAATTTCTTTTTCTCAGTGCGATAAATAAATATTTAATTAAATAAAGAAAATAATAGTTAAATCAAACTAATGGTTCTTGTATCTAATAAAAGAATCTTGTAAATAATAAATTTTGTGTTTACATTTAGTAGATAGGGGATGGAATAGTTGTATACAAATTTTTAGATATATATATATATTTATTTATTTCTTTTAATGCATCATGATGTAACAATTATTTAGATTTATATACAATTTGCAAAAAAGTGTAATTTTAGTCTGTCTATGAGTAAAATATCAAAATCCGAATTAGTACATCTTGCTTTTGATTTGGGGCATAATGAAATAAAGGGAAAGTTGTAACATGTTCTAAACTAAAAACGATCTGTTGTAATAAAGAAATTCACTGTTTTAAAAACAAATTATCTGTTTTAAAACGTAAATTCACTACTTTAAAAACACAAATTCAGTGCTTTAAAAATAAATTATCTATTCTAAAACAGAAATTATCTTCTTATATTATTTTTGTTTTTAAAATAGTAAATTTGCTGTTAAAAAGCAGTGAATTTGTGTTTTTAAAATAGTAAATTTGTGTTTCAGTACAGATAATTTATTTTTAAAGCAGTGAATTTGTGTTTGCAAAGCAGTAAATAACATCTATTACAATAAGAAATATACTTATAACGCATTTGCACGCGATTATAGTGCATGAAAATATGATCTTAGCGCGTGCTTGCATCGCAGTATTTCGGCTGTGACAGATTTCCTAATCTGATTAGTTATCAGATAAAAATATTAAAATATTTCGGTTTATGAAGCAGAGCGATACTTTTTTCTTATCATATCTTTATTTTTACGCGAAAATACATCAAGTATTCAGTGTATTTTTATTAAAATTTGAGATGAGCGGGTTCTTTTTAACATTTACATTTGATTATATAGTGTTACAATATACCTTAGCGAAACGGTACTTTTAACCCTAAACCGATGTTGTAAAAATTTGATATGAATATATTTGAAATCACTTAAAAATATCAAAAAAAAAGACATACACATAACTTGAGTATTTTAGAATTAATAAAATGAAAATATGATAAAAAGTATTTATTTGAAAGTTTAAAGCAAAAAATATAAAATCGTAAATTTACACTAATGTGGCTTGTCTGAGCATAGTACATATAACTTCTTTTATGCGCGATTGATTTATGCGGCAGAGACAGATACGAGCTTCGATTATTTTTGTTCTTCATATGATCATCTTATCTCTTATCATTTAAAAGATATTCGCATTGTTACAATTTCTTTCCGTTGCAACTGTATCCAGTCTCTTTTAAATATTCCGCTACAGAACTACAAGAAAATATTTATTAAAATTTAGTAGGTAATCTTTCTCAGTGTACGATTTACTTTATTGTTTTTGAAACGGATTGTAATTATTTTATACTTTTGTTTAAAATCTTTTAATTCTTTAATCAATCTCTTATAAATCAAAGTATACAGGTCTCAGAATTTGAGGATAATATTATTGCAGCGTGAAACTTCGTGAAAAATTAAGCGATAAAAGTGTAAACCATTTTTTCCATAAAGTAGTTTTTTAAGTATAAACGTTTTAAGTTTGACTAATCATAAACGTTGATTGAAAAATCATCTGTCGGTGTAATGTGCGTAATGTTTTCTTTAATATAATACTAACATTGTACGCATGTTATATAGACAGATAATTCTTCAATCAATGCTTTCATTTGCACAGACTACAAATTTTCTGCTCTTACATGGAGTCACGTGTCACCCTATATATCTATATTTCTAAAATATATATTATTTTACTTTTTTATGTAACAAAGATAACAATTATTATTGCATCACGTAATGTATGAAAAATTGAAAAAATCTTATTCCGATATTCATAGTTAATTCTTATATTCAAGATCGTCTTAAGTTCTGTTTTGAGATGTCTCGAATCAATCAGAGGACCGCATTAGCAACTAAGACATTATTTAAGACTATCTTAAAGTAACAACTGACTATGAATATCGACCTTAATTTCAATATATATGTAGATAGTAAGGTGCTAAAAAAAATTCTGAATCAAAATGTGTGTGTGGACCAATCAGAGTTTTTTGATTAAATTTATTAAAATTCTAATTGAGATAACCGGAATTCTGGATGATACAATATCTCTGATAAAATCTAGCAGAATTCTTATTTTTACCAGAATAATTATACACCCAGAAAAGAAAGGTTTCTTCAATTCAAATGTTCCTTTGTTATACGGTAAAGAAAAAATTTCTTTGATTTAAACGTCATTTCTTTGATTTGAACATAATTTCTTTAAATCAAATAAATTTTTTTATTTGATTTCAAACAATAATATTTAAATCAAAGACATGACATTCAAATCAAAGAATTTTTTCTTTAACTATATAGTAAAGAAACGTTTCTTTAAATCGAAGAAACCTTTCTCTGAGTGTATCTATCAGAATTCTAGTTATCTTAACTAGAATTCTAGTAGATTTAACCAGAAAATTCTTATTCGTCCATTTTCCACCAAAATTACTATTTAATCCAACTAGACCATTTTTCTCAGTGACAATAAACAAATTCGTTGAGTATAACATTGTACGCTGATTACAGTTGCGAAACCGAATTTGTAAATTTATTACAAAGGCACAGCGCCAAACGGATCCGAATAAGGCACACGCAAAGAACACTAAAGATGTCGGCTCGTGAATTATGGGTAGGTAATTGTGGACTATCGTGAAAACTTACGATCATTTTTGCGCTCGTGCTCGCGGTATATTCAAATATGTCTGTGTCGATGAGACGCGCGATAAGCGGTATTCGCTTATGTGTTGGTAAAAAATATGCAGTTTTCCGAAAAGTACGAAAAGCAGCTTTGTGAAATATTGAATGTCCCGTAGTGATCGGTTAATCTTTAATCGAATGTTATTTATCAAAAATAAGAGAGAGAGAGAGAACTGTAAAAATCTAGATAGATAATAAAAATTGTACAACAATATACTTATAATATTTAACATGTTATTAATATATAATATATTTTATTATTTTTAAATAAATATAATCATCAACAAAATTTTGCAAAATCATTATTAATTTGAGGAAAAATAAAGCCGGAATTAGAATAATGTAAATCATCTAAATTTGATACAGAATAAATAAATAGCGATTAATCATATTATTAATTTCTGACTCGTTTTGAATTGATTGTCAATAATAAAGGGAATTTTAATGGTGCTCGATACTCAGAGCAATCATGATATCTCTATCGGAAAAAAGTCCATTCTAAATTCTCTCGAAAAAACTACCGCCGTCGCGATTACAACGATGATGCATAATTTTCGACGGTAAAATGTTTGCTTTGCGCGAAATAGTAGATATTTGATTCATGGTTTTTACGAGCAGGTCAGAGCTTTGTGCACCGTTATCGGTGCCAATTTTCGTTTCGAAAGATTTATGACAGTCGTAAGGCTCACGTGATGTCGAACCCTTTCTGCATTTTGATATTTTTGCAGGTAGTGGTGCAATGGCTGGCGTCAATTATTCCAACGATTCTGAGACTCTCTCCGAATCTCTCGAATTCCAATAAATCCACTTGCGCACGGATATTCCAACCTTTCGCCAGAACAGACCGCGAGATTTCGTCAACATGATCCACGGATTTCTCAAATTTTCTTCCGATTGTCATTTACAATTCATTTTTTAACTGATATACAATCATTTTAACATATAAAATATGTATCTTATTTATTGCAATAATATATGTATATTAAAGATTAAAATCTTATTCGATTTTTAATATTAATTATTTTGAATGTTGCTTTAGTTCCTTGCATAAACGTTCTCGATCAATCAAAAGGATTCAATCGTAAAGCTGATTTTTCAAATAATTAATGATTTTATGTGTCTTATAGAAAAAAATAGTGAGAAATCAAGATAATGAAATAATAATGATGCAATAAATTAATGGCATAAATTGCTGGTACCGCTTAAGCTAAGTGGCACATGTAAAAAAAACGTGAGTAGTAAAACATAAGCAGTAATCGACCAATCGTAGTCTAACAGAACAAAGGCAATAATACAAATAATAGCAAGTGAAAAAGATTTGCTTAGAGTGCCTGCACACACTTTCCAAGCAAACAGTAATCATAAGACATACCGTAAGAATTAGCTAATCACAGTTAAGAATTTTCAAAAACTGTTAACTATGATTGGCTAAATCTTATGGTAGGTCTTATGATTAAGGAAAGTATGTGCAGGCTTACTTGCTTTATAGATAAATACTATTGAGCGTTACTAGTAGTGTGCAATAGTATTTTGAAGCACTGTACTATTGCACTACTGCATCACTACATTATTACCTGTAGTATAGTAGTATAGTAGTGCATTAATACAGTCTCATAATATTATACTGCGCATACACACTAGTACTTTTCTATAAGGATGACTGCTTACGGCGTTTTTTATTTATGTGCCACTTGCTTAAAATTTCTTTTTTTCGTTTATCTACTTATTGACATACGTTGTAGCAATGTTGCTTGCATAGAGAAGAAGGTGCCATTATAACCAGTGTAGATATGATTCCTTTTAATATCCGCTATTAGGTGAAAAATTTTAGTTTACTTATGGAATTATTTGTTCAGTAACTCATTGAATTATATCATGATGCTAATATATCAATACACAATAGTTAGAATTTATTATGACGCATTTTTATTTTCAAACATTTTTAAGGTATATTATAGCATTTTATTACACACATATTATTATTCTTAAATACTTGATCGTATATCTATTATATGAGGATATGTATATTTGTTATTTAACACATTTTATTTGGCTGTACTATATACGTTTCGAGTTATGCAAAATTAAATAGCATGACATTTTATTATTGTAACCCCCTATAAATGCTGATTGCTGACGGCGTTTTCGAGGTTTTCATATCAAAATAATTATTTTGGGAACCCAAATCTAGGGTCGAAATTACGAATTATATATATAAATATTTCTTTTACTATTGCAAACTGTTCTTATGCGAATTTTCTAATTTATATTACTTCGTATTTCTATCATTGTATTGAATTATAATCTTTTACACGTACTTCCTGTGTCGGCTCATTTACAAACTTTTTTTTCGTAAAATAATTTTTCCATGAATGGTAGCTTTACTGTTAATCTATAGTTTATAATACATGTGCAATAGATTTTTAGTACTGAGCAATTTACATGCAGAAAAACGGAGAGCAGCCTATATGTGTACATATTGTATGCATTTGCATACAACTTTAAATGTTTAACATTTTGTTAATTTTGTAAGTACTATTTTTTAAACAAAACTATTTTTTTATTTATTTTTTTTTTTTTAGAAGACTTATATTACTACTTCTATTTTTCTTTAAGCCTTTATGCAGCGTAATTTTTTTAATGTATACTTAAATAATAAATGTTTTGTAACTTTGAGCCTAGAATCAATTGGAAAACGCTTTAACGAATGTAATTAAGTTTTAAATTTAAACATTAATTATTAATCAAGTTATTGTATAAAATGTAAATTGGGTGTCATAATACCACCGTTTCCTTTACATGTATATCCGGCGTCATCCTGTGGAAGTGAATTCGAGCAAAGAGAAAACTGACTCGCGTTTTAAATAGCAAAAAAACCACGCACGCGCAGATGATGTCATTTACATATATATATATATATATATTTGTAAAAAAAAAGATCCTTCTCTCTCTTCCCCCCCTCTCTCTCTTTCTTCTTCCTCTATTTATTGTATATATATTTCTCTTTTTTCTCTTTTATCTTTGTATATACAATCAGCAACTAAAAAGGTTAGAACACTTTTTTTTTGAGTTGAAATGAGTTTCGGAGTTTTGTAGCCTACTCACTCAAGCGATCCATAAGTAAGAACCAATCTTTCGATAAGCAGGCTACGTTCTGAAACTCATCAAATTTCGGATGAGAGTTTCTATATATATCAGCCAATTACAGTGCATTAGATCATATTAGCATTAGAAGCTAATTTAGGCTTAGGTCGAGGGGCGGCAAGTTTAGGGGGGCGGCATTTTTTGAAAAGAAGTTCTAAAAGATAATTAGGAAATTTCAAGGCTAATGAGAGTCAACACGAAAAGAGTTGCGCACAGTTATAGATTAGTAAAATTATTTCTTCATAAAACTGATGTCTTCTTTGTTTCGTAAGTTTGAATTTATTTTTGGAGCCATTTTTAACAATATTACATAGTATACAAAGTAATTGCTAATATGGCTCCAAAGTGAGTTGAAACGTTCAAGATTGCGAAATAAAGAAGACATCAGTTTTATGAAGAAGTAATTTTACTAATCTATATATTTATAGATAAATATATAATTTATATATTTACTAATATATAACTGTACGCAACTGTAACTCTTTTCGTATTGACTCTCATTAGCTTTGAAATGATGAAATAATGATATATAATGACATTATACAACGAAACAAATTTTGCTACAGTTTTATAACAATAAACAATTTTTAAACAAGTAAATTTAAATAAACTTTTGTATGAATATTCATTAAAGTTTTATTAGCACATATAAAAAATTTGATTTAATTCGTAATGCTGCAACCTTATTCAAATTTGCATAAGTACTACAAAATACGATTTTACATAAGAATCAAGACAAACAAAAAAAAAATTAAGTAACTTTTAAATAACTAAGAAAATTGTGCTCAAATTTTACAGATATTAGATATTTAAATGTAATAATAGAACAATCTATAAAATTTTTATATTTTTGATAATGCTTTGAGATGTGACAGAAGTACATACATCCTTAAAAAAATGTAGTTATTGCCACTAACTTTATTCTGCAGAACTGTCTCTTTTACAGATACGCGATGTATTTATTGGAGGGAGACAGTTTTGGAAATCCACGGAAATCCATATCAGGTAATCGTTCGCGAATCACGCGGAAAGGAGAAAAAGAACTGGACAAGCCTTTCAGGCACGATAGATGACGAGCGATCGGGTGGGCGGCCGTGTGAATGGCAGGCACTTATTATTATCGGTTATTCGGTTCCGCGAGTGCCAATATTCTGTTATGCGCAATCCGGCGCTTCAGTGCAGCGACTGACCAGCTAGCTGGTTGGCCGGCTGGCAACATCTCGCCACTCGGTCGTCCCTTGTCCGCTTCGCATCCATTATTCGGCCGATTGGCCAGTCAACCCTGTGTTGCATTTTTCCGCGTAGAACCGCGATATCGTTTGGCAATATCGTCATGCGCAATAAAATTGCATACTGCATATATACACAGATTGATCCGTTTTCCTATCAAAACCCAAGCTTCTCATGTATGGATCCTTCCATCAATCTTTTCCTTAATAAAAAAAAACGTCGAAGGAAAGAAAAATTACTATTTGTCGGAAATTTTTGAAATTTTTTGAAGAACTTATTAAATATGATCATATTTGGGAATTGAAAAAATTGAAAAGATTTAAAGAAAAATTACGTGTGTATTGTTGAAATTATATCATAAAAGTTTTGTCTTAAAAACAGAACATTGGACTATTAAATTAAATTTATTTTAAATTAAATTCCAAATTTTTTGAAATACAATCTGAAATTGAAAGAAGATTTTTAATTTCTATTAGCACTTTATCTAAATAGATCAATTTCTAAGAAATTTATTCTCAGTTATTTATTATCGCTCTCAATATTTTTATTGAAATAAAATCAATTCTAAATTAATTAAAAAATCCGCCTATAAAAAGTGGCTCAGCAAGTCTGCGACAACTCATACACGTGTGTATATATGTTTGTACAGTTTTTACAATTGATAATAAAAACTTTCGTACAATATATGACAAAATGGAAACTCAACAAGCCATTAATTGATGCGTGATCGAACTCGATCTATGTGCAAAATTTGAAAAGCTTTCAGTAAAAACAATTCAGTCGGATCTTCATTGATTGCCATATATTGCCCTATATATAATGGCTGACGAGTCATCTACGTTTATTTTGTTTGCCTTATTTTCATTCTATGTATAAAAATTCAGTTATTGATCATGAATGTGTTTAAAAATGCGGACGTAGAATATTTCATAAAATATTCACTATAAAGGAAAATTAGCTTTATAAAACGTAAAAAGAATCTCTCATCTCCTCTTATTTATTATATACTTCGAATGTTTCGATTATTTTTTATTTTGGATAAAAAAATACTGAAATATTTCACAATTTTTTGTGAAATATAGATTCACATATATGATAATTTTTTTACGCTTTTGTGAGATATCAATGTCATCGATATTTTTGCAAATAAAAATATAATTTTTTTTACACGTAATATGATTTGTCTAATTATTTTGCATATAAAGTACTGAGACAAGATTTCTTGATATTAATATAAGATAAATATTAAGAAAAGTTTATTGATTTTTATGCTTCACTTCTGACAGATTTTAACGTAAAATGTGAAATGAAATGTTTAATATATTTATTTTCCTTTGATCTTTCCTTCTATGCAGAAAAGATCAATCAAATATAAATAAAATATATTACTTCAAAAAATATGTAACTTTCAATGTGCAATTACGTACGCTTTTTTATGTATATTTTCATTGAATTTCAATTTCGATGTTTACAAGTATAGAATGTAGACACATGAGATGGATCTCTGTATTTATTCGTAGCTGTATGTATTCGTGGAATGAAGAAAACGTGATTTGCGTCAGTTCCATTTTTTATACGCCTACATTTACAAGATATTCGGAAACACATACACGCATATATACATACACAAATTAAGAATCATCTCATCATTACACGACTCAGTTATTTGAGAAGATACACACTTGACAAAACTTTAAAGTATTTCTTCTAGAATCCGAAATACGTATAGAACAAACGAAAGAGATATCGGACAAGAGTACAAAGTAGGCTCTATTAATACATAAAATTTGACAGCGAACACGTATCGATATTGCCGTCTTCGTTTCAGAATATCGTTTAGGAAACTTCACATTTCCTTTTCACTCCCGTCCGAAAGTTATTTCTGCAACGTGGCTCGGGATCGATAACCCGTCCGTCGCACTGTCCATGCCTGGCATTTTCGCAAGCTTGAGAGATGGATAATTATCTCCGCTACATACAAGCAAGAAGCACTTTAAATGGTTTTCCCACGATTCGCTTTTTTCTCTCATCATCATGTGTCATCAGCAAAACTAGCTAGTAAATTAGTTTTTCTCATTAACTTCAGTATACCGAGAATGAGCAAAATTGTACGTCGCTTGGAATTTATGTCGAGTATTTAATGCGACAGGATGTCCGGATTATCGAACTATTGTACATCTGACTGAATTCCAAACCAAGAACCGAAACGCATATATATCATACATTAATGTTTAAAAGTTGCTATTTATTCTAGGTATATAATGTAATTATATCAAACAATGAATTATCATTTTATGAAAATTGATGTTCAACATAAATAATTCTATGGTAAAGGAGTCGAAAATCCTATGAGATTTAATTTAATTTAATTTCACGAGGTGGGCATTTCAACAATTGTTATTGAAATATTAGGTGTTGGAATTAATTCGTAGCGTTTTTAATGAAAGAATGTTATTTATTTCACATGAGCTTTAAAAAATACATTAATGAAAGTACTTCCCATCACTTGTAAAACGCTACGAATTAATTCCAACACCTAATAGTATTTTATAGTAAGTGAAATTAATAATCGCAAAACAAAGTAAAATTTTATTTCAAACTTATGATACATACATTTTTATGTTCCCCTAAGTTTGACACGAGTGTTAGGAAACTCTGTATTTACTGTAATTAGTAGCTCATTTAGGATGATTATGACGCAGTTTAATAACTGTGATGTAATATGTTTAGACATTAGTAAAGTTGCGTGCTGCGTCAGTGAATGAATCGCCACGGGGCGTTGTTAATCAACGAAAGTTAATTGCGAAGATAGTATTTCTTAACAACAGTAACAAGATTTATGAATCTAATAACGCGCCGGCGCGTCGCGATTGCGGTAACAATCGCTTACACAATCCTCAGTTAAATAGGTCAAACTGCCATTTGTCAAGCAAAAATTTGCGACGAGCTCGATTAATTTTTCTACCGAAAACATAGAGATACGATAAATAAAATTCACACATCGATACTTCCGATCTGAAAAAACATTTTTAATCTGTCAAACTTTCCTGTAAAGCGTATCTGACGAAACATTCGTAGACCCCAAATTGGGCATATATTTCTGGTTTAATTAATCGAGATTACAGCAGTAGCGCGCATTCTGCTCTCGTGTGTAAAAATCGCGCACGAGGGAGTTATCGGATATGGACGAGGTGAAATTTTGCGGATCGTGTCGCCAGAGTAACGTAAAACTGATGCCCTTTCTATGCGATCCTGAGGGAGAGATATCTATAAATTCGGTACGTGGGATATACGTTACGCGATCCTCATTGCGCGATCGGTTTACAAATGGTTTAGTAAAACGTCTCTCTTCCTCTTGTTCTCTCTCTGAGAATGGACTAGTTGGAAACAAGAGAATTGATAATTAATCCGTCTGTCGCGGTTGTTCGTAAAACTATTTGACGATTCGATCGATTGAAATTGCAAACCCCAATTTGGCTGCGGAATAATAATATACCCAGACGACTGAGCGAGAAGTTTCAATGTGCTGTCGCGCGTTTTTAATAAAAATATATGGCGTGCCATAAAGGAATTACGAATTAATCCATGTGAGACGAGTATAAACAAGCCGCTTTCATGAGACTGGTCGCTCACAAAAACCTTCTTCGTAAGCCTGCGGCGCATTCTTTATTTTTCCTTCCTGACACACACATGCACACATAACATACATATATAATGAATCCACGATGGTAAAGTGATCAATGTATCTAGAATAACGTACAGGCTTTGACGAATAACTTAAAGACTAGCAAAAATACAAAATACACATTGTTTAATTTAATATCAATCCATGTGTTTGCTAAATTCAGTGAAAGAGATTAGGATTAATCAAAATAACCTTTAAGAACGTATCTGTCAGATACATAACGTAAGAACAGTGATTATTTGTTAAAGTATGTAGCTGGATATAGATCTGTGAAATAATTTTGCTTGAACCATTAAAATAATTATGTAGGACAATCAAGTTAGTTGCTATAATATTAAAACTTTTTAGCATTGTCACCAACGTTTTAAGCGTTCTACATAATAATTTTAACGATCCAATAAAATTATTTTTAGATTTGTATTTTTATTCTCGAAAATTTTTATAAAATTTAATTTTAAAGAGTGACAAAAAGTATTTGACAATTAAAAGTGACAATTGAGTATTGAAAAAGAATGGCTCAATTGTCAATTTCTAAAAGTAAGATTTCACTCTTTGGAGTTAGATTTCATTCTAAAGATTTTAGAAAGTAACTAAATTTTTGGATACTTTAATAAAACCGTTCTCTCTATGTAGAATTAAGAGATACTATCGTGCAATATTATTTCTCATCGAAAAATGTAGGCAATCAATCTTTATGCGTGACGTTATCGAACATACGTAACTTTTGCTACGTTCCGATATATTTATTGCCAGTGCACATAACGTATACTACAGATTTTTAATATTAATAGCGAATATCGGAACACAGCCTCTAAATCATCGCCGGAGATTAAATATGATCGCTGATTCTACGTCCGGTATTCATCCGAGACATTGAGATCGTGCATGTTCTCGTAAAAGTCGTTGACATTGATTTTTTCAAGATGACTCATCACCTTATTACCGGCAATACTCATTCATCGATGACTGATGATTTATTACCGTAGTTGCTGAGAACCTATCTATCAATGTCTCGAAATAAAAGAATCAACCACCAATCATCGAGCTAAGACCGATGTTGCGATTATTGTAAACGTTATGGAAAAATTCGAGCTCCACTCAGCTTCAGCGCTCGTGTTTGCTCGCGAAACGTACGGATTTAGTGTTGAATAATTTTCTCAGTGCACTATTGTCTTCGTTAGTTGAATTTTTGATTTAATCTCGTTATTGTTTGCTTGATTCAACACAAAATCCAATTTTAGTACACCGATACTCTTGGAGAAGATAATGATCGCCTCGTCAGGCACGGTGTAACTTTGGTGAACGGTCGATACCTCGCTGCAGTAATTGAACCTTCCTCGGGAATAATGAAGAAACGTGATTTGTTCACAGGGATGAAAGATTTAATCGTTGTGCGGATCGTCGTGCACGGATGTGCATATTATTAATATTCATGTCCTCGAAAAAAGGCGATTGACCTCGGTCAACCGACTATCGAATTTATCTATGACGAGCAAAGCAATCCGATTATTTAATTACAGAATATCTTTCTCATCTGCTTTAAAATTTTCTTGATATTAAAAAAGTCGTGATATCAGTCGAGACATTGATTTAAGAAACTTTTGTGCTGTCAATTATAAAAATTATTAGAAATTATATAAACAAGTAATTTAAAAAAAAAGAATATTTCGGTAAACAAGCATTAGCAATATAAAAAAATTTATCGAAACAAGTAAAAATAATAGAAAAATCAAAATGTTTGCAAATCAGTAGCTTAATTCTACTCTTTTGTTTTATAACATATTTACGTATACACATTGTTTTTATTTTCAGAGAAAAAGATAAGAGAAGATAAGAGAAAATATATGTCAATAATGATGAAATTTTTGTTCGAATTATAGCGACACTACCTATGTTGATAATTATTAACATTCCGGTGGGAAAAGGGATGCTGCTGAATTTCCCGGCATTTACCGAGTCTCACGGGACTCTTTAATATTATATTATACTAGGGAAACTTCCGCTCTAGGATGTGTGATGAAAGATACTTTCCGAAAGTTTTAATCAGAAATTTCACCCCTATTGCTAATGAATTACATATTAAATTACCTTGCAGATACTAATTGTAAGTGCAATTACAGCAAAAGATACTAATAACGTAACTAAGATTCTTCTTCTTTCAGAATACACTAATTATTATTAAGATTAAGAACTCGTGTCTGCAAGATTTTTCCAATTTCATTTTCCAATTTCATTTTCAGCGCACTGCGTTTAATTTAGAAAATGCGCTTCGCGGGATTAAATGCCTTTAATGAAATGCACTTCTATGGCGAATTTTGCCATTGTTTGATGTACGTAACACATTAGATCAACGAACTTGTCATGGTCACCGGAAGACGGAAATTCCTGGGCAATCCTGTCTGAATGGATACGTCTTACTTCTCGTCAAGCAATCCCAGAAATGCCTCGCGGAATTTCAGAAATTCCAAGAAGAGTGAGAGAAACGGAGAACCGTAATTGGAGCTTCTTGTTAAAGTGAAAAGCCATTAGAAGATATACCAACGAAATAAATTGAATATTTAATTTAGAGACATACGAAGGATTAAAATAGGGATATAAGAAAATTATTAGATTATAAAGCTTATTTGATAAAAGCAAATCTCTGAAATCAAGTAGCATTACTTAATTAAGATAAATTAAACTTATGAATCGACAGAATGTTCTTAAGGGGATCCTAAAAACGATAGTTATATTATAAATAGCACTTATACACAGACGAATTACGTGTTATTGACACATCACTGTATATTAATATATCAATATCTCACGCACACATACACATAAATTTTCGTATAATAATTACGTTTTAATTAGATGTCCAATTTTAAGAACTCCATGTTGTTTCTTGTAGAAATTATTAGTCTGTGAATTATTATTTCATAAATATAGATAGATTTATTTCATAAATATACACAACTTTTATATGAAGTAAATGTTGTCACGACAGCTTTGAACTAAGAATGATAAAGAAGATCTCAATTTCGAAACTTTGTCGTTTTCAGGATAAACTCCCCACCTCACAGATATTAAGGGGAAACACTACTCTTGAGACCTAAAAAATGATATCTAATTTCGGCAATTTTTTACAGTAAACTAATAAAGTCAATTAAAAATCGTTTTTAAGAACTTTATTTAATTATGAACTATCGAAAGCACAAAAAAATTTTTGTAATAAGCAAAAAATCAATTCTGAAAACTTTAGCGTTTTTCTTAAAACGAAATTTTCAAAACCGGTGTACACGATAACTTCTACAATTCTTAATCGATTCACTTGAAATTTGCACAGATTATTCTCAGATATTTAATTTAGAGAAGTACGTAGGATTTTTGCAATATATTGAAAACTTCTTTGTTATTAACATTTAAAAGATGAAATTTTTTGGTCGAAAATGTTACTTTTTCTTCAAGTATTTATCATTTTTACAAAAATAAATATTTTGAAATGAAATCCTCTGTACTTTTTTAACTTTTAGTATGTAGATAATAAAAATTTTTGAATTTTTGTTTCACATTAAAAGGTGTAGAAAATTCCATGTACACCGTATATGTACTTGCCAAAAAAGGAGGCTCGACGCTGCTGATATAGCGCTGCCATTTTATGTGATATAAAAATTAAAAAAAAATTTTTTTGTACTCTTAAAAATTCATATAATAAAGCCCTTAAAAATGATTGTTTATTGATTTTATTAGTTTACTGCAAAAAATTGCCAAAATTAGATATCATTTTTAGATCTTAAGGGTGCAGATGTTCCCCCTTAATGCATGTTTTTTAATTCTGGAAAAGAATTTTCGAATTATTAAAAAAGAAAAAAAAGTAATTGTTATACAAAAATTATATGGTTTAATCAGTAATGCAGACTATTTTAGAATCCCCTTAAACATAGAGTCGAATTCAATTTGCATGCTTCGTGACAAAAGACGATTGGAATTCCATATCCGTGTAACGCGCTATTGATTCAGCAGCTATATTTTAGTTGCGTCCGTGTTTCACGATTAACAGCAATTATGTTTAGACAAAAAGTTTAATGCAACAGGTGGGACTAACGCTCTGTGAGTATATACTTTATAGCTTCGTTAATACAACGTGTATAATCGCTCCGTAATCGCTCCACCTGAGCAATCGTTATTCCTTTCCCATTTTATAATACATTTCCTCATTTTATATTCAATAATTATTAGATTTCCTGTTGTAATCTCCATTAAAATCAATGAATTTATCAATTCAAATCCTGGTTTCCTTGAGATTTTTGCTTAAAATTCACCAAACGACCGGCTTATTTCAAATCCCGTTCCAGATCACTGACAAAGTCTATTGTTATGCAATCACGCAATTTGACTAACAATTCCGACGTATATGCTGCAGATACAAAACGGCTGACGACGGTTGAATCTCACGAGCGGAGAAGAGAGTCTCCCGGTTCTCAGATAATCGAATATCGGAGACTCGAGACGCGCGCGTGTCTGAAAGACGTTGGAGATTCTCAAGGAATTTCGGTATGCGGCACATTCGGCATCAGTCTACTCGCGCGCGCAAGATTGTGTGCAATCGGTACCAATTCTCGCAAATCAATTTGGCTGCATTTCGACTCATGGAAAATGAAATATCTTCGGTTAGCGTCGATGTCTTTCAATTCGCTCGGCTTGGCGCAATAAAACTTTTAGCGATCTTAAGCGCGATGCTGGATTTTTTGTTTATTCGTTTGTGATAGCACAGTAAGAGATAAGCCATTTATATAGCACACTTTGGATACGATCAATGTAACCCTATAAGAAATCCTTTGAAGCATTCTTTGATTAATTCATAAAATTCTTTCTTTTGCACTTTAAAAGATAGATGTGTTGGTGTTAATATCACCAACACGATGAGAATTACTCACTATAAACACCACTTAGTATTAAATCTACACCAATCTTTTAAAGTGCAAAAGAAAGACTATGGACTTAATGCGGTTATCCATATATCATATTGATGTTATTATACTAATAATAAGATTAAAATCAACATGTAGATTTAATTTCTGTAGCAAAATTCTGTAACTTGTTATGCAATCACTATGTGCTCATAATGATAGTCGCGCAGATATTTTATATACTTACAATTAAGTAAAATTTAATAAAAATGCTGCTCAACTGTTGTTGAGCAATGTATACATAACGACAATTAAGCAGCTTTTTTACTAAGCGATTGCATAACAAGTTACAGAACTCTGTCATAGGAATTTTAAATCTACATATTTGGTGTTAATATTAAGATAATAATATCAACGTGATGTGTAGATACCGCGTGGTGTTAAGTCCATACCCATATTTTTAGAGTGTGATTGATAAATCAAATACCTACTTTGAAGCTTTTGTAGTATGAGATTTTGACTGAACCTTTTATCCAAGAGACATTCTGTATCCTGATTCTATAAATCTTAACGACAATATCGTTATATTATCTTTGCAGTATACATAGCAAAAAAGCTATAACAACATTATAACGGTCCTGAAATGTCACTAAAAGTAACAGAATTAGGAAACGTTTTTAGAACGATAATATCGCTTTATGTCTTTAGGACATCCCTTGGAAGTCTATGCTGTATGGTTGATAGATCGCCTTTTTAACGATAATCTACACGTAAGGGGTGCAGAAACAAATAAAACAGATTATCCGCAAGTATACTTGAAATCTATATACTATAAGGATAGTTCGAGTTCTTGACCTAATAAAAAAAAATATAATTTTTGGCAAACATTTTTTTATTTTTCAATATATAGATCTTTTTCGATTCAATACACTTATTCATATGATATTTTAACTTTTTTATTTATTATTTATATAATACGATTTCTTTAAGCTTTTAAAATAAGCATTAGTTTCATTAATTAATTCAATGTTCGATGCGGAGCTTTTTTTCTGCGAATCATTTCTTCACATTTAGAAAGAGAAAAAGGTTACTAAGAACTATATCTGATGAATATATATGGTGCATACGGAACCAATTTGAAGCGCAATTCTACGTACAATTTTACGACTGCAGTTGAAGAAGTGTTAGTAGGGGCATTGGAATCAAAAGTTTTTTTTGCACAAGTGCGAAACAAAGAAACTAATAAACGCATCTGCCTGAAATTTTAATAGTAGTCCTGTGAATGGAATTTAACTTATCTAAAATTAAATTAATTTGATATTTGTGGCATCATTTTTATGTCAAGCCGAGAACTTTAATATTTTCGTATATGATCCTATAATTGTAATTTAAAAATGTACAATTATTTTTCTTTCCTTTCAGATTTTTTTTTTTAATATTTCGCACGCAGAGAATCACTCTTGATGCAATCTTTTGGAGTGGTGATGCGACTCGGAAATTCTGACATGTTGACGGAGTGTAACGACAATCGGTTTGTATTTTTTAGCTACAGTGCAGCCACAGTAACATGTTTAAAGATGTGCACGTTCGCCTAGCACGCACAATGCGTCGATACATGCATGTCAGTGTATTTTCAAGCTGTATACGTTCAACGACGTAGAAGACTTATTCAACCGCAACAACGGCGATAAAACAATCACGAAGATAAAAGAAGCAAAATTTGTTTCAGAACAGAAGTTGCGCGAAATCGAAACAAACAAATTTTTTAAATTTCTGCTATTTTTTATAATGTTCCTACTAGCCACAATGCATTTGCAATTTCTAATTGTCATTTTAAAAGGAACAATATTATAATTCAAAAGACATTTTCAGAAATTATAAATAAATTTAAAAAGTCATAATAATTCGAAAGAATTTTGACTTAAATTTTCTATTGCTGAAATAAATTCAAAGCTCGTTAATTGCAAAACAAAATAATGTCAAATACTAAACACAAACAAAAATTAAGGATAATAAAATTGAGTAATTATTAAGAAAGTAAATAATTTATTCTCTAGTAATTTAAAAACACAAATGTACATTTCAACTATATCTTATTTTTATAAGTTTTTATCGAACTAGGGAAGACCGGTGGCACAGTTTTCATAATTTCGGCATTAGATTTTTTAAACAATTAATTATGATTAAAATATATCAATATGATAGGAAAACCCTTCCCTACATTTTTCATATCACTAATAGTTCTATACACTATATACTTTCTTTGCAATAAATGAAATACGAACACGCTGCATTGTAATTAACTTGCTCCGATATGTGGGATAAATTGGTACATATCATAAAATTTTATCATAGCATACAATTTTGCCTCTATGATAAACTCTATATTAAACTAACAAAAACATAAGAGAAAAGTAAAATAAAAATTAGACAGTAGATATAGTACTTTTTAGTAAAAATTGTATCTTTCAAAGTTATTTTGTAATGATCAAATAGCAAAATATGTCGTTACAGAGAAATAAATGTAAATTATTTTAATTCTATCTCATTTTAATATAGAAATATTAAATATAAGGCGTTTTGTCAGATTTAAATTGTAATTAAATATTCACATATGTGCTACAGCGAGTTAACTTATCCTTTTTTTACGAGCCAATGCATCCATCCCTGCACACATCCCTGCACACATCCGATTTTAATCATTTTATTATAATACATTACAGCTATTACTCAAAATAACGTATTGCATACTAACAAACACTTTTCTCAGAGGAGAGGGGGAAGGGAAGAGAAATGGAGGAAAGAGAGAGAGAGGGGGGACGGGAAGAGAGATGGAGGAGAGAGAGAGGGGGGAGGGGGAGAGAGAGAGAGAGAAGAGAAGAAAGAGTCTCACGGCCTATTTTCATTCTCGAGCCGCAGATCGCAGCTTTTGTCGTTCTCTTTTCATCGCACCGTCCGCAAATTCAGGTCAGCCCCGGTCATTGCTTTTGCAGCAGTCTACATCTCACCCCCGCGGCCTCTTTAACCCTTCTGCTATTCGACTACCTCGTCGCGGTCTCGCGTTCGTTGCACTCCAGACAGCAGTTAGCGCATCGTAGTCGGTTGGAATTAAGAAGCTTACGCGCATAATAAACTATACTATAAAAATTGTTTTTCATTATCGTTCCATAAGTCGAATGAAGTGTGTGTGTGTGTATTCGGTATTTAAATATATGCTTTTAATTTACGATAAACCTAATTATGGTGCAAAAAAGAAATTAATTAATTAAAAATATATTTTGAATATACCTATAGTGCGGAACTTTATTTTTTAATTTATGAATTAAATTTATGAATTAAATATGAACAAATATTTATATATATATTTTTTATATTTACATACAATTAATTATACATATATTTTAAAATTACTTTATGATTCAAAATTTGTCTGATTGTGAGTTAGCACACGTTTTCGCGATTGACTCACAACAGGCACAAGTAGATAGATTTTGCGGAGCTCGAGCCTCTCGCGTAAATATTTCATAATCAATTTCATTTTTGCAATGGTTAATGAGATATTAATTACTAAAAATTACTGAATCGTCTTTAATAATTTTTTACTCAGATTGTGCAAAAATGTTAAAATTAAATAAAGATTATATATGTAATGATACAATGCAATTTTTGATTTCACGAATGTTACTTTATTTCATAAATGTCATAAATGTCATGTACATTCTAATTAATTTTAATGATATTTTTTGCCTTGCAGTTTGAGATATTAGGCTAAGAAGTCTTTCACAAGTCTTTTTACATGTTGGTAAACTTTCCTCATTAATATCTTCGTTAAAAATGATCAAAATTAAATTTAAAAAAGAGTTTGAAGTTTAAAATCTGTACTTTCAAAGTGGTTACTATATTTTTTCAGTTATGTGAGTTCTTAAAAATACAGATTTCAGCTCTATCGTAGTGTAATTGTCCATTTTTAAAAAATAGAATATATGGGTTGCTAAAAAAGTCTTTTTACTAACTTATACAGGAACTTTTTTCCTAATCTAATATTATTTTTTAGAGAAAATATATAATTATAAAGTTATTTAATTTTAAGATATTAGAATGTTTTATTCTTCTCTCCGCGTTTTAAAGACACTTAAAAATGTTTTAAACTTTTATAATAAACAAAACACTAGTGTTTGAATTTAAAACACTAAAACGTTAAAATTGAAATATCTTGTATTATTATATTGTTTTGCAAAAATGTTTTAAACGTAAAAGTTTTAAATTTTTATAATATATTTTATAGTATATTTTTAGATAGTGTAATACTTATCATCTAAATTAATTATTCACTGTCTAAAAGTAATTTGTACGTATATTCTACAGTAAAGAATTTTTTAAAATATACTTTCATGAATATGTCTATTGAATATTATTTACATTAAAATATATGTTAATACTAATTATTTTAATTATTTTAATAAGAAGTCACATATCGAATACTTCAGTTTGAAAAATAAGCTTTATTTAACAAATCACAATTCTTATTTCTAATTATATCTTAAATCATATTTATTTTCTCGTGTTAAACTTTTACAACAAAATAAATTAATTATGTGAATATGATTCATTCACATAATTTATATTGCTTTCACAGCAATAGATTATTTTAGATATTATAAAAAAAGAGCCTCAGAACTCATCAGCATCAGAACTCCTGAACAACGTAGATTGCGATATCTCTACAGAAGCAGGGTGGAGTTTAATCAGTGATTCATCTCCAGAGATTCATCATCTGCTGTATCGATCAGTAATATCCTTACTGATGACTGATTTTAAAACGTCTAGTGCCTTCTTATATAGTATTGCTGGATGATTCTTATTTACGAGTTAAACTGAACTCCATTGCGACATCTAGTGGCGAATGGACTAAATACGTTACTAAGCCCGTCCTATCTGGAGACACGGTGGAGTGTCAGTGCTAAGCATGGCGCAAAACACCGGTTACATATAGGTACATATACCGTCTACGGACGCGCTTATGTAAGTAGTGCACGTGTTCGCGATTGAGTCACAACCGGCACGAGTATAAATAGATTTTGCGGAGCTCGATCCGCTCGCGTAAATATTTCATGAACAATTTCATTTTCGCAATGGTTAGTGAGAATACTATTACTAAATAATTACTAAAAATTATTATTAATATAATTACTAAAAATTGTCTTCAATAATTTTTTACTCAAACAATATCAACTTTACAGAAAAACAGCAAGAGATAAAAATTGTTTATTTTCTTCTCATAGAGCTCTGATAATTTTTTCACAATTTTTTCACAATTTTTTAATACCGTATTTTCTCATGTTAGTAAAAATAATAGTCAATTAGAAAATGCAATACTAAAAATTGATAAAAAATTATATGAAAAGGAGACGTTTCAAAATTAGCCATCAGTAAGGATATTACTGACTGTGATTTAACAGATAAAACTCTATCCTGCTTTTGTAGAGGTATCACAATTTACAGTTGTCAGGAATTCTGATGCTGCTGATGACTCAATTTTTTTATAATATCTAAAATAATTTATTACTGAATCATTCGCGTAATTGATCTATTTTTCATAAAAGTTTAAAACGAGAAATAATATAATTTAAGATATAATTAGAAATAAGAAATGTGATTTGTTGTGAAAGAAAGCATATTTTTAAAACTAAAATATTCGATGTGTGACTTCTTATCAATAATTAAGATGTATTGACATATATTTAATATAGATAATACTCAATAGACATATTTATATAAATAATATCATGAAAGTATATTTTTAAAATTCTTTATTGATGTTTAAAAAAGATTTATCAAATCAAACAAACATGTATACACAAAAGCAAAATGTGGAATATACATATAAATTACTTTTAGACAGTGAATTTAGACAGTAAATAATAAACTTATTCACGCCAAATATACTATAAAAAATGCAGTATTTAAAACTTTTACGTTTAAAACATTTTTGCAAAACAAATATAATAATAAAAGATATTTCAATTTTAAACGTTTTAAATCCAAGCACATAGTGTTTTGTTTATTAAAAAAGTTTAAAACTAAAACATCTTTAAGTGTGTCTTTAAAAAACGGAAAGAAGAATAAAACATTCTAATATCTTAAAATTAAATAACTTTAAATATATTGGATTGACTCTTTTTCAGTGATTCATTGTTCAATATTTTCCTTGTTTTACATAATATTTATCTAAGATATAATTTTCTCTAAAAAAATAATATTGGATAGGAAAAAAGTCCCTTTACAAATTGGTAAAAAGACTTTTTTAGCAACCCATAAATTCTATTTTAAAAAAATGGATAATTACACCACGATAGAGCAACGTTTCATCTTTAAGAATCTATATTTTTAAGAACTCACATAACTAAAAAAATATAGTAACTATTTTGAAAGTAGAGATTTCAAACTTTAAAACCCTTTTTTAAAATTTAATTTTGATCATTTTTAACGAAGATATTAATGGGTTAAGTTTACCAACTTGTAAAAAGACTTGTAAAAGACTTTCTAGCCCAATACAATCTTAAAGTGCAAAGCAAAAAATATCATTAAAATTAATTAGAATGTACATGAAATGTGAAATAAAGTAACATCATGAAATCAAAAATTGCATTGTATCATTATATATGTAAATATGTTTTTAATTACATTTTTGGAGAATTAAGTTATACAATAATCATGTTAAGAAATTACATAACTATAAAATTAACGACAATTTTATTCTTATCAATTATACTTATCACAATTTAGATTTTAAATTTCCAATTTTTTTGTAATGTGAGGGAATTGCATATAATAGACAACAATAGACTCAATATCACATTAACATGAGATTAACGTAATACACGCGTTGCATGCTAGCCGGTTAATCGAAACTCATTAGAAGCCGACGTTGTGTGCGTCACGTGTCCGGAACATGCGATATGTTCGACGCCTATCATGTAGGAAACCGGAAATTGGGACAGAGACTAGAGACAATGGCGGAAGTTCACATGTCTCATCCGCAGACGAAAATTCGAGAAGTCACGGGAAGGCCCTTTAATGCTTGTGAAAACGAATTTCTGTCGTGCAGACACTTGTCGGACCATTGCATGTGCAATGCCGATAACATGGCATCAGCGCAATCAGATTCTACATTCGCGGTTTCACCGCAGGTCACATATTCAAATATTGGAAAATTTTGAACAGTTGCGTTTTATCTGGCATCTTTATAGGATCATTTTCAAAGACTAGATTATTTTCGTTTTTTGAGACATAATTCTTTACGTGATCTAAGATCTTAAATCATAAATGAGGAAATGAAGATTTAAAAAAGATAAAAAATAGAATTAAATGTCATAATAATAATAATATAATATAAATGTAATTTTTTATAGATGATATATTATATTTTTCTTATTTATTAACTTCGCCTTTTTATTAATTATAAAAAATTATTTTTTAGAACCGATTTTAGTTTAAGTCTAAATGTAAGAATAATGTAAAAATAAATTACATATAATTAGTCTAATTCGATATGTATATTTATCTGTCTAAGCATTTCTCTTCAATGGGAAATTTTTTTTATCGCTGCTATCAGATCGCAATAAAAACGAAAAGCCTACCACTTTAGAATTGAAACAAATGCCTATCAACTTCCGATCGTTCGACAAACTTCATTTTGGATTTCGCGCGTTTGATCTAGTCAAAAGACTGAACCGATAAAGAGAATAGCGGACCGATAAAAAGAGATACAGGAAGTGAACGAGAAAACTAATTACCTATGCAAAATAGAGACGACTATGAAGCGTATATGTAAGCCTCAATAAAGAGGAGATTGGTAAAAAAAATAAATAAAAAAATCATATTTTTTAAGCCGAAACTTTCTTCATATGCGAAAAAGACGAAGCAAAGAGATAAAAGTCTTAAGAGAAAGTGAAAAAACAAATAAAGATTGGAATTCTGATCTCGTTTCTTCAGATCCCTTGGGATCGTAATTCTTTTCTTTCTCGAGAATCTTAGAGCATTGCTTGAAAGTCTGCTTAAACTCTTAGCGATCTTTCTCTTTATTCACACCACTTTCGTCAGAATTTTTTTGTTGTGAACATTGTTTGCGTTTTATCCATCTCGACTTTATCCTGTTGTGGGATGTTTTGAGAAAAAATATATAAGAGAGTGAGTGAGTTTTCACATTGCTTACGGTAAAATTGAATTTGGTTTATGTATTTACTCTACACAAAAATTGTTAATTCTCTTCTTCTCTTTCTCTCTTTCTTTGTGCCAAATAATCGAATGGCTTTTCAGATACTTTTTTACCAATTTTTCGAACCGGGAAGGGGGGGGGGACTTTTCCCTAGGTACCACGCTCAAATCGTCGGAAGCTTCTTTAGTCGCGGCTGAAGCTTACTGATAGGCTTCTTGAACCAAGCTCGATTGCTCCGTTCTTCTTTGTCGCGATAATGATTTTCCACCTTCTCTTCTCGGTGCAGCGGCACTTCCATCCAACACCATTCTTTCACCCTTTACGAATTTTTTAGTATCCACTTCTAGAGTAACCCAATTCCTTCGTCACGGAGGCATCTTCCTTTTGCGATTTAGTGCGCTCTCGCTTCATCGATCTCACGTTGTCCTCTCGTTTATCGTTTTTATGTTATGTCAGATAATCACGAAGATTTTATTAAACGAAGAATTTTAAGATTCTCTCTGACATATTAATATTTCTACAATATAATATAAAATAAGTTTAATTTATGACTAAAAAGTGTAAGATTTCAATAATTTTAAAATCTGATTGATCAATTCTGTTGAATAGCAAATGCGATTGGTCAGTTCCAATGTAACAATCGGTCTATTAAGTTAATCGGTTGGTCTTAAACCAGCCTCAATCTTGGATTCGAAGATAAAAGTAATTGAGAAATGTACTTTGATAGTTTTTTTAGTTGTATGTAAAAATTAAGAAATCTTGATAATCTTGAAAGTTATATATGCTAAAATGTAATATGATATATGTAATATAATCATAACTGATCTGTATTAAAATGTGTAAATTTTACGAAGTGCTTTATTTATTTTGCATTAAAACAATTTACTATTGCTTAGTAATTTTTATATATAGTTATGAAATGTCTTTTGTATATTTAAAAAATGCATACCTTATTATAATATTTATTAGATTGCTAAATTGTCCCATATTTATCACTAAATACGATAACATTTGTGGTGAATTTTGCAATAAAATATAATGAAAAATTCTCTCTATGTAGATGCCAAAAATTATATACTTTCACATAATATGATTTCTTTAATTATTATGCATAAAAAAGTAAAGATCTCGAAAAATCAATAAAACGTTCATGAGATATTTATACATTTTTTTTCTGGAAAATTTCGACATCAAATGAAAAATATTGTAAATTAATTATTTAGTAATTTTTTAGTTATTATGTCTTAATACTTTTATGCAAAGAATAATAAGCTAAATCAAATGATGTAAAGAAAAAACATAGTTACTTTAACAAAAAATTATGCAATTTGCATATTTTTTAAGAAAGCAACAATGTGTTTACATTAAATCCATTTATTTCTATCATTATTCTGTCTGTAAAGGTATTAAGGTACACTTATCAAAAAATTAATAATTTAAAAAATATTTTATATTTCATGTTAAAATTGATCAAAACAAAATATAAAATATCTCATAAACTATTAATTCGTAGCGTTTTTTAATGAAAGAATGTTATTTATTTCACATGAGCATTAAAAAATACATTAATGAAAGTACTTCCCATCACTTGTAAAACGCTACGAATTAATTCCAACACCTAATATATATTTTTGATATCTCTAATATTATATTTTTAGTACTTTTTCTCTGGAGAATGAACAGTGGTCACTTTTCCTTATATCACCCAGTATGGGCGGTAAATCATATTGTTAAATGGAACATGATGGAACGTAATGATTCGCTTCCATCTCCAAGCCAAAGTAAAGTAATATTGTAAAAGTAAAATGTAGAGTAGGCGCACCGATGAATAATCACCCGAGAATTATCGTAAATTGTAAAAGCGTATGAGGCTCAGTAGTATTTAAAGAATAATACATTTACAGGCTTGAAATTTTTGCATTTTTTAAAATAAGCTATGTAAAACATATATGGAGATATAATCACAAAAAAATAAATTCTTGACGATTAAACTAACAATAAGACAGTTAAAAAAATAACATTAAAGTTGTAAATAATCCATACCAATGAATGCAAAAAGTACAAAGAAAATTTTTATAAAAAAAGTCTTATTTGTACAAAATAAACATTAATTAGCAATTTTATACAATGAATATGTTCTGTTCTAATATAAACAAACAATATAAGCTTCACGTGTATTTCTGATCTTAAAAGCTAAAAGAGGCTCGTAACCTCTTCATTTATAATGTATTTGTTCATATTTATTGAATTTTTTCTTTATATGTACAATATTTTATTATTTATCTGTATATATACATTGGAACATAATTTTAGGTGATACCCTAAGAAAAATAATCAAATGTCAAAAAAAGAAAGACCCGTCGGCGTATATACCAGAGTTACACTAATTATTTATTTTTATTTTTTAATCATTAACAATTCACCTAATTGTTTAAATGAGATGTATATGGTCTCAAAAGATACAGAAAAGCAAAGCACACATATTAAAAAAAAAAAAGAAAAATCCTCTAGGCTCTAGATTTTTATGGAAAATACGCTTCCATCAAAAATCAATGTTGAGAGTATAATATAAGGAAATTTTTTTAAATGTTTAACAAGCTGTCGGGGTTCCCGTTGCCCGATCCAACTGAAATTCGACAGAAATTATTTTTTTGTGAATTGAAATCATTTTGAAGGGTGCCACGGAAAAAATTCGAATGTCGAAAAAGATGGACCACTCTAGTACCGAGCGTCGATATTATCATCGAAATGATATCGAATTGGTGTCGATATCATTGTATTGATATCAATTCAACATCAATTTGATAAGTCATTTCTCGTCAGATAATATTTACTTTTTAAAAATATTTTTTAAAACATATTTTCCCTGTACGAATACCTTTTGCACTCACTGTACCTTCTATCAAAATCATATTAAATATTTTAATAAAAAGCAATGAGTCGCAGAATGAGTTTTTAACAATTAAAAATCATTAAAATCTAATACATATAAAATACAAACGTTTCAACTTATCGGTCAGTGTCGTACAATATTAATCCGCAATTTAACAATTTTACAAAATCTTTAATCTTTAAAGTATCCACACCATGTTAATTTTTCCAATAATTATAGATAATATATCTTGACAAATCCAAAAGTGTCTCATTGCAACTGCATCAGTCATTAAGTTGTCCTATCGATTTACATATATAGATCGATAGATGTTAGTTATTTCGAAACTGAAAATATTATATTCAATAAATTAGTCTAACACATTTAATTTTCTTTCCTTCCAATTGTGCCTTAGATCATATATGAGAACTATATATATAAGTCCGAAGTGTCCCAATTGCCATAAAGTTCACAATTCACATTAAAATGGGAAAAATTATTCATCGCCACCAGAAGGTCGTTATGTTTGAAAAGTTAAAACAACAATAAGAACATAGGACAAGTACAAATGTATGTTAAGAAAGTGAAATAGAAGGGGAAAGAATGTGAAATGATGGAAGGAAAGGAAGGGGAAGTATTAGGAAGTATTTGTAATCATGATTCAAACGGTGACTCGAGATTACTGAAGGAGAGCCGGTTCTTTTGTTAATGTCATTTACATTAATTCTAGTTTTTAAATATCGTTTAGTGTATCCCACGTATGTCGCGTCACAGTCATGGCAAGAAATCTTATATACTATCTCTTGATGGGACATGTAATCTAATATGTCTTTATCGCGGGTGGTATATTTCTGTAGGTGTTAGGTATTGTAAAAGCTATTTTTTTTATTAATACCAACTGCAGAATAAAAGATTCAAAGATGGTCTTAACGTACGGTACAGTAAAATATCGATTATTAATTTTACGTAGATTTATTTGTTTAATAAAGTTGACATTATTATTGCAATGAAATTTAATTTTTATCTGTATACTAGAAAAAATAAATTTTAGAAGAGAGAGAGAGAGTACCCGTTATTTAGCAAAATCTAAATTATTTCTATCAAATTTTTTTGGTGAAAAGTGAGATAAAACAAAAGCAAAGTACGGTCAACCATGTCATAAATAACGTTCTTCTTATGGCATAATGGATGATGAGAATTAAAATTCAGAAATCTATCTGAACAAGTTGGTTTTTTTATATCGATCGAATATAATCACATTTTTAATAATAATTATAATGTCCAAAAAATATTTTCAGTCTTAAAATAACTAACGTCTATCGATCTGTGTAAGTTGATACAACTTAATAACTAATGCAGATGCAATGAGGCACTTTTTGATTTGTCAAGATATAATATCTATAATTATTGAAAAAATTAACATGATGTGAATACTTTAAAGATTGAAGATTTTATAAAATTGTAAAATTGTGGATTAATATTGTACGACACTGAAAATGACCTGATAAGGATTGAAACGTTTGTATTTTATATGTATTAGCTTTTAATGATTTTTAATTGTTAACAATTACCATCCTGTTGCGACTCGTAGCTTTTTATTAAAATAATTTTTTATTATTTGAGTCTTAATTTATATTATTATTATATTAAATAATCGTATTAAAAAAAATACAAATAAAATGCTTATATAAAACCTTCTGTAATTATTAATATGTAAATTATAAATATATTTTTATAAGGCGATAACATATAATTTGAAAGCAATTAAAATACTTACCAAGCGAAATTAATTGCAAAGATTTTGATTCTGTATTTGAGTCTTCTTCGATGCGAAAGTCAGTTTGTATGTGACTTTCGTATGAAAAGGACTTAAATTAAATCCAAAGTTCCAAATCGAAACGTTTGCAATTAATTTCGTTCGGTAAATATATTTTAATTGCTTGCGAATCATATTTTATCGCTTTATCGTAATATATAATTTACGCACTAACAACTGCGAAATTTCGCCCAAGCAATTTGGCACAGCAGGATTTGCAAAACGCTAAAAAAGCGATTATATGCGATTATATGAAAAGCCATTTGTGATTTACATGCATAATTCATTAAACGGTACTTCGCGGCTATGCTCTTTCAATGGGACAGTCTTCAAAATTCCTGGGCAAAAGTGAAAAGTGTTCCTTTTTCCATCACCTCTTCTTTCCGTTTCGTCGAAAGATTTTTTTCTCCGTACGGGAAATAACGGAGAACAAGCCGGCCGAGTAGACAAAGCGTACGACGGCACCAGCCGCCGCATTTATAGAACTTTTGCAGCGCCATTTTGCTCGACTAAACTTCAACGGGATTTTCATAAAGCCTAACGTAGAATCGAGAACAAGCCGGTGATTCGCAGGTAGTGAGGGGAAGACGATGTGGAGCAACGAAATGGAAAAGAAACTTCGCTATCCGCGCTGTGAAAACTCACAGGGTGAGTTATTTCTTCTCTCTCTCTCTCTCTCTCTCTCTCTCTCTCTCTCTCTCTCAGCCTCGCCTCGTCTCGGTCGCGTTACGCTTTCCTCCGCATATCAAAAAGCGAAAAAATCTTGGCAACTAATAATTCACGATCAATTCTGTAAAGTTTATGTATCAGCTAGTAGAAGAATTGAGATAACGTACCTTTTGAAATTAAGATCGAAAGATTTAAAATCAAATCGTATCAAATACAAGTTTTCGAGAGACGGAGGCTTTTAATGTTTAGGTAGTTATAAATCACTGACGGATCCGGAACGGATAACATAGATCTTTATTTCACTCTCGAATGCCTTTTACTAGTAACGCCTAACATGACATGAAAGATAGAATTTAATATTGTTTTAATAGTTCAAGAAATACAATGATTTATTTTGTGGCAAACTAAATAAAAAATGTAACAATTTGCGGAAATTAGAAGTTATATATTCTTAAATAGATCAGACAGTAAGAAATAATGGCTAACAGACGAGGTAAATAATAAATGTTCAATCATTAATTAATCGATCTATCTAATAACAAATAGCTTTATTATATGATAAACAAACAAACTTTTCGTTTTAAAATTGGAACTCTTCTCAATGAATATAAAAATAAAAATAAAAATAAAAATTTATATAATAAATTAAAAATACATAAATCAGACTAGATAAAAAATCTCGTTCTGATTCGTTCTGTATTTTTGATCGATTTTGTTTAATTTAACTGTACTCGCTGGGGAGTGTCTCAAATCAAAATGTACATTTGTTCATTCATTTATCGTTAATAATGGTCATTGAATCAATACATTCGTGATAGATAAAATATGTCGTTTGCTTCTTTTAGTTGCGTATTGATTCTGATCATCTATTTTTATCTATCGATTGCATATCTCAGAGACTAACTTTAATTTATTTTCCAAGATTATTCGCCAGTTTCTTCTTTAAAAGAGGTAACATTTTAGACATTATACTAAAAGGAAGAAATCGACGTTTTCAGTTTAATAACCTTTTTAATTAATCTCTTTCTCTTCCTCTTCTTAGTTATTTAAGTGTTCCCTAAATGCAGCGCAATGAGGAGATGAATAATATGAACTGAAAAAAGATCGATAGTAAAGGAAGAGTTTTCGGTAATAGTATGAATTGCACCTGCGATCCACGGAATCTAAATGCCATCCATCTACGTCATCAGGCGACAACTTGTTCAGCATATCAATCGTCTCTCCAATCATAGCACGAACCAAAAAATATGACTCCTCGTTCTTTCCTTTTGTTTTCTTTCTTCTCTCTCTCTCTCTCTCTCTCTCTCTCTCTCCCCTCACGATAAATGAATAAATAAATGTAATGCCATATCACCACCAATGATTATAATGAACCATTTCACAGAAATATCGTTCTTTTGAACAAGAAAAGATATCATTGAAAAAAATTAATTGCATTGATAAATCAAAAAGCTTTTCGAGATATTTTTTACAATTTAACGAGAAGATTTAATTCTAAACGAATTTGATTTTGACAGAAATCTATTCACACTCTATATCGACATCAATTAAAAATATTCCAAATTGATTCAAAACTTGTGTAAGCAATGTTAAATTTTGATATTGTTTCTAGAAACAATGAAATCATTGTTTCTAAAAACAATATCAAAATTTAATAGGTAAAAAAAATATATATATATAATTAATGCGCATCGATACCCGCGTCTGACTCCTATATATGCCCCAATTATTTTCGTATTGAAAGATTATTATTATTCTAGTACGTTACAATAGTGTCGTTTGTATTTACTTTGTATTTGTAATCCCACTCTCTCTCCTCTCTCTCTCTCTCTCTCTCTCTCTCTCTCTCTCTCAACGTATATTATATTTGTGAACTTTATGCTCAGGTATCGCATCGCACTTTCATTTGTCTAATTAATATGAGCATTATTTTAATTTTTTTCTATTATCTTGATTTTCTTATTAATGATTAATATAATTTCTGATTAATATAATAAATTTTTGCATTCATACATATTTTTTCTACCAAAGTAAGTTGCCAAATGGCTGCGCCCCTGATATTTTGGCTTTCTCGGTCAAAGTTCATTTACGCTTGTCAATGCCGTATCGACAAACCGATCCAATTATCACAGTAATAATAACGTGTACGCGTTACAAAGTTCCTATCGGGATAATTCGTGCCCCGAAATTGGTCGCTAGCCCTTCGGCGGCGAACCGCGAGACTCGAAGCGACTCGCATTCTCGATCGATAGGTCGTTGCATTCCGTGTGCGGGCGTTCGTTTCGCGACCGATGCAATTGCGCATACACAAGCATCCTAATCGGCGGTTCGTGCACAGCTCGGTTCTCGGCCACGGATGATTGCATGAAATCAAGGCACGAAGTTAATTTGCTTCGAGCGACTTCAGTACGCGCGATAATCCGACAACTCCAACTGGCCCGACAATCCCCTTAGTGATAATTAAATGCCGCTGTCGCGATCGATTGGATTATTCATAACAATTGCCACGGAAAATACATGTTCGTTGTACTACACGCTAGTCGGCTCTTGCAGGAATATCGATATCGCGTGAGAAATATGCGTTATTAAGGGAGCGAATTTAAGAAAAAACCGATTCCGACTCTATGAGGTAAAATTGAAGGAACTGCCCCTAAAATATTTTTCTATAGATCCAGATGATGTTTCTTTATTACTTCTTTGCATGATATAACGATTATTCTAATATATTACAATAAGATATTTTATTTAAAAATTTATTATATAATGTTCTTAATATAAAATTTATATCGCAGTTATAGATAAATATATTTTATATATTTTTTCCGCAATTCAATCTTATTTTTGATAGCAGAATTTTTAAATTATATGGATAAAAAATAATAAAATTAATTTGAAATCATAGACAATAATTTACGTTTAATTATTTTCTAAAGAAAAATAAATTTCTTTATTTTATCTGCTTATCAATAAAAAATAAATATAAAAAAACATATGATGTTAATATACAATAACAAGGATTGTCTATTGTATTTGAGAAAAATCACAAGTGTGAAATCCCTTGATATGATGACACAATTTTGATTACATAACGCAACTTCCGATAAGCAGCGTATAACACGTATTATGTGATGTAAATAATCGAGTTTTGATGCTTACAATAGAAATAACCGCACAAAACATCGACATTAAAACGAATCAAACTATTTCACTTTTAATTATTTACAATTATTATAAAGACAATAAAATAACGTAAGATAAAGAGTAAAATAGAATAAAGCAAAAATTGTACTGATTCAATAAATATTAAATAAAAAAATATTAAAATATTGAATAAAAAGTATTAAATAAAAATTAAATTAAGACAGTAAAGCACTCTTAATTTTTGCAGCTTGCTTTGGAGGAAAAAATATATATGAATACAAAAATTTATTATTATATGTTAATCATTAACGTGTAAATCAAGATATTAGAAAAAAATTATAATTATAAAAAAAAATATTTGTATGATTAAATGCATATGTATTATATAAAATTTAGATATATATATATATATATACACACACACACACACACACATACACACACACATATATATATATGTATAATTATAAATAAAATTCTATATGCATGTATATCCTAAATTCTGACACAAATTATAGATTATATTGTTTAAAATTCAATAAATAAGTGATAAATTATAATTATAAAAATGTTATTCAGTTTATGTTGTCTTTTACGAAAGACGTATTACAGAAATATACACTATATAGTAATTATATACTAAGTAGTGTAGTTACCATATAATGGTGTAGTTACTATATAAATATATATACTATATAGTAACTACACCCTAGATCTGAGAAATGCTTAAAATCCATCTTTCAAAAAATGATAGATCGCGTACGATGACTCTTAGGTCTAAAGTTCAAAATGCATTGTAAGCATCCGGTCGAGATTCTTTTTCGTGTTTTCCATTTTCCTTTCGTTTTCATTCCGCTACGTGCGGCTGTCGAGTATCAAAGCTTCGAAACTTCCGCTCGCGCGAGACTGGAACTCTAAATGACGTTCGACGTAAGCACCGTTACGGTTTGAAAACTTCAAGCTGTCAGCTTCCGGCATCTTATCGCCCTTGCTTGCATGTTTCTCCCGTCGCCCATCGCTTGGCGATTTGAATTCATTCGGCGCCGCCCAATATGACTTACTTTTCAAAACAATGTCTTTCAAAAAAGCATTCTTTTATCATCTCTTTTTCTTCAAAAACTCTTTCAAACTGGAATACACTTTTTTTTACTATTGATAAAACGCGCGTGTGCCTTTATAAAAATAATTTTTTTTCTCATTCTCGCTTTTTTTTTCCAAATGTTGCTAAAGAAAGAACAAAAGAAAAAACACATATTTTCTGATCCAGTTGAAAAATACATCAAGTCGTCTTTATGCGTTTCACTTTAAAGTTACATTTACATAGATTTGAAACGCCATGTCGGATTCGCGATGCGGATCCGTTGAATCAGACTTCCGCTTCTTCGCTATTCAATCCTTTTAACTACGTACTCGACCCTCACTAGACGAATGCATATCACAGCACACCCGGGCCGTCGAGAATTGTCAGACCGTCGTAAATGTGAGATAAATCTTCCGGTGTAGCGACCGGAAGTTTCGAGTGTCACGGATTCTCCACCATTGTTGCTCTACAGTCGGCGTTCGTGAGCAGGTTCGAAGTTTTTGTGGAAAACTCTGCACTTCTCTCTTTGCATCGTAATTTATTTTTCCCTAGAACCACAAACCGAATGTCTTTCGTCATTGTATCTTTTTATTGCGTATATTAACTGGGCCTCCCAAAATTGAAGCCCCTCAATATTATGATAATTTTCTTTCGGCGCGAATTTAACATATAAATTAAATTTTTTTGTACGTTTTAAAATTATTACGTTACTTTAAAACAGGAAAAAGGAATTTTATTAGGTGTTGGAATTAATTCGTAGCGTTTTACAAGTGATGGGAAGTACTTTCATTAATGTATTTTTTAATGCTCATGTGAAATAAATAACATTCTTTCATTAAAAAACGCTACGAATTAATTCCAATACCTAATATATATGTATATTATATTTTATTAACTGTAGTTTTTTTTTAATCCATGAAGAGCCCTCATTAAAATCTAAGAAATATTTTGTATACAACTAATTAAATATAAAAGTTAAAAAAGGAGCATACAGCCAATACGCTAGTTATTTGTTACAATGTCATATATTTAAAACAATCATTACAAATTAAAATTCATTTCGGCCGATATTTGGCTTCCTTCAGTATGTTCTACTATACAATTTTAAGTCGGAAGTTAAATAAGTTAAAAATTACAATTTAAAAATTATAAGAGATTAAATCTCAGTCCAATTATAATGTGCAATGGTCAGTTAATATAAGAAGTTGAGTGTATAAAATCGTATAAAGTTTTTGTGAAATGGTTGATTTTTGTGTGACTGTTATAATGTTGGTCTGCTATTAATTGTAAATCTTCGTGTCGTAAAGAATTTCCAAGTTCTAATTTGAATTTATATAATTACAAAGTTATAAAGATTTTTTTAATATATGATTATAAAAATAATACAAACAATTACTTAACATAGCTTTACTCGTATGTAATAGGAATTACAATTATTCACTGACAATTTTCCATTTTTTCTCGTTTAATTTAAATTTTTAAGGATGGAAGAATCTTTCTAATACATTACTTGTTAATAGAATTTTTGTGTTTCTCTTCTGTCCTTCTGTATTTATATTAGCTAGAAAAATTAAAAAGGGGAAATTACAAGAGTGGGATGAAAGTTGTAAGTAGGAAATTATTCGTTTAATAGAGGCAAGTATAATTCCGGTAATCGATCGGTGTCACTTTGCTTATTCAATCCTGATTTTTGTTTCTTAATGTGTATCATCTCAGAAATTGTTCTTTTATAATATGATGGTTCTAAATCTAAGATTAAAATATTATTCCAATCTAAAACATGATCTTTGTTTAATTGATGGCAGATACAACAGATAACAAATTAAATGGTTTATTAATATTTACTTTGTGTTCTTTGATTCGAGTTTTAAGTTTTCTTTTAGATTTTCCCACGTAAGAGGAGTCATAATCTTGACAATTTATTTTATATGTTACATTGCTATTATCCTATTTTTTTTAACACAAGTTTTTTCCGGTTTTAATGAATTTATCTAATTTGTTCATGGGTTTGTACGCAATATTAAAATCAAATTTATGAGATAAATTTTTAAATTTTGTAGATATTATATTAATATATGGAACAGTAAGAAAGCTTTTTGAATTGTGATTATAAAACTGTTATTGTCATATGTATTTTTTTCTCTGTATTACATTTGTATGAAAGTCATTTAATTCTGTTACCGTGGCAAAAATAAAATCCAAAGTATAATCATTATCAATTAATGTTTTTATGATATGATGAGAGATGTTGTTTTCATGGAATTGTGTATGTGACAAAAATAATATCTAATCGAATTGTCCCATTATAAATACCCTTTTATGATCTGTAGGATGATTGGAAAAAAAGTTCAAGTACCTAAGTTTGTTCTTCCTAAATTAGTCGGTTTTTTGTATATATCAAACATGATTCTTCCATCCTCAATTAATAATTTAACATCAAGAAAAGGGCAGTTATAATGGGACAATTCGATCGGATATTATTATTGTTACGATTATTATTATTGTCACATGTACAATTCTATGAAAACAACATCTCTAATATGATAAAAGTATTAATTAGTAATGATTATCCTTTGGATTTTATTTTTGCAGAAACAGCAGAATCAAATCACTTTTCCATACAAATATAATACAGAGGAAAGTATAATATAAAGAAAATATAATACTTAAAAATTGATCCACGTAGAGATGTCAAATTTTAAGAATCAAAGTTTTAAGAATCGAGCTGAATCGAATTGCATTTCTTTGAAACCAAATCGAATTACATTACATCAAATCGGATTAAAACATAATTTTTACAATATATTTTTTATATATTAATAATTGAGATTTGAATTGCAGAGATTTAAATTTAAACTAAATCACATCTTATCTAGTTCGACTCGCATTCGAATAGTTTGCATATCTTTATCATTAATATATTTTACTTTATAGTATTGTGAATAAATAAAAAATGAATCCCTTTTATAAATTAAAGTTATAGATCTCTACTTATCATATTTTAACAAGTAAAATTTACAAGTAAATTTAAAAAAGTTGTAAAAAACTGTAGAAACATCATCTGTTAATTATAACGTTGCAGATCTAATCGCGCGCTTTGTAATTTCCTGTGTAAGTTTCACCAGGAGATTTTCTGAAATACAATACACGTTCTCTCAATATAGTATATTTCACGATGAAACGTGTCTCATGTAAGGTTATCAGTCGTACTTTTATAAGAGTATATATATTCTTTTTGAAATCGTAAAACTTCTCAGTCATTAATTAAATGTTTATTTTTTTAAACTTATATTAATAAAAATATCATTTTAAAAATATTTTAGAAATTTTTTATTTTAGAAATTTTATTTTATTAAATATCTACATTTAAATTGAGTTGTTCCATCTATCAATAAATCAGCTCACTTTCTTATAGAGAACTCGATTGGCTGCACTAGTGCACATTAAAGCCATATATAAATTGATGTAAAAATGTGCTTTTTAAAGCCCGATCTATAATTGCGTAAACATAGACGTAAGACTATGAGAGTAGTAGTAACAGTAAATGTTGTACAACATATTAATCTATAATCGAGTAAAGGTTCAACGAACTTTCATCTTCAAATTGAACATTGCTCACAACACTTTCTCCATGTTCCATACTCATAATATAATAAATAATATCATCATAAAATAATACATCATAATCTCATCAAATAATACATCATAAAATAAACTCAATAAAAGATGAAAAGAACACTTTGCACTTCTTTCCATATGTCGAGACAAAAAGGACAATAATGATGTAGACACGTGACAGCACTCTGATTGATTCACTTTTACGCAGTCGTAGTCGTGAAAGATAAAGTTGAACCATCTTTTACGCTTTACAATCGGAAATGGCAGGTTAAAACTTCGCTTTACAACATTTCACAACCGTTTACAAACGTTTACGCAATTGTAGATCGGGCTTAATATAAATATAAAAACAGATTAAATCAAGAAATCTTCAATACATTGTATTATGCTTGTATTAAGTAAAATTTGTATTCTATAATTTGAAATATTTGCTTTTATACAGATTAAATTAGAGTACAAAAACAGCTTTAATATGCACTAGTGCGTCACTCGATTTACTATTACCCCTGCAGCATGAAATATTGCAGCAATATTGCCTACCTGAATAGCACTTCGATGGGAATCTGAACATAATCTTGGATATTATTTGCATAACTTTATCGTATGTATTTTGGAATATAATATTAAACATTAATATGTTAGCAATTAATAAAACTAGAAAAATATTGAAATATTGCATAATGTTATAGCAATATGTATGCAATATTTTATTTTTGCGTACATAGGAATATTGCTGCAATATTTCGTGCTGTAGGTGTACTCTCTTATGCTCTTTTGTTTATCCATTAGATAAATTGTCACATAGTTTGAACAAAGATGAAATATGCCCTTAAAGCATAAAAAAATTATACCCCCTTCTTTCATTCCCGAATCATTTTTTTTAAAAAGTATACAACATATGTACTCTGTTTTTGTGATTCGGATATGGCAATCCTAGTCCCGTAGTATTTTCCGGAATCACGGCGTTAATCCCGTTGTTAGTATCCAAGATGTCATTGACCCTCCAATGATTATAAGGATGTTCATCATAAGCGTCAAGGGCACTTGCGCATTTTCTTCCCTCTTTCCTTCTTTCTTTACTCCTCTTTTTCAAGCACATAGCACTCCCATGCAACCCAATTTAGCGCAGGGCACGAAAGAGCGTTCGGCGATATTGAGCCGTAAGATGTGCGACCTACTTGCGAGACCTCTCTCTCCCGCCTTACCTTTTTCTCCGTCCCCTCCACGACCTACCTACTTACCTACCTACCTTCTATCTACGTCTAATTCCTTCACTTCAATCTTTTTACAGCCCTGATCGAGCGATTGCGTATTTATTTTCTAAATCCTCGATGATGCGTTCCTTCTTCCGATTCTCGCACCTCGCGTCTTAATTCTATTAACCCTCGATTGTTGCAGTTAATCTTCATTACACTGCATCCGCTGAGAATACGGAAAATGCAGTTTATCAAAAGGAAACGTTTTAGAAACACATTGGAGAAAATCTTACGGTAAGCTCTTCTCTTTCTCTCTCTCTCTCTCTCTCTCTCTCTCTCTCTCTCTCTCTCTCCCCTCTCTCCCTCTTTCCACCCCCCCTCATTTTTCACGTTTTCTGTGTTTCTTATATTTTGTTATTTTTATAAAAAAACGTAAAAGTGTAGAAACATTTTCTGTATATTGCTCTGTGAAATTCTTGGAAAATAAAGCTATTACTTGTTAATACATATAGCTAGAAAAATATAAATCTTATATGTTTTAAGTATAATCTTTTCTTTTTATATCATTCTTAACGTATAATTTCTAAGACAATTCATAGATTTTTTTATAGAATTCTTACGTAATCATAGCTGATCTTTAGTCACATTTAATTTGCGTTAAGTTAGGGTTTTAACGTTTCGAGGTTTTTATGCGTAATTTTATGTGAGAGTTTCTTAAAATATCGAGGTTTACTGCACTTAATGAAGATTGATCGTTAATTTGCATAGCGTAATTGGTCGTGTACGTTAATTACACGTCTTTTACTGCATCACGGATCGCTAAATTTCACAGTAATAAGTCTCACATATTTTTTTATAATTTGATTTAATTTTAATAAATCATATACCTACTATATCAGATTTATTACTAGATAGATAGAGAGAGAGATGGAGAGAGAGAGAGAGAGAGAGAGAGAGAGAGAGAGAGAGAGAGAGAGAGAGAGCACTTGGAGTTTTATTATATTCTTTTTCAGAATACTTTTTGAATAATATATAAAAGATTTTATGAAGATTTTAATATTATTCATATACTAATCTCCGCGTATTACATGAGAGATTGTCCTAACTACATTTTCTTCAATTATCTCAAACGGTTACCACTGTAACCATTATATAGAGAGACAAATCGATTCGCCTGAAAAGCACGGACGATTCATCGCACGAGTTATCACTCCCGCGATGATCCTGTTTCTGTTTCCAATTTCCTTTCTGTCGTGCCGAATCTGGAACACAGCTCTTCTTTCGTTCATAAAGTTTCAATAAAATTCATCCAGGAACGAATGGCTAAACGAACGCCCTCCGCTCTCGCTCTCGTCCTTGTTCGTCCAGCTCACTTCCCGAAACAAATTACTTTGTAGGCGTTCAAACTACCGAAAGCTATTACGCGGCTTCGACAGTAGAAATTCTCGTTGAATGTAGACCTAAACGGCTCTCGATTCCGCGGATAGAAGAGACACAGTCAACCAACCATGCACCGGATCGTCATCTAACTCGTGTACTTAACGAAGCGATACGAGATCCTCATTGTTTCACGGTGAGGAATATCGGAAACATCACAAGTAATATAAAGTTTGGGATAATCGAGAAAATATATAGCATACTTATGTGTATCTAATATCATAGTAATAATGTTATTTATCGCAATGCATATCGACAAATTTATATGAAATATAATAAAGCTTTCGAAAGAACTAATATAGTGAAATAATTTTTCCAAGAACAGATTTAGTAATGAATATACATTTAGTTCTACTTATAGAATTATTATGCCGTAAAAAAATATTAAAGTACAAAATTATCAAAATCAAATAATCAGATATTGAATAATAAATACTAAAATATGATAGAAATTTTTATAATATCGTTATTATTATATATTATATCAAATGTAAATATATTAGGAAAAATAAAAAATTAGATATGTATTTTGCTACTGTTTTATAAATAAAATTTTTATAGATATGCAAATGTATAAGAAAAACAAGATTCTTTTAATTTATCAAAAGTACAAGTAATAAGATAGAAAAATCACATTTCAATATCATCTATCTAATCATAGCTAATTTAATTTTAATAATAATAATTCTGTATATTATAATAAAAGAGTATTGATAAAAATTGCGTTTGATAATTCAAAGATTTTAAAAATAAATTTCGAGCATGGAATGTAGTATTTGATTGTTAAGATAAAAAAAAAAAGATTGTCGAGAACTAGCTCATTAGTTTCTTGTTTGAATTGTCATCTATGTGGACGCAACCAGGCCAGAGCTCTTTGTAAGTACATCTGAATGAGAAAGTTCTACGATCTTTATGTGTTCTATTCTCAATGAAGAAAGTTTAATTCTGAGATACGATGGATGTCAGTGGAGAACTATCCATCTGAAGTTTTTTGTTTTAAATTTTATTATAATCGTTTTTATTATGGAAATGCATTTTTTGCGAGTAAAAACGCCCAAAAAACAAATTTAATTTTTTATATATTTGTAAAATAAAAAAATATAATCTGTGAAATAAATCTATTTTCGACTAACTTACAAAGCTTTCATAATTGTTATTAGGTATGCATAAATTTTAGCTTTTTTTTTTAAAGTCCTGGTTTTCAAAGTAATTATTTTGAATTCAAATAGCTTATCGTTTTTTCATATATTTGTAAGAATGATACCGAATTATTTAAAAAGCATATTTAATGATGCACATAATCTTATGAAAAAGTTTTGTATTCGATTATTATGTTCAGTCTTCCAGTAAGAAAAAAACGCTGCTAAAGTATATAAATCAATCTGCTTTGTGCTTGGCGAGGATATTGTGTCTCACAATATATGCAAATGTTAGTTTCATTTTAAAGACAGTAATTTTTACGTAAAACTTTTTTTGTATATGAGATAAAATATATAAAATGTGCTTCATTAGAAACCTCTTAAATAAAACTATTAATGCCAAACGCTATTGTCATCAATTAAATGTTTTAGCCAAAAAAATAGAAAAAAATTATTTATATTATATAATAAATAAAAAAATATTTAATTTAAAAAGCTAAAATTTCTCTGTATATCTCTAATATTTTATAAATATGGATTTTTAAGATAGTGAAAGGAAGTTCTTCAATTTTCTTAATACGAATGAATTTATGACAGAAGAATATAATAATACGTCAAATAAAAAAATATATTAGTTGAGATTCTCCAGTGTAAATATAATTCTCTATTTTTTATATATTATTTATTATTTATTTAAGTATAAGAAACATATATATTATGGATATAAACTTGATTCCCTGAGAGCTGCCTCTTCTGAGAGATCCTCTTTTCTTCCATGATGAAAAC
>NW_011627601.1:9852-30914 GCF_000204515.1 Acromyrmex echinatior | reverse complement strand
GGAAAGAAGAGAGGGAGAGAGGAGCACTTGTCGTCGGATACTTTCTCTTATCGCTTGCCACTCAACGCAATTTTCTTGTCAGCAAATTTCCCCTTACCTCTCGTTAAACGAGAGCAACGTCTCTAACAGCTCGAAGTTTTCCTCGATTATTTAGGTGCCAATTACAATAATCAGCGAATATTTCCTTTCCTAAGGAAGACCGAAAATTAAAGTAAAAATATTGAAATAAATTAGATAAATATTGAAATAAATATTGAGATAAATACACTATATTTGTGCTCAATTTTCAAAGTATTCCCTAAACGCCACAAATTTTTTAATAATTTTATCGTTCTTTATTCTCAGTAAATCAAAATTTACAAAAAACATTATTCTTTTTATTTACACATTTTTGGGCAGAAATTAATCTTTTTTTAAACATCTTACTTTACTTGACACATCTTAAATGTGTTTATTAAAAAAATATGTTTGTCTTATAATAAATTATAACAGAATGTTTTTGAATTATATTAGTCGAATTAAACAGACTTATGCCCATTTCCACCAACGTAAATTAACTTTAATCTCGGTTCAACTTATTCTTCGTCTTTTTCTAATCTTTAGAATTGGAAAAAGACGAAGAGTAAATTGAACCGAGATTAAATTTAATTTACATTGGTGGAAACGAGCATTAGTCATATTCATACTTATGTAACCATATAAGATAACGGAAAACGTTGGCCTCCGTGGCGCAATCGGCTAGCGCGTTCGGCTGTTAACCGAAAGGTTGGTGGTTCGAGCCCACCCGGGGGCGTATTTTTTTTATATACTATATAAATCTGTGCTGTAGCTATACAAGTATCAAAAATCTACACACACATTATGTTCATATAACAACCTTTTTTATAATAACTTTTTAAACTGTTTACAAAAATGTTTACATTCCATATGCATAATATATACATATATTTATCTGAGCGTAGAATATTTTTAGAAATGTAAACATTTTTATATGAATTATTATCATTTTTGTGCGCGCGTAACAGTAAATATCATCCTAATATATTTTTATATTCCTACTATATAACAAAATATAAATGGTAAATATAATTTTTTATGTAATCCATCCTATAAAATTTTTTCGGCACTCGACAGTACGTTGAAAGAATTAAATGTCGTTAAATCGTGTCGCTGTCACAATGACTGATATGGAATTCAAATAGGTTTATGGATACGTCCACATGCCGCGGAATGGGTGGTCACTGACATAAAACTCATTGGAAAATCTCTCGTCATGTATCCTGCTACAACCCGCTATCCTCTTATTGAAGAACTAAAACCGTAAAGGATCTCTAGTGTTCCTTTGACTTGAATTTATAAAGAGCCGCGAACAAAGTTCGCAGCCGCGATCTAATAAATATTAAATATTGGCCTCCACTGGCTGCTTGTCGCGCATTAATAAATTTCAAATTATCGACATGCGTGACAAATTTAAAGAGATATTAATAATAGAGAGATCGGTTGGTAATTGAGAATGATCCTATCATTATCTTAACATTGTAATTTTATAATCGTGGTCGTCTCTGTTATTTGATTTAAATAATCACAATAATGGAATTGTTACGGTTCTTTGTGTTGGATATTACGGTGGAAATAGAGCTTGAAAATTATAATATTAAATTTCTCGTACTATAATACGCGCACTGATGTATATGTACTTATTTTTGTACATATACATAATTATGGGCAATTTGCCATTAAATTATATCACGAGGAAATTAATAAATAGAAACTGCCAGGCTATTTTCATTTTCATATCTTCTATCATCGAACATTTGCGCCTAAAAATATGCATAATTGATATCTAACAGTCCAAACATATGTCGCAAAATAAATACGCTACAAACCGGTTTGATGTGAACAAAATGTGAGGAACCAGAAAATTGCGTAACGTTTATCTTTGTAGTTTCACAGACAATGTTTGAATAGAGCATTGAAACAGATGTACTTTCGGTGAATTTCAATTTTGATACTGTAGACACGTGAAATGGATCTCAGTATTTATTCATGACAATGAAAATAGGGTAGTCACATATTTTATATATATATAATATTATAGACAAGGAAATAATGTCGTTATTTTTTCCTTTTTATAATAATAATTTGGTAATAACGTTGCAATTTTACATAACAATAAGTAATAGTAAGTGATTAAATAAATCTTGATTTTTCGCAATAAGTTCTTTATAGTGTTTGAGATGCTTATTAGCATCAGTATTATTAAATTACTTGTTAATTTTATTTGTAATATTATATGTACTTTAGTTTATGATGAGTGTTTTACCAACAAATAATTAATGTGCAATTTGTATAAATGAAATTTGTAAAAATCGTGCAAAAAGTTATTAGACATTCTTTGATGGAATAAGGCTTTCTTCGATTATTTATATTGCTCACATATCGATCGAACTCACTTATTATTATATGTATAGATACGCATACACTTATGTTGATTTAATATAATCAAAAATTAAATTTGTTAGATTGCAGAAACAATTTTAGCAATACAGATAATTTGCTAGTATTTTTGCATAAATTCACATTATAGAAATCGACTTTTTTAATCATTTTTATATAGATATATTGAGATAAAATTCGCGAAAAATAAATATTTTATGAGACATTTATTTCATATTGTGAATATATTACTTATATTCTGTTAAAATATGGAGCGTGTGTGAGTACATATTCTTTGTCCTAATATTTTTTACATGAAAGTTCTTTTTACTTTTTTGTTCATCAGAATATTTCCATGTGTTTTAAATATGTCAATAATATGAAATATTCTATATATTAATATATAGAAATTAATATATAGAAACATAGATTAAACTGTCGAAATTGTACTTTCATTGGCAGGAAATATAAATTTTCATAAAGTTTCTCATAAGATAAACTCCAAAAGAATCAATTTTAAACTTGTAAAAGGAAATGAAACATTTTGTAAGCACACATGATGATTAATCAATATTTTTGCAAACTCGTCGTAGACCTAAATATGTGTTTATATCCAAATAAAAATTATAGTCGATATCGATGAACTCAATCTTGACTCTTATGTTTGAGATTCGCAGTGATATTAAAATGCAACGAATGCAAACATTCACGATAGAAGCTGAATTCAGAGTGATCCGGACGAAATAATATTCATGAAAATATTTTTGCCTGTATAACTTGCAGAAGAGCGTGATCCTCAAATCCAAATACCCAGAATCCAAATAATATTTAAAAATACAAAAATGCGAGTTTGACCTGACAATAATAAAAATAGAGACAAGTTTTTATCAAAGATACAAGTCTAAAAATGTCGATACTACTGGTTTAATCATTTTAATAGTGCATTATTTTTATGCGGATATTTGTCTTATAAAATATCTTACAAGTCCAAATCATTTATTATTTTTTTATGCGAACAGTTTTATTTTATATAATAAATAATTAAGAAAAAATTAATATAATATACTAAATTAAAAAAAAGATATATCTTATTAAGAAATGAATTAAAAATTTTCAAGATAATTTTTAAATTAGAAATTTTTAAATTACAAAATATTACTTTAAAGGTCTCATCAAAACTTGTTTTTATATAGACTTTAATATATATGCGAAAGTAATAGTAACGGATGTACATCTTTAGATTCTCTCAACTAGACTATAATATCTCTAACTTCTCGATGTTAAGCTTGTATCGGGCCGCACATTATATATATATATTTATATATATGTACATACAACAAGCTCTTGAGCTTCTTGTCAATTTGCGTCGTTGGCACTGGCTTATATCACGATCCGTTTACGATCATTTATCGGCACCGACGTCGACATGGAACTTAAGGCACTTAGGACAAATCGTGATCTACGAGCGAAGCATGAGGGGCACGGCTCCGAGGGAGCGGCTCAACTTGCCTCAAGACACTTCGAGATAGCTCCCGTTCGAAGTGCCGTCACTAATTAAGAAATACTTCCCTTGACGCCTACCTTAACAGTTCAGGCGCGCCTGATTCTGACCTACACTCTCGCATGGCTGACCATCAACAACGTTCATCTACTTATCTCTTGAGAAAAAAATAAAGCTGTTTGCGTTTTTCAACATCTTAAGTCCGTATCAGACTGAGATTAGAATTTAACCGATCAAAGCAAGGTTTTAAATCTAATATTGATTTCCTTTCTTCTGATTAATGAAATTCCAATCCAATCTCAATCTCAATCTGATACGAGCATTACCGTAAAATACTCTGATTATACTATTTAAAATAAAATAAAAATTATTTTTCTTATAAAGAAATTTACAGCACAGCATTAACTACAGTTTTGCAATAATATTTTACAACAGTAAAAATTGATTTATCCAACATAAATCTGATCCTCTAATATGTTACTATAACTTTTCCTTTAATATATAATTAATATGATATTTCTGCACATTAATAATGTTGACTAAAACAAACATAATGTATATCAAATAGGCGCTCTATATCATTTTGCAAGGAAAAATTTTGTTGGATCACAGAGATACCCTAATTTCTTGTTTTTATGACAGCATGCTTTTACGATGAAACGACTTTTACAAACTTATATCCCTCGAATCATCTTGGGTTTAAATTGAATTAAAATCTAAAAGTTAAATGTAAGACGGCAGATCAAACTTATTGAGCAATTGCTTTTATATGCGCATCGAATATATTTTCAAGCAAATACGAATTCATGAAAGTTGGATTAAACCGTTCCCGAAAAGCGATCCAAATTACGTTTGAAAACCTTAGATTTAAACAGCGGCAATTCTTTCTAAAATTAGTGAATATGTGTGTTTTCGGGATTAATTAATCACTTTGAGATAAATATTGTAACGTACTATTCACACAAATGTCAATTGCGCGTAAGCAATACAAATGGCCATTTAAAAAATTAATCTAAAAGATTAATTTAAAGAATTAACATTCATAACTTTAAAATTTGTAATGCTTAGAGTAAAGTTAAATAAAGTTGAAGATTATTTATCAATTAGTTTTCAATTATTCAATTTAGTTTCCAATTATATTTAGTTAAATATAAGAGTTTTTTTAGGTTGCTGTATATACGAATCTAACATCAAATTGATAAATTCATGAAAGACATTTACACATTTATACATTTTGCAATAATCCAGACATTTATTAAATTTTAATATCTGTCGTATTGAATATACCATTTGGAATTTGCCAATTTTGATATCTCTCTTTTCACATTTTGGCCTAAAATATCCTTAAATTTAATTAAGTATAGTTATAATTTATAATTATATTTATATTGAAAACTATTTGTTAAATCACAGTAATGACTAATTTACAGCTTTTCTACAGCATTTCTTATTAATGTAGTGCTAATAATGAATGTCAATAAAAAAAAATTTTAGTTTTAATTTTCATGATACACTAATTGTAAATTTGATAAATTTGAGTTTAATATATAAGAATTAAATAATATCACTGTCCAACACTATATTGCAACATGAGTATGAATAATCCTATGTATTTTTGAATACGAATCCGTTGTCCAAATTTGATCGTCACGTCACAACTTTAAGAGAAATAGTATCAAAATAGCATAAAAATTATGATTTTGAGATCTTTATGACATTGTGTGTAGCACTGATAACAAATATTATTTCTAAATTTTGTTTTTATTACACGAAAGTATAAATACATTTTTGTTCGTTTTAATAAATCATTTTTCATTTTTGAGATATATTAATTTGAAAAAAGTTTTTTTCCCATGTATAATACATGCATTATTACACAGAAAAAGAGAATTATTATTATTAAATTAATATATATCTCGAAAACGAAAAATTTAAAAGAATCAAAACACATTTTAAAGTTAAAAGTTGATTCTTTCACGTAGCATTAATAAAAATAAAGAAAGACTTGCTGTCGGTATCACATCATGAATACCTTCAGAATTGTTGTTTTACATCTTTGACCATTTTTCTTGAAAATGCGAACTAATAATCAAAATTGAGTAACGGATTCGTTTTGTTCAGCCGACAAAAATATATCGAAAATGAAATTCACATTCGCGATACAAAGGAAAAAAAAGATCGAATTTTGCCCGGTTATTATATTCAAAGTCAATATCCTTTAAATAAAAAAAGACTTTTATAATTGATAAATAATCATTGATTTTATTTAACTTTTCCCTTGAATATTTCCACAATATTAAAATCATGGAAAATATGTAATAATGTAAGTAAATATTTATTTTAACTGATGTATATGTTTTATGGTCACATGTTTTTTTTAATTGCAATATATAACACTATTATACATTGTACATATAATCTGCCTTCAGATTATATTTAACGTATGACGTCCTTTGTCTTTTTATTATTGTTATTTAATTATTATGAAATTCTTGATTCTTTTTCGAAAAATTATTAAATTAAATATTAGTTAATTATTACATATAAATTAATGATTTCCTTTATTAATCCCGTTTTCAATTTTTCATTCATGAGTTCAATACTTTCAAAACACGATTTAAAAGACTCACCTTTGACGCGCCGGTCGACTACAGATGCTAGATGAGAGCGGATGATCAGTTCAGTATCGCAGCACGCAGCAGACACGAAGGAAGCAGTCACGATGAGCGCGTACTGAGTTCTTCTCTCTTGGTCTCTTGACTCTCTTGGTTCTCTCTCGGTGATTCAAGATTCGTATGATGTAGCAGGAATAGTGCGTACCAGAAGTCGAGTTCCGAGAAGTCACTGCGATCGCGGTTCGTAGTGGAGGGTTCTGAGGGAGAAAAGCGTCCAGCAACAGCGATAGCGATAGCGACAACGACAGCGACAGCGACAACGAGGGCGATGATGAAAGTGATATGATGTACTAGGAGGAGTGCGTGCCAGAACTGAACGCCGAGAAGTCACTGCGATCGCGGTTCGCGGTGGAATGTTCCGAGGGAGAAAAGCGTCCAGCTACAGCGACGGCAACGACGAAAGTGAGGGGCGCACAACGGGTAGACGAGAACAACCCTCTTTCGCTGCTATCACCACCGACACCACTCTTGCGTCTCCTCGCCACGGCATCGGGCGCGGCGGAAACGCGCCGTCGCGACGCCGCCTCGCGAATACGCACGCGCCACGACGCCGGAGGTGGCCTCCTGGTCGCCGTATGTGTACATACACATACGTTTTCCTGCACGCGGGTTAAGTCCACTTCGGACTATGATAACAGCCGACAGGGTGGGACGGTTTACTCTTGCATTAGATAAGGGATAGCTACCCTATTTCGACTGTTGAAACGATATTTCTCTAAATTCCGTCTACCGTTTTGCACTTTGCATTTTTTTGTAGCCGCTGCAAGAATGTCGAAATATTCGATTACTGTAACTTTTTGTATCATTGATGAAAGTATTATGTAAAATTAAGTTAATATAAAATAAAAAAGATTACATTTTCTATACGTATGATAAGCATTATCAGATTCTAAACATTTTTAAATATCGAAACAATTATTTAATAGGTTAATCCACTTCTAGTCACTTCTAAAATCATCATAATATTTCACACGCTTGACATTCTTAATATTCTCCATCTAATTTTTGCATCTCGAAGTTCTTATTTCAAGTTTAATCGGGAGATGACTTGCCACCTGTCAGATCGAGCGATTAATCGAGTAAGTCTCGAAAAGCAGCACAATGAGATACCCATACATACGCAGGTCCAGAATTTGTCGGATTTCTTTGTAACGGATGATCGTTACCTTGTTTTCACGAATTCATGATCCGATATTCTTCACGATAAACGGAGACACGAGCTTGAAGAACCTCTTTTGACAATGCAGATTCAATTAAAAGTCTCTTCTGGGTATGAAAACTTTTTCAATCAAACTGATACGTGCTAGCGCGCCCTTTTTCGCCGCAAGATTTTTTTCCCTGGGCAAGGGTCCAGGACCCTAACGCGATCGGATAGTAATTATGTCGGTATCAATTTAACAGTTTTCGACTTTCGTTCACTTCGCCTCGCGGAATAATTGATGAAGAGCCAATAGCGAGGTTTCTTCCTTCGAAGTAGATCAAGTAAAACAATGTTTATTGAATTTTCACAGTTTCCTTTTTCCAACGTGAATTTTGTCGCAAAAGTAAGTTCTAACTTATTATCGTACTGTATTTAATAGCATTTATCTATTAAACTTCTCTTTGAAAAACATATTATAATATTTATAAACTTTTCTATTTTACTTTGCAAGATGTATATAAGTATGTATTATATGTTATATTATTTCTTAATTATAGTTACTAAAAATACGAAGATAATAGCAGAAGAACAATGTGAAAAATCTTTTGCTGTGCTGAGAGATAAAAGGCGAGCGGGAGATTTCATAACACCTAAAATCGATAATTTCAAACAGGCATTCTGTGACGTTGCGGCAAAATTGCACGATGCATTTCCTCGGCCTCGTGTAAGCCAAGATGTACTTGGCTTCGTCTAACGCGCTAAAAGTGTGTCCATGCCTTTAAAGACTACACAACTTTTCCACAAAAAGTTTCTTTCTCCGCGAGAACTTTCCTAGAAATGTGCGAGAAGCAGAATCGCGTTTGAGAGTATGTGTTTGCAGAACGATATGACGCGACGCTCGTAATGACGAGCGTATTAAGTAGCAAGTTCTTTTTGGATTTTTCACGATTTCCATTTTCCGAAAATTATAACGAAATCACGCGCGACTCGATAAATTTAATTTCAAAAGTGTCACGGAGTTGGAGATCGTATGTTTGCGTTTTTTTTTTACATTATCAGAGAAAAAAAATTCTTTCAGCAAATGCTTCTTCCTTTTCGTTTGAAAGGATTTTTTTACGTGTAGCCTTGCTTTCCTTTTTTATTTTCTTATTTTCACGTCTACTGCCGCTTTAATATCCATGGTCCCCCGAGTTCGTTTCCACGGCAGCCCGCGGCGATGGATCAAACTGTTTAATTTGCTCAAAAGGTTTGCAGAGTTACAGAGTTTTTCTTCTTTTTCGTTTTTTACAGAGTACAGTGTGTCGATGTAATGCCTGCGCGTCCAATAATGTGCTAATAAACTTGTGAAAAGTGTCAGTTTATTTGTAAAGTTTAGCTGTTTATATAACAATGTACTATGTGTATTTTATATAATACTTTTATATAATTACTTTCACTATTTTCATTGTATGCCTACTGAATGATTGTTGAATGTATTCTTCTTACTAGCACATTCTACAAGCAATATAATTATAATGTTTTAAAATACTATAAACATAATATTAATAATTTTAGTTGCCATCTTATTAAATTAAAACATATAGGATTATTATTAATAAATAATAAGGTATACAGGATGAATCACAAATTAATATCTTAAGAATTATTCGGAAAAATTCTTAATAATAATACATTGTGTATAAATTATTTGCATTTTTAAAAATAAATGTTTAAAAGAGAAATCAAGAATATTTTAAGATTACTTGAGAAATGTAGATTTACCTTAACATCTGTTACGTAAAATAGCATTATTAATAATAAATCTCTTAAAAGTAATATTCAAAAATTAAAAAATTAACGACGCTTTCAAATATACGTTATTAAAATTATACCTTTTTTCTTTCTCATTAGTTCCACCAATAATTTTTCCAATATCTTGATTGATGCTAAAATATTAATTTATAACAAATTAAGTGACGCGCCTTGTATATTAATAAAAAATGTTACATAAATTGAATATTAAAATAGTTATTCATTGAAATTAATGGTCATTCGCTAAATTTGTTTTATTGTCTTTATCTTTTGCTCTTTTATTATTGATTTTCGATAATATATTTTTCGTAAAAAGTCAATTTAGAAAATTAAATACATAAAAATTGTTCCTTGTTAATCATTTCGAGCGCATCTATCCTGCCCCTATTTCTCTGAAAAGACAGTTAGTATTCTGATTGTGCTGTTGATGTTATTCAAAATTTAAGAAAATAACAGAGAATGATCTTGAAGTCAAGCTTCTTCACAGGAACATGTGATAAATTGGCTTATCAAACAGATGTAGACTGACACGACATATTTATCAAGTGAATATATTTAACATACATTGAATTTGTCGACGTTGAACATAAAACATATGTACAAGAACTTGCATAAAAGTGCATGAATCTTACTCCGTCGTGTGAAATATTCTTTACATCGTGAAAACATACATGATTCTGTCATTCTTGCGCAGTTTCCATCAAAATTATTTTCGCGCTTCATAGTATGTTCTCTAATACTTTTAAAGTAAAGTGTCATTCTAAAGAGTGAAATCTCACTCTTAAAGATTGAAAATTGAGTCACTCTTTTTCAAGATTCTCTAAAAAAATCTTGTTCTTGAATTGATTAACGTTTTAATGATACATTTTTCTGTTATCTCGGAAAATTACTAGCTAATAAACAAAAAGTGACTCACTGTGTTTGATACTGACTGGCCAACATTATTAGAAGCCGGTTCTTGATTTATTTTTATAGTAATGTTTTGCGATATAGTGCTCTGTGAACGTCCTTATATTTGCTGGATAATTAATTATAATTAATTAAAATTGTTTGATAAATTAGTTCTCCGTAATCTATTTTACGATATTTCTTTTCTTTTTTTCTTTTCCTTTTTCTTTCACTCTTTTTTAATTCCGACATTTAAATTTTCTCGATGTAGGGGAGCTCACCATGACAGGATAATTTTTATTCACAGTTTTTATATATGTTAGTTTATGCTGTCTCTGAGGAAGACTCAAAAGTGAGTCGAAACATGTAAGCGCATTTTAGTGAATAAAGAAGTTTCACATTTCATAGAAATATTATTTGCGCGACGATTATCTTCTACGCTTGACTTCTACTGTCTGTATCCTTTCTAGTTCTTTAAAAAAAATTTAGAAACTAAATTTAAATTATGTATAAAAACATTTGTTAATAAAAACAGCTAACAAACAATGAATGAAAGATTGATTCGATGTTGTAGGAAAAAAACAAATGGAAATGTCAATTGGATCGAAAAGTATTGCCGGATTTTCAGCGACGGTGTGTGAAGTTGTCCTAGAAGTCCTACAGGAATGTGCGGACTCATTGGCCGTTTACCAAAACATCTTACGACAACAATCGACAATAGAAGATGATGATGCCACTAATATTTTCCCAAATGTTAAGTATGTTTTGCGGATATAGTGCAATAAACGCGACTGTATTATGACTTGTCTGCTGTACATATATCCACAGGATTTCGGAAACGTCTATTCTGCAAACGCTTGCCAGAGGCGCCGCGGAAATGACGGATTCACGAAGGGAGGCTGCACGTGAAAAGCTTCTACAAGACAGGTTGGCTTGTTTAATCTGTCCATAAGCCTGTTTGAAAGACCGACATGTGGTAGTGGCGGATCAGCCAATAGACTACGATAAAATAGAACCTCAAAACGAAATTAATTACATAATTAATAAATTAATATTTGCTTTATGAAGAAATATAAAGAGCAAACAATTTTCTTCTTTTATTTGTCACATGCAGTATCAAATAAACATTAATTTTTAATCGTATAAATATTAAAATATTATGATAATAACAGTTACTATATATTTTTTATTATTCTTTATGTGCTGCGATTCAAATAATTATTATCTGCACTGTCCTCTAATTAAACGTAATTTTGTATGTTTTCGTTATTTAAATATGAAGATTTTATATGTAGAATATTCATTTATTTTAATTAATAAAAAATTTTAATAATTGCATTTTATTATTATTGTCTTAATAATCATGAAATCTAAATATGTTTTTTAATTGTGACCGAGAAAATTTTCAAACTATTTCGATCCGTTACTGTTAAGCAATACTATTAATATATCATGCAGATCTAATAAGTAAATTCAATTATAAATAATTCCACTCATCCTCTCAAATATCTTTTACATTCGTTTTTTTTTAAGTATGAAAATAGGATCAAAAATATAATAAACGAAATCTAAAAAACGACGAATCAAGTACTGCAAGCAAACAATAAAATATCTTCAAAGTCTAACAAAAATTTATCTTTCTCATGATTGCAAGATTAGATTTTAACTCATAAAATAAAATGTATATTAGTAAGAACTATGCAATAAAACTTAAAAATTTTTAGCATATAATTTAGCATATAATTTATGTATATTTACCAGCAAAAAAGTTGCAATACTTTTCTTTCGATGAGTTTCGAAACTTAGCCTTGTTTAGTTATAGAGCAGTTGAACGTAAATGAGATCTATAAGTAGGAAATCAATCTCAGCGAGTAGGCTACATTCCGAAACTCATCGAAAAAAAATGTTGCAACCTTTTTGCTTGCACATATATGTATATACATATTACAGGGTGCGTCCAGATTATCGAAATCGAAACTCGAACCGAAACCATCGAGCAAACTCGAGCCACGAGTATTTCGACTGACTTTTATTGTTTTTTACCGAGCCGCGTAACAAATGTTTATCGAAATACTCGCGGCTCAAGGTTCGGTTCGAGTTTTGACTGGATAATCTGGATATACCCTTTAACATATCCATTGTATTGATTAATACGAGTAGCATTGTTATTTCTTTACCTTTAAAATGAAAATTCGTGAGTTTTACATTATATATAATACAAAATATCATCAAAAATATACATTATACATACGATATATTATAGCATACGATATATCATAAGATTATATTAGAATGGCGTTTAAAAAATTAATACACACGAAAATAAATTATTATACACTATGTCATCTTTTATAGTAATTTGATTAATTTCGTATCTTACTATACAAATAATATTTTATATTTTAATAAATATAAAATTCATAAAAAAATTATATGCTTTTAATTAGAATTTAAGCAAAATTCTTCTTTTATTAGCTATATTTGACTTTAATTGTTCAATACTTTTCAGAAATATGATTTTTTAAACGTGCTAAGATGTATATATATATATATTTTACTGGACGTCCAAAGATTAAGGTCCGGTTTTTCATTATCTAGTTAACTTGTGGGTAAGTTTAACCTGATATTTCATCCAATAGGCTTCATCCATGACATCATCATAAATGAAGCCTATTGGATAAAATATCAAGTTAAGCCTAACTATAAGTTAAGCAGATAATGAAAAATCAGATTTAAGAGATATCGTTTACGTTATAGTTTATATGTGAGCAGTATAATAGAAGACTTGAAGCGGGAAATTAGCGAACATGGAACCATCGATGTATTAATCAAAGAAATCGAGAGAATTACGTCACAAGAAGAACAAGAGCATCTTTTAATAGAAGAGAATGAAAGCATGCAAATAATCGTGGCAGAGTTACGAAAAGCAATTGCCGATAAAAAAACAGCAAATGAAAAGGAAGAAGAGCGTTTAACAAAGAAGCTTACTTTGACACGGGTAAATGTTTCATAAGTCGGAACGTTTACAAATATACACAATAATGATAAATCATGAAATTTTATCGTTTAATCATTGTACATAAGTAGAGTTACGTTAAAATGAAACTGGTTGGCAAAATGTTTAGGACGAGAAGGAGAAGCTGAAACTAATTAAGGACGTGGAGATAAAATATGTCCGAGTGTGGGAAGCGGCACGTCGGGAGCAGTATGTACTACGTTATGAGTTGAAAATGGACGAATTGAAAAAGACATTGAATGATCATTGCGTGCGCGAGAGAAATGAAAATCACGTGAATGATGTATTAATGCGTTATCTGACGCGACGTATAGCGGTGAGAGTAAATTCTTTCTCAGCTTCTTTTTGTTTAAAACGAGCAAAAATGTCTTACAGACATCTTTTACCTTTTACTTAAACAGTCAAGACTTAAAAGGGTCCGTCATTAAAATTAAGACGGACACTTAAGCGATCTTGTAAATTCTTCAGCGAAAAAGCTTAAAAGGTTGCTGAAAAATGTACTTTGAGATCGTAGCCATTTTACGATTTTTCTTTAGCGGATATGTTAACACAAATTTGGCGTTTTTACTAAATGTCAAGCATGAAATAAATTTCGTTAAATTTAAGATGAGTCACGCTCTTGGAAAGATAACAAAAATATTTACTTTGAATTTACAGCTCATCGAGACTCGGATCGAGCAATGGCGACAGAGGTACGATCGAGAGAAGAAAATGTATGAGAAGGAGATCCGTAAAGTACGCAATGAGATTGGAAATGCTCAGAAATACTTGGAGGAACTTACGACGGAGGTAATGATTCAAAAACTGTACGACAGTGCGAGAAATATTTTGATTTCATTCCGCGCAACAGGAACGGCGGACGCAGTGCAGTAAATCAATTTGTATTCCGCCGTTCATTATTTTGACCATCGCTACTGTGAATCTTAATTGTTGGATAAAGAGGATCCTAAACGGTGCAACAAGCGTAATCACTATCTTATTTCGCATTCTCTCTGTGACTATTTGATTTACTACGTTACGTCTCATCTATTGACAATTAAGCTCGGATAACTTGGCCCGCATGAATTTAAAGGGCGCGCTGAAGTTTCGTTGGGTAATCGATAATTCGTGTCAAGAACGTGTCTGAGACTCAGAAATGTTAACGATCGTTATTAATAGGTGAAATTTCCTCGAATTCTGGGCTCTTGAGATCCCTTCACATGTTTCAGACCGGTTTACGTTTAAGCGAGAACTAAACCATTGACCGGAAGTCTGTAGATTAATTTCTCTTAGCTTAGGTATCTACATATATAGGAATGTAGTAGAATTCGTAAAGCCAACAAGAGCTAGAATGCATTTTATGTGTTCGAATATGTATTAAATTATTTTCTACATTTTCGAATTACCTTCGAACACAAGGAATCACATCTTTTTTTTTTTTAATTCTTTTTAATTATATTACGAATTTTAATTTTTTTTATATTCTGAATTATGTATATCAATCTCTACTTAATAGTATACTAATATATTAACATTATTAATAAATTAATATAGAAAGACTGTCGTGATAATTTTACAGATCTATTTCTACAAATCGATTTCTTCACAAATCTTGTGAATTTTAATCATTCATAATAAAAATTTATTTCGAATATAAGATACACAATACTTACAATTCCTAAAGGATGTATAACTGTAATAAGACATACACACAATTTTCTACATCAGAGTTGTCCAGTTTAGATCTTATACCTTTTAATTGTACATTCGTATATGTAATGGACAAGATCGAACCTTCCCTTCTTACTTACGAAGATACACGATTGCGTAAAACCCCGTGAATCTTATATAAAACATACTTATTTCTGAGAAAGACACTCGGGTTCAATAAAATATGTCGGTAAATTCGCGTTGAAACTGGATACGGTATTTGTTGCAGTATTGCAATAATCAGGAATTCATCGACACGTACCTCGCGGAGCAGGAGGCACTTCGAAGACAAAAGGAGCACGAGGATCATGTGCGCCTCAGTATAATTAAGATGCAAGCCTGGTGGCGAGGTGTTATGGTGCGTCGAAAGCTGGGGCCGTATCGATCTGAAGAGAAAAAGAAGAAGAAGTCTGTTAAAACAAAAAAATAACTCTTCCTTCTGCTCGGTTGAGTTATTCTTAATCATAATGCATCGTTCTAATTCATTTAATTTAATTGAACAATGAAATGACTATTAAAGATGTATTAACGTAATTTTTAACAAAATAAAAAAATTATTATATCTAACTTATTTTACAATTAAAAAATATATTTACTTACCTTGAATACATGTAAATATATCAGATACTTCAAATCATCTTATTAAATCATATACTAGTGTTCTTGACAATCTAAAGTGTATTATGAAATCTTTATTATTATAATTAATGACAATTTTTTCAATATAATATTCTATTTTTATATGTTTTATTAGTTTCATAAGTTCACGTAAAGAATATATTATTTGTATTCTTTCACAATCTAACAAATTAGTCATAGCAGATTAGATTTTATACTGATATAAGTAATACTAAATCTACATACTAAAATATTTCGTATCATCATTATCTTCAATTGGGAATGTTCCTAATGGTGGAAATGTATTAATATCTTCGTCTTTATCAGATGAATCTTCCATTTCCACGTAAATAATAGTAGTGCCATTTCATTATAATTCATTATAATAATCATAGGAAAAATCCCTTTGAAATTCCCGCTAAAAAATATAATATGAAATTTTACACATTACATAAAGCTGATATTTTATGTGTTGTACAACAAGACTTTTTAAATCAATTGACTACAGGATAAAAAAGTTCTTGGATTTCTGTCCGGCAGTCAGTAAACAGATTTGAGAAGTCTTATCGTACAACACATGAAATATGGACCTAATACAAACAGTAATATAAATTATAATAATAAGAAAGATGAATACTTTAGTATTTACTTTACTATTTTTTATTGTTGAACTGACACTTTCAAAATTTAAAGTGAGTGGACACTTTCAAAATTTAAAGTGAGATACATATATGTTTATAATAATATGTTGTATTATTATAATAATAATAATAATAATACCAACAGTTTATAAGACTTTGGGAAACATGTACTTCAATACATTCATCTTGGAGCTTATGGATTATTATCCTCAATGTCTCAGAAATAATCAACGAAAGTATGTTCGGAGCTATGCATACTATAAAACTCAAAGATGTCGATATAAATGTCCAGATACTAAGAAGCATAATGTGGCAGCTAATCTGTTAATAATATTTTACATTTGTTAATATAAAGGTATATTAAAAAGAAATATTACAAATTCACTTTTCATTAGGGCTTATAGCTTGACGCATTACAATGTCTTTTTTTTTTGTACGTGAGGAGCAATATGGGCTAATAGTTCCTTAAAAAGATCTTCGTCCATTCGATAATCATTTTTGTAGGACATAGAATCTTGCAAACAAGTAAAATTAATATATGGCCAAAATTTATTTCTATGAGCATGAATTAAATATCGGATACATGTAATACAAAAAGGTGTATTGATCCTCTTTTTTCTACGTTTAATAAAAAGAGATATATTTTTTTATGGTCAAATATACAGATATTAGTGATATATGCTTTTATATTTTCAATATCAGAATATACATACAAGTAACATAAATCAAAGCTAACGAGAGTCAAACGCAGATGATCAGACGTAACATCTTAAAAAAAATAATCAAATTATGAATTCTCTGATAAATCCTCATTTTATGTTACGCATTATATATTGTATATATATATATATATATATATATATATGGATATTCATGAAAAAGAATTACATTATGTATGTGCAATGTCGTATTCATTTATTGATACTATATTATTACCTAAAATGGCATTGGACGTAAGGAAAAAGTGCTACTATGGCTTCATATCGATATAACTATTAAAGTTAAAAATCTGTACTTTATGTATATTACAGATTTTTAATACTGGTGGTATATATTGGAACACGGCCTACATTGCATGTGTACATAACACAATTATATTTCTAAGGTCCGATTCTACAAATATAAGATTAACTTCAATTACGGTTTATTTTTTTTTCAATTTTAAAATTGAAAAATGTTCCAAAATAAATTTTACATTTGTGGAACCGACCCTAATACACGTCCCTGCTAAGATGGTAATGTAGGAAACGGAATAAAAATATCGATAATTAATTGATCGAATTTCCTGCATGATCATATTAACTCAGAGGGCGTAAGCATCTTATACATTGGAAATAAAAATCTAATATCGACTTTGATCAACTTCAGCCTTCGCTCCAGCATTCTCTTAAGTCATAAGGAATAGACGAATCATCAATTATTCTCCTCGCACTTAATTGTAGTCAATTTCTTACGGCTTAAGAGTGAAATCACACGGTGCGGAAAACGCGGAATAGAGAATGCGTAGATAGCTTCATAGAAGCAATCAGCGTTTTTCTATGTTTGTTATTGAATAGTGCTAATTGGTTATTTTAATGACGTATTCTCTATTCCGTAATCCTTTTCCACATCGTGTGATTTCACCCTTAAGCCGTAAGAAATTGACTAGTCAAGGCTTAAAACACCTATTGTAGATCCGGACTTAACCTTCGCCATGTGAAATACATGAATAACGAATTAACTTAATTACACTTTTGTGAATAAATATTGCATGATGTTATTAAATATTGGGTCATCTAAAAAGTATCCGCGGTCTTTTGTCACTAGATGGCGTTGACCATCAACACCATCTAGTGATAAAAAACCGCGGATACTTTTTAGATGACCCAATATATCATATCATATAGATAATGATATTATCTACGTACGTCGAAGTAAATCAGGAAAATATTGATATTGTTAAGAGCCTATAGTTCCCGTCGAAAAGTTTATAAGATGTGACACCAGAAAGCAATACAGAAATTCTGATTACAGAAATATATTTAAGAGAACCTTTGTAGAATAAGAACGTTACGATCGGCGACATAAAAGAACAATGGATAAGCTGAAGCAAGAAATCAGCGAAGTAACAAAAGGTATACATTCAATTTTCAAATGAGTTACATGAATAGTGGTGAAAATTTGGAAGAAATTGCCTAGATGAGTGACTTATGTGATAATAAGAAAATTTTTATATAATTCTCTTGATGTCGCAGGTTACTTTTTCTAATTTCTTTCAAACTATTTATCCCACCATTCATACTATTTATCGCTATGTTTACACCGTGCATTTAGGCCGCGGCCTATACAATAAATGTCCTTGTTTAGTCAAAGTAAGTTAAACAAAAATACCTATCGCATAAATCGTAGCCTACCTAAGCGCACGGTGTAAACGTAGCCAATATATAATCAAAGCTCTCAGTTTTCTTATGTAGTACACAGACATAGTTCGAGTATACAAGATTATTGTAAATATACAGTACTTATAATTATTATTTGGGAGTACAAATTAGTTCGGTTTATTTTCCAAAAGATGGTTCCGGCTGTTGTTCATAGTGACAACTGATTTTTTCTAAATTGATCAACGAAGCATTAAATGGATCATATCTAAGTACGCTGAGTTCATTCGGAGCGACAATGAATAGCTCCCGAGAAAAAGAAAATAATGCTATAATGAAATTATCTTAACTGACAAACTAATTTAAAATACTAAAAATAAAAAAACCTGATAAACTAAAAGGACTACTATTTAGATTTCCAAAATCGAACCAAAGCTATGCGCATATAGGTAACAGCGGTAAATAGAGAAAATGAAATAGAGATAATAAAAATGAAAAAAGAAATTATTTTAAAAAACCAGATGGCCTGCGATATAGAGAAGAAATAAAGAGGTTTGCTCATACTTTATATTATCATGCTCCAAGAGCATGTGGTCATTATAGGTTAGCATGCATCCTGATGATGCATTCAATGTTCCGCTATAAGGGTGCATTCGAGGAGACGCTATAAACGCTACAGACGCAAACGCTACAAACTTCGTTTGGAGAACCAATAGCACGATAGCGTTAGTAAGTTCCCCAAACGCTTTACGCAAAAAATAAATTAACGTACACTCAACATGGTCAACGTTAATACAAGCGAAATGAATAAAAATTGCATATTAAACCTTATCGCTTGTGTTTCAAACGAATTAATAGAATCATCATCATCATTATTCGATAGCGAGGAAGAATTGGACATACTTAATAATTTGGTAACAGCTCGTCGGAGGAAAGTTCCAAAGCTGAAAAATTATGTAGAAGAAGTTATTCCTAGAGGAAGAGATAAACAATTTAAATCACATTTCAGGTAATAATGAATAATCCGTTTTTGTTTAACTTCAATATACTTACTTAACTTATATTATATAATTTTCACGTTTTATATATTTTGCAATATGATGAAAATTATTTTGATTTACTTATTTATAATAAATAAAGTAAAAAGTTTTTTCTGCATTTATAATATTAGTTTATATTTTTCATAGAATATCCAGAGAAACGTTTGAGTTCGTACTCTCAATAATTGATCATAAATTGCAAAGAAATCCAGGTTTACAAATGATTTTTCCACAAAAACAGTTTCTTATCGCTATTTGGAAAATGGCTACTCCTGATTCTTACCGGTTAATATATCTTATCGAATGATTGGATAACATTAAATTTTTTATTAATAACTTTTTTATATATTAGATCCAATATGCGAAAAATTTAACGTCAGTCCATCAACAGCGTTACTAACAACACGAAGAGTTACTAAAATTCTTGCAAATTTGGTAGCAACATTTATTAAGTGGCCAACAGGAAATGATGTTACAGAAATTTGGACAGGATTTGAAGCAAATAGTTCTTCTCCATAAGTCACAGACGATACTCACATCAAGATTCCATCTCCATGTGTTAATCCAGAAGCCTATATCAATCGGAAAGGTTACCATTCTATTCAACTACAGATTTGTAATGTGCATTTAACATTTCAAGTAGAAAAAATCATTCCATCTGATAATATGTTTATTTATATATATTCTATATCTTACAGATAATTTGTGATCATAAGGCTCGTTTCATCCGCTATGTTGGACATGCTGGTTCTATACACGACCAGCGTGTCTTTCGACACTCTCAGAAATCCAAGATAAATTGGGTGATCCGACAAAATTTCCTGATGATTGTCATTTAGATAGTGATTCTGCATTTAAACTTCATGACAATTTAATGGTTCCTTATCGCGATAATGGCCACTTGTCTGAACGACAAAAAAATTATAATTTCTGTTATTCTTCAGCGCGAATTAGTATTGAAAGAGCCATTGGTCTTCTAAAAAAATCGATTTCAAAGTTTATTACAATGTCTTCCTAAGACTGACTTAATTGCACGTTTTATTCTTATCTGTTGTGTCATGCATAATATTTGTATAATGAAAGGTGATGATTTAAACGTTCCTCAATTAGATGATAGAAAATGATATTTTCAGAATATTTGGACAAATTATGCCTTTATTTCCAGAGTAGTAGTTTTGTGTTATGCTTTCCGCCTACTATTTCAGTTAATTCTCTATAAGAAAATTATATAATTAAACACAAGTATACATATATATATACATATATATA
>NW_011627598.1:839535-1275506 GCF_000204515.1 Acromyrmex echinatior | reverse complement strand
TCTTTCCCTTCTCTTTCCGTTTAAATAATATAACATTAAGTAACATTTTAATATATTTAATATTGCTAAAAATTACATGCTATTATTTTCAAATTCCAACTTTGGAGATTCGAGTTTATCCCACAAAATTTATTATCAATCACTATGCCAATGCTTGAAAATGTAGGAATCAATAATTATCCTTCTTATAATTCGATTATCTTCTATTCTTCTATACATTTACAAGCTGACTTCCTCGTCTGTCTTTAAAGAAGTAAATGTTCCTTATGAATCCATATATGAAATATTCTTAAATAATATTTAAAAGTATATATGGGACGTTTCAACCGGAATAGTAATGTGACCAGAATTGTATGCAACAAAAAATCAACATTGCAAACAAAAGTGAGAAAAACGTAGCTGGAAAATAAAAAAATTTTAAAAAGCAAGAGAAATGATGCGTAAATGTTTTATATATGTCAAATTAATTTATGGGATGTACGAATTTTGTGAAAAAAGAATCGAACCAATAATGTAAGATAGTGGCTTCAAAGTGACAGTTTAAATTAAGTGAAATTATCTTTTCAAGTTGATTATAATTTTTCATGAATTATTTAAAATTCTCTGCATTTTATAGGGTCGAGACTGTTTCTATATTAAGCTCCAAGAGCCTGCATTATCTTTTTAAAGTTTTAATTAAAAAAATTTTTTTTTCATTATATTCTTGTTTTGTAATTTTTATAAATAATAATTTTTTTCAATTTTTTCCTAATATTGTATATAAAGGATTAGTAGCAGTTAAAAATCTTAATATGTACTTCCAATTTTTTACTCGATAGAAATTATAAAAGCCATTTGGAACGTTGCCACATATGGTGCATTGGAGAATCTTCTCGTAAGAAACCTGTAAGTTCTTTCTTGCTATACGACTTTGTATTCGTATACAATAATTATTTTGTAGCAAGAAAGAACATTAAAGAACTTAAAGGTTTCTTACAAAAAGATTCTCCAATGCCCCACGCGTAGCTAACATTGAAAATGGATATGCTTTTATTATTTCTATCGAATAAAAAATTGAAAGTATCAAGTTTTTCAATTGCTACTAATTTTATATACAATACAATACTAGAAAAAAAATTGGAAAAATTATAAAAACTATAAAATCATATTATAATGAAAAAAAATATTTAAAAAGTTAAACCTTTGAAAAAGATAATGCGGGTTCTTGGAGCATAATACAGAGATAGTTTCAATCCTGTAAAATGCAGAGAGCTTTAAATAATTCATGAAAAATTATAATCAATTTGAAGAGACCATTTTACTTGATTATACTAATTTGAGCCGTCACATTGGAATCGCCATCTTAGATTTTTGGTTCAATTTTTTTTTACAAAATTCGTACATCTCATAGATTAACTTGGCATATGCAAAATGTTTGTGTATCATTTCCCTTGTGTTTTTTTCAATTTTCTTTATTTTCCAGTCATGGTTCTTCTCACTTTTGACCATCATATTGAATCTTCCATAATGAATTTTTCAAAAGACGAAGTGGGACTCAACTAGAGTCCTATGTGAATATTTTGATATACCAATTTTAATTTGTAATCACATAGAATTCTGCGTCACAGTTTCGATTGTCGTAAAATGTCTCATGTATAAACACTGTTTCAAGAAATAATAAATTCAAATATACGATATATATACTATAAAGTAAAACTATTATATTAATAATAATCGTAAAACTATTATATTAAACATCGTGCAAAAAGGATGTGTTTAAGGAATCGTTTGTTTACTACAAAATCATGTTAAACTTTTCTACGTTTTACATTAAATAATTTTTGCGATTCGTATAATTGCATTGTATTATAATAATTACATAAATCTCAAAGAAACTAGTATAGTTAAAGGATTTGGCGTCAAAATCCATTTCACATTTGTCCAGAAGGCCTATTGTCGGAGACAATCTTTTATAAATGTACAGGCAAAGCACAAAAATCATCACTTACATGAAATATTTTACGTGACGCGCACATTTTTATTTTTATTTCTCGGTCAAAAGTAGACTTGAAATATACTTACGTTAATTTTTTCAAATCATTTATCAACTGATTCTCTCTATTATCGTTTCTCCTGTATTTTGATTCGGTTAACATGGTTTAACATACAAATAATTTCTGTATTTATATATATATATGTACATAGACTGAATCTTACTTTGATAATTCGTAATAATGTATGTACATGTACATGTATGTATGTACATACATCGATACACATGCCCGTGTATTTTATCATGAACGACACTTCGCTCGTTGTTTTTTTAGCGAATATTTAGCTGACATGAAATTTGTAATCATAGGGTTTTTCATGTATTATGTACTCTCATTGAAAATAAAGCCTCTGCTGATTTCCTGGAATGGTAGAATATAGATCTCGTTTCTTTCTTCTTGAACGACGAAAAGACCGGTCGATATGTCGCTTCCACTTAAATAACTTAAGATTTGACTATGAGATTAACAAGGTGCAAATACAATTGAATAAAAATTAGTGAATAATCACGTAAAGGCAATTTGTCTAAAATATTGTTGCATAGTAATTGTAAGGATAATTGCTAATAGTAGGGATAATGGAATTAATTATTACAATATCACGTTGACGAAGAAATAAAATAATTCAACATAAAAGACGATTAGACGCTTGGTAGTCGAAGGATTTTCGAGAAAACGATGTAAATCCATAACTTCTGAAATTCGTTTAGCAGATTCTATGTTTATGGAGTTACCGGATTATTCCATCGTGCTCTTCGATGTACCGACGATAATTCGAACAGATGGGTGATCGCCGAAGCGAATATGTCGACCAGTTATTTCCGCGGATAATGTCGTTGTCAGAATCCTCTTCGTTTTCTTTTTTATCCCAAATACCATCACGTCGTGTCGTTTATACAACGCTGTGCATACCGGCGTTCAGGTTGCCGACGAACGCGGCTCCAGCGGTTTGCGGCGAACCACCCCCTGTTGCAGCGCCCGTCCCCCCTGCACCACCCGCAGCTGCACCAGGTCCCGCGGCTCCTTGCAGCGTACCCTGCGGCATCATACCCGGTGGATAGTTGTACGCAGGTGGAGCCGGCGCCGATTCCGGCATGAATTTCACTGAAACGTTCAAATGAAAATTGTATTAGTGTCTGATATCAGAGCGTTTTAGAATTATAACGTAAAACGATAACGGGGATCGATACGAAAAATTTCTTGCACATTATTATATTAAATATAACATCTTTTATCTATAGAAGTAGTTTTTTAAATTTTTGAGGAGAGATTTATTCCATGTATGTCAGTTCCATGTTTGTCAGAAAGATGTATCAAACCGGATTGAGATTTAGAGATCGAGTGAATAAACACGAATGAACAATTTGCTTCAATGAATTGTCGGTATGATGGCATTGTTTGCATTCATTGAAGCAAGTTGTTCAATCGTATTTGTCCATGCTCGTTCGCTTGATTCTACTAGAGCCCACTTTCTTGATTGTTTTTTAAATTGTTTTTTGTTATACTAATATTGAAGAGTAACATTGATTAATATTAATTAATTAATTTATTATTGTACTTTATTTAGTACTGCATAGGTAAAAAGGATTAAACTTCAATAAAATACTAGCTATGAGTAAACTTTTAGAATTTTTTTTTAGCAGTAAGAAAAGAATTTTTTTCCATTGTACATTTAAGAGTAATATGATTATATATAGATATAGTATATATATATAATATATATATATATTTTTTTTCTAAACATTTTTGTTTTAAAGTTTTAATTGAATACCGAGTTTAATTGAATACAACAGCTTTTCGAAAAAAAGTATAAAGTGAAAAAAATCACAACTGTTAATAGGAGTCGAGAATAATTTATCGAAAAAGTGATATCTCTGTTAGTTTTTTTATATCATAGGATCTATCTTTTACCTACGGCATAAAAATAATATGTCGTATTTGATATTTTTTATTCCCACATTTTTATAATTAACACACAGAAACATATAATTTGGATAAATAAAAAATACAGGTTGTACAACGCTAGAACACAGAAATTGTATTGATATTTTCACTTTTTTTTTAAACAAGTGTGTTATATTACAGTGTCATCTCTCTTTCTCCCTCTCTCACTCTCTCTCTCTCTCTCTCTCTCTCTCTCTCTCTCAAAGTGATTTTATTCCGTTAGATAATAGTGTGTAGATATTGTCGTGTTTTACTTTAAATTTCAACATATGTGCGCGCGCCCGGCACCATTTGTTACATTAATTTGAAACAGTTGTACAAATGGACAGTGAATGAAATAATTACGAAGCGACAGTAATTGGACACACACATATCACTGACGTGTCTTCTACTTTCGATCAAACGATTACATGGAATGTGAATTTATTATATTATATTATAATATATTCATGTTATTAACACAGCAATATTTAAACGAATATGTGATGATTCCTTGACAGTGGGAAATAATAATAACTGAATAATGGAATACACAATGAGATGGAAGCACATATTTTACGTAACTGTTACGGACAAAAAAACTCTTAAGAGAAAATGCAAATGCAGAGAAATAAAAGTCAAAGATAAAATAACATGTTTATTATGATTTTTTTTCAGTATCGCGAGGCTACTGATAATAAATGTTACAATTAGATTATTGCAATTATTAATCGACAAAAAATATAAAAAAGTATAAAAAAATTAGATTCCAATAGAGTTTAATTATAAGGAAATATCGATCGTACATTCATTAATAAATTAATAACTGAGGAAATGATTATGACCTAATTATAAAAATATGTTTTTAAATTATATATTAAAAAAAATATTTAATTTAACAATTTTGAAATATACTATACAATCACGCGATTGTCAGTTAAAAAAGCACATATTGCACATCATTTTATAATAGCACTTAGCATGCTATTCCACGACTCTGCTCCACTGAGGAAGTAAAGATTGAAATCAAATAAGAAAGAATATAAAAATAAAACTCTTAAGAAAGTAGATAAGTATATTTAAAAAATGTACACCGGCATACAATAGCAAGTTTATTGTTCTTACCTCCTTTTTGGATTTAACGGATATTAGGCTTTATAATGATCCTCTTCCTGGAAGACGCATTGCAATATATATTCAATCGTCAATAGGTGTTAAAAAATTTTTCTAACTTTTTTCCAGTCATAACCGAATAAAACTTTTCTTCTTAGAAACGAATCTTGTTTTCTTTTACATGCAGCAAAATAAAAGAAAGAACTGAGAAACGCGTGGCTTTTATCCATTAATATAAAATGCAGTAATAAAATTCTTAGAAACGTCGGTGTGCTTATAAAAAGTAATATACGTGTATATGTATGTATATGTAAGGATTTTATCGAAGTACGATTTGATTAAAAGTAAAAAAAAAAAAGAAAATTATAATCGATCCCCTTCTTCGTCGCCTCTTCATAACTTCAATTCAACTACGCAGTGTATTTTTTATTCGATACTGTACAATTGTTCAAAGCGCAGCATCAGGGTCATACTCGTCGTTAATAATTAGGGATACGTCGACACGGTTAAGATATGACGTACAGCTATGTGTTCATAAGTTGATAAACATAGAATGATTGTTTTTAAATATTATAACTCGGATGTGCAGCCATTTCGCGCGACAATTTCGAAGAATTTCTCATTCGTCGATCGGCCCTTCGCTTTTTCATCCTTGCGATTTTCGCGAGTCAACAAAAAAAGCGTATCGCATTAACAACTTGTGGTCCCCAATGATTCCTCAATGAGATTATCAATATTATTTTTAACAATGTCATGAAATCAATTACAATAAATTGTTAGATAACAAATATTTATGTAAGAAAAATCAATTTGAAAAAAGGTAGAAGAAGATTAGATGATTTCTTTATTTTATTTTGACCAATTAACGCTATGATTAAGTACATAATCAGATCGTTCAATAATTGCAATCAATTAATATTTGAAATATTGTCGTAAATCTCGCTTCCTAAAATTTTTCCTAAAGTGAATCCCGGCGCGAACGAAAGCAAAGTCGATCGTATTCTGCCGATCGACTCGATGAAAAGCTCTTCTTTCTCTTGGTGAATTTCGTCGCGTCCGAAAGTCGCGACGGAATGGCGCCTGCAGGCATATCCACAAATATCGCGCGTCGGAGTGGGATCGAAGGGAGGAATAATTGAGGAGGATCGCGGACGATGGTTAATTTTCGTCTCTCGATATTATTGCTGAATCAGCAGCAGCAGCAGCAGCAGCGATAGCAGCAGCAGCAGCACCGAAGTCAGTAAGGATCGAACGGAAGAAGAAAAGGGACCGGATAGGATCGTCGGAGATCGACGACGATCTTCGTCGACGAATAATCTGCGTGTCGGGCGCAATATACCCTTGTCGCTAATAAACGTCTTATCTCGCGGATGAACGATAAGAAGATGATCGAGGATGGAACCTTACCCTCGGATATTCTCGAATCGAGATGACAAGAGTTTCTTTCTTTCTCGGCGCGATCGCATCCGCGAAGTGGGTAAAGCAACCCCCTCTCCGTCGTTTTTATTATAATTATTATTAATATTACCATTATTATCATCATCGTAATCGTTATTATTAACATGTATACATAACATCTTGTAGATAATTCATCTTTAAAGCCATAAAACGTTACTTATAGCTGCTGCGCCTCCCTACAACAAGGCTTTCTTTTCCACCCCCTTCGTCTCCTCTCCCCTTTTCATTTCTCCTTCTCTTTTCTTTCCCATTCTTTATTATTTCTTAAATTTACTGTACACAGGCTGCTCGAAAACGTTAATCGCCGTCTTCGACGAAGGCAGGCGATTGTCACTATTATTTCTTTTCCTCTCCCTCTTTTTCTTTTGCTTCTCTCCCTCCTATTCCGTTCTTCCCTATCCATCGATTTTTTTCTTTTCCATTACAATTCGCGAAAAGCAAAAAGCAAGATGCAAGACAAAGGAATAATTAAAGGACACAAGTGATTCTTTTCAATATATAATTGGAGCGGATTGAATCCGATAAATGGCGTGTGAGAGACAAATGATATATTATTTACAGTTTGCGTGATTTACATTTATGTCTATAAAGTAAATGTCTCGATATACATCATGAACGCGTCGCGTATGTACTACAGCAACTGCCTTCGTCGGAGAGGTTTTACATGATGGAGGTTTTTACGGACACCCTGTCTTTCTTTATCTTTTTCTTTCTATACATATATATATATATTTTTTTTTTCATATATATATATTTCCTATATATTTAAGTATTATGTGTCGCTGCTATATCGAATTTTCCCTCTTTTCTCACGAACTTTTCGCTTCTTTGTTTACAATAACCATTTGTTTCTGTATTTCTCATTTTTTCTAACTTTTTTCGGACAATCTTAATTAACGAAGATGGACGAAGGAAAGCGCGATGCACGTATCTCGTCTTATCAATCAGCTGCGTTTAGATCATCTCATCGTGAGATTTTAATAGGATCAGTTTTAATTCCGTTTATCTAACAAAATCTCCGACTTAGACTAAGACCTAAGATAGATCTAAGATATCTTAAATCCGTTAAGATCTGTGTATTTTCAATTTAATTTCACATTCGCCGAAACTTAAGATATGAATTAACGTTCCTCAAAATAACGTACTATTGCGAAAAGAGCGTGGTAAGAATGAAATTTTACGTACAATTATATTAAACGATAATCTAAAGTAATAACGCAATGAAATAATGATCGAGAAATCAGCGGAATTTCGCACGTGTTATTATCGTCGACGCAACCTTCGTCCATGCGAGATATGGAGAGCGTGCCGGTTCGGCGTGGATCCCTCGACTTCCTCTACTCGATCCGGAAAAGGAAAAAAAAAACGCTACGAAGGATAACAGGAAAGTTCCGTGGTCGTCGCGACGGCTCTCTTCGTTGTTCCCGCTCGGATCAACGTTTCCTGCTTCCGATCATCCGCCGTCATCCTTCCTCCTTTCCCACGATGAATCCCAAGGCCGACCATCGATCGATTGATTCCCGCGCGCGATCGATCCGACGATTACGTTCGCGGAGAACTCCGGCAGAGCTCGTCAACGGCTCATCACAATTTCCATCTTGCGAGATCTATCCCTCTAAAAACCATCTCCTCTTCGGAAATTTCTCAGCCGCCGTTTTCTTCCTTCTTTTCTCATTCTTGTTCCTCCTCTTCTCCTTTTACCTTTCTTTTTATTGTTGCTGTAGTTGTTACGTTATTTTACTTTAGCTCTTACTCTCGCGTTCAATTTTGCGTATTGCTGCCGCCGGTGACGCTCGCTGAAAACAATAATAACATTTGTTCTCCTCCAATGAATAAGGGACGGCAATGATTCGCCCCATGTTGCTCTTAGTCTTTGTCTCTTCGACTTTTTATTAAATTTGTTTTTCTTTCCGTTCTCCATCTTTTTTTTTTTGCTTCCTTCCTCTTTATTTCGCCATCTTTCGCATGCGGAGACTCATGGCGGATCGCACTCGTCGTGGACAAGCGTTTAAATTTAGTGGATATCAAGATCAAGATTATGAAGAATACAAGTTTATATGTTTTAATAGTTTTGAAATGTTCTCAATGAAAAATATTCACGCCGTTATATCCACGACGATGCGTTTGATAAACTAAACTCATTGACGTTCGCAACTTAAAGCATATAACAATCCATTAGCCATAAGGATAAAGAAAAATTGCATGCAAGTAGTTACAGAAGCGTAAATGCGTATATACAGAGACCACTCGATACACATGATACATAAACTTTCCTCTGCAAAAATAATTAGTGGCAAAGTTCCGCTTTTTGCCAGAAGTTCTATCCGGAGTCCGTCTTTTTTTCTTTTCACATTGTAGGCGACAAAATTCGCCGCAGTTCACTGGAAATTCTGATCGAATTTCTGGCTGAAATTGTTCGCGTTAGAAGCTTTTGGCACATTCCACATAATGTACAAGCCATGCAACGCTATGCCGACATCGGCTTTCAATCGAGGAATAAATAATTAAATCAATGGCACATGCCCCGCAATAAGAGGTCAAGCACGATACGCGAAGATCGTCCCAGAAACTTTTGCTATGATTCGTCTTTATAATATTGGAATGTATAAGATTATTAAAATATGCATATCTTGACAATATATACAGTGTATGAGTTTCGCGCTGTACTAAGAATGTTATTTAAGAGAAAAGAAGAGGATGAATGATGGGAGAGAAAGAGAGAGAAAAAGAGAAACATGCAATGTAATAAGTACGAATTTACTGTATGCAAAAAATGAATTAAATTGATAATATTATAATTAATCTTGTATATATAATATATATGAATGCAAAATTAAAAATTAAATTATTAAATGTATAGAGATTTGAAATATATAATATTTAGAGATTTAAAATATATTTTTATTATCTTATTATATAAAATATTTTATTATAATATTTTATTATATTATTACATATAAATGTAATATTATATATTACCATAATACAAGTTTTTGACTGAACTGATTTCAATTTTAACTCTGATCGCATTTACTTCTTGTGAATTATTTTGATTCATTGTTTCAACTATATTATATTCTTGTTAAACATTCGCATTCGAAAATGTGATACATTTTTATTGAATGACTCAACATGTTTAAATAATTTTATCATCATTATGGACTAATTGCAACCGGTATAATAGAAGAATGTAACTAAGAATATTACAAGACTGCATTACATTATTGTAACAAAAGATAGATATGAAGGAATACTATCAACACTTTGGGTGACTATAATCTGTAGAAATTGTTTCTAACCGTTTAATTTTGTTAAATTTGCGTTCTCTACATGTATACACTGAGAATTTAATAATAAGGTCAAAATTTATGTTCTAAGAATTTGAAATACATAAAAATCTGGCTCTTTCTTGTTATTTATTATTTTATTTATTGTTGTCACTTTTACCTTTAACTACGAGAGATCAAAAATATATTTTACAAAATTAACGAAAATTATACATTTCGTATTTTTTAGCAGAATTTTTTTTCATTATACACAAAGATGAGTAAATAAATAAAATAAAGAAATGTAAGAGAAAGTGCTAATTGAAGAAGATTTGAATTGCATTTTGGCATAAGAAGAGAGAAAAAGATAGAATATCGGGTGCAACAATAAAATCATAGCTTACCGTACCGAAGAGTAGAATAGGATTAAACAGAAACTTTGTTATAGTTGTAGTTGTTTGATAATTCTTACTGTTGTCGATATTGTGCTTGTTGTTGATGTTGTCGTTTATCGTTGTGGTGTTTTCATTTCTTATGTTTTCATTTCTGGGTGGTATTTTGTATTATTTCTTTATTGCCACCGCAGAATTTGCGAATCACAGTGTTTAAAGCTGTTCAGCCTGTTTCACGTGTGTTACACTTTTTCGGTGTCTTTTTCTTTGTTAATTGACCACCAGAAATTTGAAAATCACTGCCTGGGACCAACTTCAGAAAGAGGATACCACCGAAAAGTACAGACAGACACATAACAATGATTACAGTCGTAACACACACAGAGGGTAAGGTATGATCGTGTCTTGGCAAACATTCCTTTTTAAAAATTTATCGGTATTCATTAAAGAAACCGATAGTTTGTTTCAAAATTAATTTACGCAATACATTTAAGGTTCACGATCTATAATTCGTATTAAAATTCAAGATAATCTCATAATTTTATATACTATCTAAAAAAAAACTATGTAAAAAAAAAACAATATAGTGTAGACATCAGAACAGTCCTATTTGAAAATCTGATGTAAATTATAGATCGTCTAAAGTGGGCTTTTTTAGTCAACACCGTTGTAACAAATATCTATGACATTGAAACTGTTAAAATCATGATAAAGTGATTTTCTGGTGCGTCGCTTTTTCCGTCTTATGGACTTTAAAGAGACGCTCAAAACGTCGGATCAAATGCTGAGAAAATTCCTAGTGAGAAAACACATGACGGCAACTTTTACGTACTGTTTACACTTAATGTTGTCTTGTACGCTGTGTTGTGATAAGAGAAGGGAGTCAGGAAGGATGTCGTCGAAGATTTATGAAGGCTCGCGGTGTACCGCCACGATTCTTAATTGGAACGCTTCCCAATTAAATCAGTACTTCATAAATATGCAACGATACTGGACAGTGATGGAGAGTTCTACGTAGCAACAGATAGAGCAAGTTCCTATCACAGGCAGACATAATATACATAAACATCGACTAAAAATACCAGTTTTATAAAAACGCGGATGTACTTGTATGTTTTTTTGCAAGATCAATATGGAAAAAAAACTATAATAATAATAAAATGTTACAGTAGTAATACGATAATTGTATATCACAATTATCATAATTAATATAACAGTTTATTACAAAATACTTATATACTATATATTATTTTTTTGAGAAAAAAATATCCGATGAATTCTTTATAAAACTGGCAACACTTGGTACGTGATTTGTCAAAATTAGAGGCAATTTTGAAATATCAGGACGAGGGGAGTTTTTACGTGTCGGACGATAAACAACGAGAATGGAATTGAAGAAACGTACGGGTTCAGGTGTACATTTTCTACGACACAAGTAAAAAAGAGAAACGGGGTGAGAAACAACGATACGCAATATCGCAATTGTTTTGCTTTCTACCTTCAGACTCACTCACACACAAATCTCTTCCACCAATCAGCGCGCCTACATGAAGTTCGCTAGACGGGAAAAGAGAAATACATACATTTCACACGTGTTAGATGATGAATGAAAAAAAGGAAGACAAAATGACGCCACTTTTTCCAACAGATCACGCTACATAGTGGCGTCTCTCGCGCATTTCGTATTCCGCGCGATAAAGACGTGTTCTTGCAAAAAAAAGTAATATACTTTCATTTTTCGGTCATAAAATGCAGCAGAACGATATTGCTAGGAGATATGTAAAACTTTTGTAAAATTTAAAGAATTCTGGAATTTAGAGAAAAAGGATTTAGAGAAAAAGGCTCGCGAATATGATATTTTTGGTAAAGTTTTGTGAAGATGAATTATGAGGCCAAGTAGTCGACGTAATTTTCAGGCAAAGCACGATAAACAGTTTGTTTCGGCACATTTCTTTGAGAAGCTTCAAGAGATCTTTCCGAAAGGATTTCTCAAAAGCTATGCAAATCCGTGGACATTTCGCTTCACATCGCGACGTCTTTCGCATCGTGCAAACACAATCGTCTGTACGTAGTAGATGTTTCCTTAGCACAAAGGATATAGATCGACAGAGAGACATTAGATAGGAACGACTGATTCAATGTAATGCAATGATCACCGTCAAAATAAATTCTAAACGGCAATTTATCTAATAAAAATTCATATTTGTCAGATATGAATTTAAAAATAAATATTAATTTCTATGATATTTTATTTACATAAATGGTCGACACTTTCACGTGTCCAAATGGATGATGAAAAAAAGGAAATAACGCTGAATTAGTCGCTCGAAATCAGGACGAGATATACATCGACGAGATGGCACAGAACATTTAAACAGTTACAGTGGCAATGTCGACAACTGTTAAACGTTAATGAATCAGTAAAACACTTACCGACAATGATGGCCAGTACAATGAGTCCGATTACACCCATAATGATCATCATCTGTTAAAAAAACAAATCGCAAAATTATTATTAATATTTCGAATATTGTCATAAAATTTTTAAAATGGAATTTGACACTCACTTTTAGATTCTGTAGCCAGAACTTTCTCTTCAATTTTCCTGCTTGTTGTTCAAACTGTGACGCTCCTTGTTGAAGTGCATCTGCAAAAGCCAATTACGTAGGTGTCATTCGATTTATCTCAGATATGTTTACGTATAACTTGGAGAAAAAAGAATTCTCAAAATAAGAACTGTTTTCTAATATTAATAATTGATAGGGACAACGTATAGCGAAAAAAAAAATATATATTAAATTTAAATAAATATTTATTTGGGCAATATTAACTAAATATTTATTAAATGTAAACGTATATTTATTTGATACAGGAACCATTAATTTGATCAAACTGTCATTTTTTTATTGAATAAATATTTATTTACTGTAAATAAAAATTGACAGTACTGTTAAAAAAAATATGATTAAGATTTAGTAAATTTTTTTCAGTGTAACTTCATTCGAGAAGGAAAAGAAAAATAAAAAAAAGAAAAAATGCAAAAATATTTAATGAGAGTATAAAATAATGTATAATTTATTAGTGCAAAAATAGGTATATGTTTACACAAATAATAAAAGTACGTGCGTATTGCATAAAAGATCGACGTTTATCAGCCATAACCACATAACGTGGCATCGAGTGTGTCACAGTAATCGATATCAACGTGTAGTCAGACGCGCAGAGTCGGACTACTTTATTGCCACGATACCATGAATGGAAGGAGTAGTCTTCCCACGACCGTATTTTCTGTTTTGCGCTTCTATTCAGTATAGCGACACATTGATCGTGAATAATAATATAATATTGCGTCGTGATATACATACAATACAATTCGTGATCTGAATCCGTGTTATAATTATATCTTTTTAAAAATTTAGACGATATTCTTTTATGCGGAGATACAGCAACATATATTTTCGCTTTTCCAAGGCATTAATTAATTTCTTGACGTGCAACAAATGATATTTACCATGAATAAGTAAGTACCTGACGTAGAAGCAGAACAATCAAGTGACGTATATAATAATTAATGACTACATCAGTGTTAATGAGCGCGTGCGCGCGAGCAAGTACAGTGTGACAATGAAGCAATATGCATAATTATAAAATAAAGTATTATATTATACAATTTAGCAAAATAGAATCTATTTTAGGGGATTAAGCGTTGACTAAGATTAAATGAAAATTTTCAACTTTTGATCAAAACGAGCTTCCTCGTCAATTTTCTTAACGCAGAATTTTCGGCTGCGTGAAAAGTGGATCTCACCTGCTCGATCGTCGAGCTCGGAGAGCTTTTGATCGCGCTCGAGGACCTTCTCCACATTTGTCTTCATGATGTCGACGACTTCGTCGACTTGCGCTTGCGTCGCCTGCAGCCGCTTCTGCGAGGCAATTTGCTGGGGCGTTCTGGGGCCACCGACGATGCCGTCGGTGCCGGCGCCTGCACCTGCAGCTGCATCCGGTGCTAAACCACCCTCCGTAGCCCTGCGAACAAAGACGCGATTTCGAGAAGATGACAATTAACGTTATCACATCCAATGTATCATCACGATACAATCGGGTTAAACAAACGCGATCCTTTACGAATATATCACTTCGCGCGGAAATGTTGGTATAACATCAATAAAATTTAATACCTCAGAAAATAATAAAACAACAAAAAATATATAATAGAATAATCAGACACTGAAAAATATTTGACGAGGCAAAAGATTCTGATTACATCAATCGGAGAATTTCGATTATCTCAACTAGAATTCTAGTAGACTTATGTTCATTTCTATATCGCAATGCAGATTAATCTTAATCTCGTTCAACTTACTCTTTTTAGAATTAGAAAAAGATGAAGAGTTAGTTGAACTCAGATTTAAACTACGTTGATAGAAACGAGTATTAACCAGAAAATTCTGATTCATCAGTTTTCAACCAGAATTAATCTAGTCATTTTTTTCTCGGTGCAGCGAGTCTCGTGTCAATATGTTTTCTGAGTTGAATGTTGATAAATAAGGGTCGATAGAGGTGAAAATCTTTAGGCCATCCGTATAACACATACCGTAGAAACTGTATATTTATCAAATACGCGTATTTATCAATATCGCTTGTATTTTGCGATTTGTGTACGGCGTGGGATTTATTTATATATCTCCTCCGTGCGTCTCTCTTCGATAGCTTTAAAAAGTGAAATAAACACTCAGGTGGGTGTCGCTTATCCCGGAACGCGCAAGCCGCGAATTATATGCCATCGTTTTGCCCTATGGTGCTGCGTGAGGTTTTCCCCATATCGAGCCGCGGGTGGAAAGCGCCGCGAAAGGGCAAAGTTCATGACACGATTTCGCCATTTGTACCGTTTAGTAGCAAAAATTCGATGCGTATTAACTTGGACCACGCGTTTTCCCTCCAACTTGTTTCTTAAGAAGATTCAACGAAGCGACGATGATACAAGTACATTGTCCCGGGGCGCATTCATGATTAAAACGTGTTTGTTGGACAAGCGGATACGGAAAGAGAAAAGGTCATTGATAATGTCGGCTACTCGTGTGACCCCAGGAGATTGTAATTCAGAACGCACGTGCAACTACACGCGAATATTTGAAACGATCGAGATCGTTATGAACGACTTTATGAGCATTTCATTAAGATTTTGGATGAAGTCATGCGTTTCCTAAATCTTTATGATACTTTTGATTAATCGAAAATATTTAAGGTGTTTCTCTTTTTTTTACATTCCTTTTCATTTTCTTTTTTTCTTTCTCTTTATATGTCGAATTAATTTTAAACCTTACTTACGAGAGAAAAAGCACTTTGTAACAATATCTTTTATTGTTTAAGACCGTTTTATAAACAGGATTAGATGCACAGACCTTTTCATCTACTATATATGGAAATGCTTGGGTGAGAAATCATGTATATACATGTTATGGATATGCATATCGTTCTGTAAATCTCTTTTCTATGGGATTTCCGACAAGCTATTTGACCTTTTGCAAAGAGACAGAGCGAGACCTTTTGCGGTACTGCTGCGAGCAATATCAATTTAATTACTCAACAACTTATGTACCGGGATAATTAAATCTTCCATTCCTGTTCCGACATGCCATTATATTCTTCATCGTATATAAAGTCTTCATTAAATATATTCTTTATATCAATTAAATAATCGTCGACAAGAATAAAAGCTGTAATTTGCGTCAACAATACGGTCGATAAGAATAAGAATTGTCGTATGTCGTTGTGAACTATCAATTAATTGGCTAAATAAAATTAGGAAAAAAATTACGCAATTATATCGTAATAAAACCGATGAATCTATATTAATTCTTGCAGAAAAAGCTCCGTGCTTATCAATATGTATAAATATCTTGTTACGGATATACGTGACGTAAATCGCAGAGATTACGAGTGATACGTGTTCGTAGTTACGATACTACGATTTGGAAAAATGCCGGCTACGCGCGATGGCGGATTGAAAAGCGGTCGGCAACGGGTTGCGGGTTTTATTTTTGGCCTAGCTGATCGAACGACCGAGTGGCAACAGCCGATCGATCGACTATTCGAATACCGTCGGTGGGAATAGTTTAACATACAAGAGAGTCGTACGTGCTTCTCCTCCATATCGTTCCCATTGAGATGTCGGACGCGACGTCGGAATATTCGGTCGCCGTCGTCCGGTATCTGTCGCGAAATTTCGACGCAATTCCAGTAATATTGTAGCAGAATTAGCAGAATAATTAATAAAATCAGTAATTCATACCATTATGTTCTCTCATCTATCTCTCTATTTTTAATTTGATTAAAATTAAATAATTATATCGATTATATATAATTATTCTAAATTGAATGTTTACGATATTTTCATATATTAGTACAGTTTGATTGCTCATCGTTGAATATTTTTTCGATACGGTTCGGTAATTTCTCCTGTTATTGTTGATTGTTTCAATATATTTATTTATCGCGAGAATTTGTTTCTAAAAATACGAATAAATTTTTTGATTTATTGAAATATTTTCTGATGAATATGAAAATTTCTGCTGTTACTGTTTATTTTATAATATAGCTGTTTGACACGGTACGTATCGAAATATTATTCGATCGCCATAGCTATGAATTGTATGCGCAAATGTCGAGAAATATTCATCCCATGACGTAAAATAGGATACATAATGGAATTAATACATCGATCGCGAATACTACTTTATTTTTATTATTAGATTAGTATAACTCGCACTGAATGATGGATATTTATGGGATATTTGCATTGTACTGTACGTAGACAGTAAGCTTAACATTTTTTTTTATACTTTGCTTTTTTTTATTTGTACTTTTTTGCTGAGAAATTCATTCAGAGAGAGTACCATCGAAGACAAAAAATTTATACTTGCAAGACATTTAAAATAAATAATGAAAGTAAGATATATAAAGTGTAAAATGCATGAAATTAACATAGCAAATTTTTATCACAAATTATTTATTTAAAAAATCGTCGAATTCATGTGAGATATTAATTTGGTACAAAAATTTTATTATCAATAGTTTTTCAATAATTCAGGAAGCAGTAATTCTTTATAGTCTATTAAATCGGAACTTTCAAGGAAAAAATTGTAGTCGGTATATTGTAGTTCACCGCCACTCCAAGGATTCATTCCGTCGTCTCTGATCGAACAATCCGGCGAACGGTTCATTGTTCGCCACCCGGATTGTAACGCATGTGTAAGTTACGTACGTACGCGCACCTTTCCGTCTAGCAAAGCCATAGAACATTGCCGTAAATGTGCTCATCATTGATTATCTAAATATAGAAACTGCGAGCCGACATGTAGTAGCAGTGCATCGCGTTTCGCGCAATTGATCCCGACTATACATATATGTATGTGTTCGTATATGATCACAATTAGGCATCCAATGATCACGTCGAGTGCGCAAAATGCGCAAAGAACGCGCGATAATTAATCGCGTCGATTGCGATTACTCTAATCGCGATTGTTCAATATACAAAGAAATTCGTCGAAATGAAAAGAGATTTGATAACGTGCTCGAAATCTTCGTTTTAATCTTCCCCGCAATTCGCATTGCGATTGTAAAGTGACCCGAAATTATCACGTGTCCTTCGAAAAGATCCATAGTTACTTGCCAACGACGTGTAGGTGTCGTAACGATAGCCGATAGTTAAATCATTTTGCTTGAGTCACCCCTTCATCAAGATTGTCCAAGATCGCGAAATATTTGAGCAGATAACAGCGATGCTTATAAATACGCCTACGAGATTGGCTGAATGAGTATATTGCGTATAATCGAGCTGGGTGGATGGAAACCGGATGCGAAAGGTCATAATGAGAAAAGTTAGAAAGAGAAATAGAAAGCTATAACAGTCTGCGTTCAAAAGCGAGATTGATTAAGGTAGTTCTATCGTGCTATACTATCTGATTACCATGTTTAGTTTTCTCTATTGCCGCCATTAACAAATAAATAAATAGACAAATAAATGAATCCATCCAGAATGTAAAATAATCAACACAAAAGTCAATGACAAATCTGAAACACCAAGAAAAAAATATTTAGTATTCGTGACTATAATTGCATGGTAAAATAATTATGGTTAGCAGCTCCATTTTTATGGTTGCTGTAATGTTAGTAATATAATCATATATGTGATTTTTCAAACATGAAAATATTGTGCTGCAAATTATGATAACTTCAAATATTAATATAGTCAAGATATAAATGTGTGATAAATGAAATAGATATTTTTTCTAGTAAATACAATCGCAATTATAGCGAATGTAATCATTTTCTTAAATTCACTATATTTATATGGTAACAATAACAAAAAAATATATTTTTAAAAAACTAAAAATTTATCAAAAATTTATCAATTTCATTGACAGTAAAATTAAGTATATTTGCATGATTAAAACAACCAAGCAATATTAAATATATAGTTGTCCCAAAAAAAAGATCATAAATTACACACAAAGTGCAACCATTTTTTTTCTCTCAGTGAAGTAATATAACCGATAGAGATAGCGAAAAATTCTCACGCGACGTGCCTGTTTCGTCAATACTTTTTTCACCACTTACTCCACTCTTTAGATAAAAGATTCCCGTCGGATGGGGTCAGTGGCGTCAGTGCATTATATGGTGTATCCCTCGAGAGATTCGAAGAGTCGCAGCGGTTGTAGGCCGCGTTATGATTAATTTCTCTTGAAAGCAAGTATACGTGTCGGGCATCGCGGAGCTCTGTTGCACTCTATCGGAAATTCTGCCGTGTGCCGCGGACGGACGCGGGTCGTGCGAGGAGGATCGATTGGCGGCGACAAGCCTCGGCAATTGCGTCTTAAAACGCATCTTACTAACGTGCCGCAGCGACAGTGAATCTCGCCCTCTTCATCGAATTGCCGCAGGCTCCTTACGCGATTCTTACGCGCGGTTTTGCGCATTCATATCCGCAAAATTCCATCGATTGCCGCACCTTCTCGCTAAACTGCTTTTCGCGGCTGAATCGCGGCCGAGCGCGATAGAGCACGTAATAGTCACCGTTCTACTCTAATCGCTCATTGATCTAGTTATGCGTCACAGTCTTGTGTAGAGGCTCCCCCTTAAAGAGACACAATTACGTTAATGCTTTCGACTCGTTTACGGAATGGCCACGGAATTCACTCTCGATGTAGCTCCACAATACAATCGCCATTTGTATCATCGTATACAGGCGCGAAGCGAAAGCTAGAAGTACATCATCATCCCGATTTCAATCTTTACAACGCTCGGTGTCCCTGTTAATCTCGAGGCTTCGTCAATGAGTATGTTTCAGCAGGTAGTTTCGCATCCGAAAATTGCACTCGGTGTACCGCAACGCGAAGTCTAACACGAAGCTAAACCTGCGTCACCTCAATTACTCCGTTTAACATGATTTCACAACTATGTCGTCTTTAGAGACTATTCGTCGAAACTGGCTGAAAGAAAGACTCGCTGTTTTCTCGCTGTTTTCTTCGCTGTCTAAGATTTTCGACATCGAATGATAGAAACTTCGTCCTCGCAATGTCCTCCTCCGGAGAACCTTCGGAGAACCTTTCTATCGGGGATCTCGTTCGCAGCATTCCGTATTATTATCACGTGTACTCACATGCTGCTCGTAGTCGATCGCCTCGGGCTCTTCTTGTTCCGATAATCCTCGTCGATTTGTCGATCGGCTTGCTCGGCGACACCCCCGGTCGATCGTTTGGCGTTCGGCGCGTAACTTTTCGCGAGCAACTGCCAGCAAGACTAGATGGCCGCCGCGGTATTGATAAAATTTCCAGGAGGCACGCCGCCGTGCGATATCGTCGCGCAAGCGTACGACCGAGCGATATATCTCGATGGTTCACCTTCGAACTTTGATATTCACCTCCGCATTCGTCGCTATGCGTTTTATTCGCGTTTCTACGCCTCGGCCGCTCGTGAAAAGTATCCTCGATCGCACAATAGATCGATTTCCCGGGTGGGGACACCTGGGGATCGGCCAACGCGAGAAAAGCGCTTTCGAAAGCACGGCGGTCACGGAGAGTCGATCTCTCGAGACTGCAGGGTCGACGGACGACACGCCAACCTCGCCGATTGCGCACGTGCACCCGACTTTGGTCGATAAATGGTCGCGATGTCGCCTTGCAACCCTCATAAGGGTGCGGCTGTCTCCTTGCAACCCTCATGCGCGAACTCCCCCTACAGGATCGTCAGGAACGTTTCCGGGAGCATCGGGTGCCACCCGCGTTTTCTCCGCTCCGTTTTATTTCGATAAATAGCCCGAAATTGTTCTACTCGAAACGCACGTAAAAAGCAAGAGAAACTTATCCATTTAATTGTGCGGTCTTGGTCGTGTTAACTTTTTGTGGGAGGATGATGGAATAGTCGCGTTTCAACGAGGGTGAAATAATTGTGGAATTCTCGTTTTTCTACACGACAAAGTAGATTTATATAAATGTCGAGACTGACTGTTTTGTGCATTTGATAAATCTATCATGGATAGCAATATTGTATTTAATTTCGCGTTGGTCGCTGTATTAAGGGTTGAATAAGGTTGGATCGTACCCCGCAAGTTGGAACATTGTCTCCTTGTATACGTTCCTGTAACGACGCGGTACGAATACGCGCACGAGCATCCGCAAGATGTTTTATTTATGCCATCGTCGCGATATTCGTCGTGAGTCATGTCGGTGTCACGGTGAACGACTGCATGACGTCGAAGATGCTTTTGCGTTACTGCTCATACGTCCGATTATGGCAGCTCGTAGTGGTAAGTAGGGTTTTATGAGACGAAAGTTTCCACTTTTTTTAGCGAGAGATGGCTACTCGCGTCGTTATTGCGATGTTTAGGCGTAGCAATTTTCGAGACCGAATTTGATTGATAAAATATCTGTTAAAACTGTCCAGAACCGACTCGATTCTCCTAGAAATATACTGTTAAATACAAAGAAAAATGTATTTTTTTTTATGTCAACTTATTCTTAGATTTAAGGTGAAACAATCCCTCAAAATTAATGGAGATAGGAGTTTTTAAAATATTAGATTCTTGAAAAATTTAAATACACAATTGTAAAATATATAAAAAAACTATAAAAAATTTTGTCTAAAACATTTTTCTATACATCTCACCGTTTCACTGATGATCGATAGGAATTAAATATGTATAAGTGTTAGCTTTGAGGGAGGGTTGTTTTATCTCTTATATCTAAGATATTGAATCGATATAAAAAAAATATGTATGTCTTAGATTTGTGTTTAACAACATCTTTTAAGGAGAATCGAATTAATTCCACAATTGTGACAGGTTCCCTTATGATTTTCATTTCATACTCTTCAAACATTTCCCAACAAACAATTTAGCATAAGAAACACATAAGTCAAGAGCAAGTTAAAATGACTTTATTTTGACGTCATGAAAATCAAAATTATAAATTTTTAGTTACAAAATTTGATTATTTATTGACATTAACAATTAAAATAAAGTTATTTTGATTTTTTTGTTGACTTTTATTGTGTGTTCCTTGCGAAATAAAACATAGAAATCATAATAAAATCATAAAAACATCATCTTATTTGTTCTTATAAATTTATTTTTAGTATCAAATGACGTCATGATGACGTCTTATGATATCATTATGACTTAATTATGACTCTGTGTTCTACCTGGAAAGTTGAAGTTATTTTTTGTCATTTTCGCGTATCAAAATAATGATAAATAACGTTTCAGCTTGTTTGTTGATTAGTTTCATAACATTCTAAGTCAACCTTTTTTTTTTAATATCGTCATCAAATATTTTAATTCGATAAATTCTGTCGAAAACAAATATTAAAATACTCCTTTTGGTTTTCTTTATTTCAATCAGCCGCTTGATTTATCATATTCTACCTCTCATAATTTATTATAGGTATAATCTTCACAAAATCTATTATCTCGTTTTTACTTCTGTCTTTTGTGCTATTTTATTTTTTTTTTATATTATTTTACTATCATCAGATTTTTTTATAGCAACAGTATTGCTAAAATATTTTGTCTGTTGCACATATCTTTTGCATGTGTATATGTTGGTCTTAAAATATTAAATTTGTACATACGATAAAGTTATGTGTATATACTAGTATTAACTTTACTTTTTGATCAATAAAAGCATGGATGCTTAGAGTAAATTAAGTAAATTTTTTAAAATAGAGTTCAGCCTCCATTTCATTATATTTATATATTTTTAACATTATTAATAAAAATAGATATTGTTTAAAATGCTTTTTTGTTCAATATTGATTTATATAGGTACATATTTAATGGATCTAGACTGAGCAGAATAAATGACTTGTTTTAATAAAAATTTGTTTCGTCGCAGAATATTGATTCATGTACGTTCGCTTTATCGTTCACTCGATCTAAGTCTATCTTTACGACGAGGAATATTTTAAATATACTACAAAGTTTAAAAAGTACATTTGAAGTATACATTATAATTGTATATTTTAAATGTTTATAATTATGCTTGCTATATTCTCATATATTTTAAATATTTTACAATTATAACATATATTTTAAATATACGATAGGCAATCAATATTAAATTGTTAAATTTATATGAAAATTTAATACATATTGCTTGCTATTTTTATATTTCAAAAATTAAAAAAATATATTTGAATTGTATATTTTATATGTACATTCTAAAATTTTTTAAATATGAGAATAGCAAAAGTGTGTTAAATATTCGTGTGTAAACTTTTTTTAGCTTAACTCCATTAGCTTAACTAATTATTACAGATACAAACAATAAATATGATTTAATTACTTAATTCAGAGATTCATATATTTTTATAATAACTATACATTATTACATTAATGATTGCGACGTAATTTTTGCCACTGTAGTCTGTTTGCGTTCCTTGCACTTTTTAGACTCAGCATCTTCGCTTTTTCTCGCTTTAACACCCGAATTATATATATCGATTTCATTTTAAGTGCATACATATTTTATAATTTCAAACAACACGAACAAACATCTCGGTGTCTCGTCGACTACCGTTTTTATCGACAAAATAAATCAAGATAAATCGCATTGCCGCGTTTAGATGGCGTAGGTAGTCACTATTTTGACAAACCATCAATGACAACAGCCTACGAGATATTGTAATTGATTAATAAATATTAAATTGTATTATTTATTTACATCAAATTAAGAAAAGCGATTCTCGATTGAGCAGGTATAATAATGAGCCTTTTTGCTAAGTACCCTTTTTTGATAAATACCTAAATACGTTATAATAACCATGACGTCATGATTATCGCCATTTTCGATTTGTGTCATCCGCTGTTGTGTTGTAAACTGGTAGCCGTCATCGCAAATAATTTGCTAGATATCATCGTGCCTCGCAGATTTAATTAGCTTCGATTGTTCGTGCATTTGACATATTTATAGGTGAGTAAGAAACAAAGCAAGTGTACCATATTACACGATATTGAGATCATTGTAGCGAGATCATCGTTCCCGATGTAATGCTAATGATTAAACATGTTATTTGTTATTTTTCTTGATTGCATTTCCATCGTATTTTCATGTTTGCGTATGCAGGTCCTCTTTGTTTATTAACAAGACTGAGCAATGAATATTATATAGGTTGATAAACGTATAAATAGAGCTCGTTCAGAAACATATGCGTGATTTTTGAGGTTATGGGCGTGTACCTGTTATTTATTTTGTTGATTTTTGTGGAATTTGTTGCAAGGAGATTCGTATTCTTTATATTACTTTATTTTGTTCAATCTGAAATCCTATGGATAATGGTCGTAAATTGACAAAACGTTCGCGCAGAAATCGTGTTGGAACAGGTTAGTCAGAAGGAGTCCTTGTCATTTTTTCAGGACTATGGAGGGTGGCGGTGCAGGAGGAGAAATGGGCGGACCGCACAACCCCCAACAAGCGGGTGCAAGCAAGAAATTGCAGCAGACTCAGGCCACTGTAGACGAGGTCGTAGGTATAATGAAGGTTAATGTGGAGAAGGTGCTGGAGCGAGATCAGAAGCTGTCGGAGCTCGAAAACCGTGCAGATGCCTTACAACAGGGTGCGACGCAATTTGAACAACATGCCGGCAAATTGAAACGAAAGTACTGGTGGAAGAATCTGAAAATGATGCTCATCCTTGGCATCATATGTGTTATAATTTTAATCATCATTATCGGTGAGTACGCGACACAGACTTGTGAATCTGGTGTTAATGCTTCTGACCTCTGCATAGTTACATTTGTTTTTTCTTCATCTCTATGATAGCTTCGGTTGTGCCAAGTTCGTCTTCAGACAACTCTGATAATGCTCCAAAATGATAGCGTTGTACCAAAGGAAAGACACGGTGTCGTACCGAACAATCATCTTTTCTCTTAGGATAAGTTATATATTTGATAAAGTACGTACAAGGGGAACCGCCAAGGTTGAAGATGAGGCGCGAATGTGAATTATTATGTTTATAATGTCAACCGCACAAAAATTGGGAACAAAGAGAACATATTTTTGAGACTTATTGTACTGGAATTCACATGATTATTAGATTAACAACCAGTATTAATACAAGTGGCCTTCCTTTTTTTTAAATATAATAATAAAATAAATACTGGGATATTCTTATGATGTTAATCTTGTTACAGCAATGCTTATTATATGAATTATACATAATATATATAATGTTTGTACTCTTTTCGAGTTTTCTTAATATCTCAATTCTTCTCCAGCCTCCTGCTGTCCGTTCCATCACACGTAATTGTAAGTAGACCGAGCGAAATTGCAGTTCTTTTTATAAAGTAATTATATTCTACGCAATTGTCATAATTGTCATAATTTCCTTCGCCAATAGCACCATGTCAAATTGTCTTGAAGTCGTTAAGAATATTGTATGAGTCACTTCACGTTTTTTCAGCGTCATAAAAACGGGTGTTGCGCTGAACAACGGTGATCCGCAAACCACATATTTTTACTGTGGATTCCCCTTCAGATTTTACATTGATTACATGTCTAAAAAATATCAGTCATTCATAAATATTTATGTCCCGACGCCTTCCGCTCCGCGGTTCGTAATAACGTCGATTTCATTAGATCGAAAATTATGCATATTCGACGATAAGTAATTTCTGCGTTGCTAAAGTTCAAAAATTCAGGGTCGTTCTTATTGAGGAAGAGGAAGGTTTGTTTAATCAAATGCGATGTCAATTGCTTCATAAAATATAGAAAAAAATTACACGCGATGCAGGTGCACGATAAACGTGTATATGTATAGAAGGAAAACCTTTAATTCCAAAGTAGCATAGTTCGTACGAATACGAAGAAATATTTGGTTCTTTTTGCTATCGTGATATAAATTATGCAAAACTTTATTATATATTCTACATAATACGTATGATCATAAATACGTATGATCATAAATTATAATATAATTATAAATTATAATATATTCGCTGTCACATTAAGTAAAATCAGATTATTTTTATTTTCAATGATATCGTATATTGTTGATAAGAAATTCATATACCTTATATATATTATAATTTTATGTAAAATGTTATTAATTTAGTTTATACTTGGTTTTCTATCAACTTAAATTAATTTTAATAACATTTTAAATTATTTTATGTAGGATATAATCTTATTAACAGTATGTCGTTGAAAATAAAAATAATCTGATTTTTAAGATTCAAAAAGACGAACAATAAGTTGAGGCAAGATTAAAGTTGATCTACTTGGGAGATCTTGGTGGAAATTATAACGAGCAAACTTGATATAATCTATCTTGATGAAAACGGGCATTAATATTTCATGTAGATTTATATGTATCGCGTAAAAAAACTCGATATACACAGAAATAATTTGAAATACCTTCCTAATTGAGGAAGCAGAGCGTGATCGATCGCTATCGGGTATTATATTCTCACTATTCATATCTTCAATCATCTGATCGCGATCGGAAGTATCGTCGACGTCCTCGAAAACATTATGTGAAAGGCAAAATTATCGCATCCCTTTGATAGTCAATTAGTACTATTCTTCCATCAATCGACATACGTTCGCGAATTGTTCGGCGAATTCGCGATGGTCAAGGCTAACCACTCATATTTTGTATGTATAACGTTCACTACAGTGAATGCAAAACGTATTCGAGAGAAATTTTTATTTAAAAAAAACCTGATCTACAGAAAATAAATATTAATTAGCAATTTTATGTAATGAGGTTGCCTTAATACAAACAAAACAGATTTGCATGTACATAATTTTACAAACTAAATTTCTCGACTGTACGAATTTTTGTCTACATAAGAAAACTTTTTATTTTTGTTTATTTTTAATAATTAGACTGTGGATATTTATGCAAAATGCTTAATTGAATATTTTGCATAAAATACATATTTTGCATAAATTGCATATTTACAGATGGCAATCTTAATCTTTTTACTTTTTAATATTAATATAATAAACTCGTTAACGAACAACTGCGATCTGTTAAAACTATCCAATTGTTAATATTCAGTTAAATATTTTGCAATAAATATCCGCATTCTATTAATAATGTTTCAATTATTACACATATTTTTAGCTAAAATCATTTAGAAAAATATATACTCTCTCTCTCTCTCTCTCTCTCTCTCTCTCTCTCTCTCTCTCTCTATTTTATGCTTTTTTAATTGCAAATTAATGTTTACTTTTTAAAATTTCTTTTAAAGAAATCTTTCTTGTACGAATACTTTTTGCACTATTGAAATTTTAAATCAATTGCGAGCGAAACGACGAAGGCATGTGGAAAAGGAAAAGGTCATCGCCCACAACCTGACTCATTAGATATCTTACGTTGAAGTTGAGATTCTCGCGTCTTTGATAAAGTCAAACTACGCTCTTTTCGTCGAATTAAACATTCACGGGGAAATGTCAATCTCGTTTTCCCGCTTTCAAGTTGATACGGACGATGTTTATTCTTGTCGTCGCGCAAGTCGCTCGAGTCTTTCGCTAATATTATCAGTCGTCGTGTTTATAGAAGAAACGTTTGACAGTATAAGGCTGTAGTTACGATTTGTAGTACAATCTGGTACTATCTTGAACCGTCAATTATGATTTTATCGGCAGTGGCGGCGCAAAAGATCGAAGCGATTCGCATGGTGCTTATCGTAGAATTAATTTTTTTATAAAATTCCTTCTATAAAGCTTTTAGAATGTCACTTTGAATAATGAAATCTCACACCCTTCAAGATTGAAAATTGAGCCACTCTTGTTTAAGATTGGCTTAATTTTCACTCTTCAGAATGAGATTCTATACTTCGAAGAATTCAGAGAGATTATTTCTAAGAAAATGTAAGATTATTAACTACACGGAGAGAATTTTTTCTTAGAGTTCATCCTGAAAATATGATTGTCGTGGGATAATATTATATTTCGAAGAATTTTAATGTAAATTCTCTCATTTATTAATAAAATTACAATAAGGTATAAAATAAGGTATAAAATAAGTTTGATTAATTTTATTGAAGTGTAAAAATCTTTAAAATATTCTATTATACCACAACTATCATATTTTCAAAATAAATTTTAGAAGAAAATTCTTCCCGTGCAGTAAAATTAACGATAATCACGTACTGATTTTACATATTCGTACGATAAAGTTTCTTTCCTCGTCGATAGAATAAAGATCGCGTAATCCGCTGGAAATCCGCAAAATCCACGTGATCTCTGCGTTTCCCACAAGCAGCAAAACCGCGTCGAAATTTCGTTGCGAAAATGTGCGAGAGCGCGGCAACTCGTTGCGCGATTTTACGTCAGCGAGCGTCGCGCGAATCCGAGGAATCGATCGTATAAAAGAAGCAGACGGCGGCGACACCCACTATCGTCTTCGCCGCCGTCGCCGTCTGCCGCCGATGTAGGATTTTGAATTTCCTGCAAATACAGAGAGTGACTGAAATCTCGGCCGCTTCATTCATACACCTATCAGTCGGCTCACGACCGTCCAGCCGGGCAGTCAGAGGCGCTCGCGAAGCGCGCGCTCGCTGCGTCTCGCCGTCACAAGCGATTTCGCGCCGCAGTCGCAACGATCGACGATCCTTGACTGAAAAGCCCCGCACTCCGCGAGGTAAACCACGTTCGCGGATCCGGGTGATATTATCGTTTCCTCACACGAGCGACTCGAAGCTCCAGGCGACGTCTTTGGAAGATAATTTCGCCCAATCTTCTCTCCTTCGAATCGGTCATTTCGGAGATACGGATTTTTTTAAAATAAAATATCTCCCAGAGAGTGTGTTATAGTTTTACGACCTTAGATAGTTTAACGACTGTCACATATACGTCTGTCTGAAAGTGTCCACATTTTGGGATCTTCGTCCAAACAGAATTTCGCGAAATACTTCATACTGGAAGAACAGTTTCTGGCTGCGTTAATTGGAATCCTGGTTTAAAATGGAACCAAACCAAAATTTTCTGGTTGAATTCTTGAGTTGAAATAACCAGAACTCTGATTGATATGATTGTAATTTTCTGATTCGTTCATTTTCAATCGGAAATTTTTCTCAGTGTTTGGAAGTGAAATAGAGACTTTTTAACTTCGTTCGCGCAGAGCGATAACGCTGAGTTACATTATTCGCGTGCCACTATCATGACGAGCTTATTTGGCTCGCAAAACGTCCTCGACGTCAATATTTATTAGTTTGAAAGTCCATTTTGTTCGAAGAATAACGTTTTGAGTCGATCGAGAAACGTTCGCGCAGGTTCAACCATTGGATTTGATATTTTTTAATCCGTGTCATCGGGATTCACACGATTCGAATTCGTCGCGTTTGCTGGCCGATCGCGCTGCACAGACCGGTGTTTGAACAGTGACTGGACGATATTTTCAGCTTTTCTTTATCTTTTGCTCGTGGTTGTTCTCGCACTGCGAAAGCTACCGACGACGTCCACGTGATCATTATAGCGCTTTTCGCGCGTTTTCTTCGAAAGCGCGTCGTCTTTGCGATTTAAATCTTGCATGCGCAAGAAGTTCAATTCGATTTGATGCTTTTCGTCGCGTGGTTAACAATTTGAAAATATTTGTATATGAGTCAATAACTTAAAATATTCGCAAGTGACAGGGTTTTCATTTTTGGAGCGTGATCTTATCGATGCAATAACTTGCGAAGTTAACGATTGGAAGTCGATTGGAAGTTGTCGAAGAGAAGTACGTATAAACGAATTGCTCCAACAACTGGTTCCTACTACAATTCTGTTCTGTACTACAATACGAATTGTAATCCGACCAATAATTGACAATTCTTATATAATACTAAACAATAATATTTGGCATTTTTGTATGCCAGAGTATTATTTTGAAGAATTTTTTTGCATTGACCTTTCATTCGATTCTTCATGCGATTTTGTTGTTAATTATCGCAAATCTTGACACTCGATTAAAAATGAGACCTTCGAAATTCTCGAAAGAAAAATAGAAACGTTTATGACGCTGATTTGTTGTGTATCCAAAGTGAAGAGTGTCATCGATGAATTGCCGCCGTTATAAAGAGAAAGAACGAAGAAGAAAAAGAAGAAGATCCGGTGCCTTTGACAAACTAATCGTGGATCAAACTTTCTTCATCTTTTTTGAATTTCCGTCCATCAGAGACACAGTTTTTCGGAAAAATACGTTAGATTCATCTGCGATTTTTCCCACACTCATCTTTCCTCTTTTTCCCAACCGTTCTTGCCTTCTCACCACCTTTTTTTAGAAGCAATTTTCTTCGGGGATTAAACAATTTTCAAATTAATCATTCTCGTGAAATAACAAGTTAAAATGGCATCTTCCAGTCGAAGAGAAAACGAGGAGTATGGACTGGGATATCAGAACACTTTGGTAAGTATCCGTTTGGATTTCATGATTGTTGATTATAAGTTAATATTAACGACTATCATTTAATGTATAATTTTATCTGACGGTTGCGAAAATTCACGAGGTTTTATTTTGTTATCTGGATAAAACTTTTGAAAAAATAGTAGAAAACTTGTAGAACGAAGAAATTTATAGAAGCATGTTCTTTGAAAGATGGAGAATGAGCGTATAGCTGTTAATTTTTGAATTTTTAATACAATATAACTTTTATACGTACAATTAATTTTTAGAAATAACTTTTGATTATACGAAGAAGAAGCAACATGATTCCAAGTATTACGTAATTTTATTACATAAAGTTTAAATTAGGTATATTGTTGGTTTAGTAAATTAAAGACAAATTTCTTTCTGGGAACGACGGATGCGATTATCAAATTTATCCGCATTGTAACAGGATTAAATTATGAGATATTGATAAGTTTATGCGCAGACGAGTCGAACGAGAGACGATACTTAAAAAGTCACTTAAAAAGAATTACAAAATTACGTATCAGGAAGTAATTATTAATTATTTATAGAAGAGATATTTTGTTTTTTTTAAATCTGAATCTCTTTGTTTTCCTCATTGTTTTGTCTAATTGTAAATAAGCAATGTGTTTCATAATATTTAAAATCATAATTTACATGATTTTTCAACAAGTCTGTAATTATCCTCGTAAATAATTATGTTACAAAAATGTTAATATTTTGGTAATACTAATAATCCTCAAGAAATGTCACGAGGATCAACTTTTTATATAAAACCGTTAAATATCACTAATTATATGTTGACTTTATGAGAAGTACATGATCTGCAGATCCTATTAAAATATCGAGATAAACATTTATTTTGAATGTTTCGCGTACAACTTGAAAATAATAGAATCAAATCTTTATCTACAATCATATTTTATTCCCTTCGTTCAAATCGTTTTTTACTATTCTAAGCTTTCAAAAATGTAGAAAAATTCAGAGTTACTTTTCAACATCTCTATTATATTACTATAATTTTTTTAACAAGTTATTTTGAGAGAACATTCTGCCCTCTTTTATTTTGAAAAAACTTGAGAGAAATTTTGCTTGTGCAAAAAAGACTCAGATTGCAAGTGAAGAATTAAACAATTATTGAGATAGTCACGAGAATATTATTTCTCGTCTTGTTTTCAAAATGCATTTTTCATTCCTTTTTTTAATCTTGAATTTTCTACTTTCGAACATGGCAATGCATTAGAAAAACACTATAAATCTTAGACATAGCTTTTTTCAACTGTCGCTAAAATCGTAAACGCGAGAGTCGCGCTTTTCAGCGCGGCTGTTAACATTCGTTTCGCCGATCTTTGGATGCTCATAAATTATTCATCAGCCACAATAAAATTAGTGTTTTTACTTATGATTTATTACCGAAAGAATATTGATAAGAAATATCAATAATCGAGGTAAGGAAACTTTTCACCAGGATGCGTTTCTGACAGATAAATTTCTGCCCGTGAATGAAATCGAATATACTCCTGGCTCTCTCTTGGCAAAGTCTAGAATACCTTTATTATTTCTGAACGGGACTTGAAATATATTGTTGCAATATTTTTATTGTTGGGAGAGGAGACGGGAAAGAGGGAATCTTAGAGTAGTAAATCTTGCCAATGATGACGCATTGCAAGGGTTGAAAACCTATATCTTTGTCTATTTTTGGCCGAAATGCCGCTAGTAGTCACAAATAGTCCTCTTCCATTGCGAATCTCCTACCGAGTGATTCAAAAATGCTCTCAAAACTTCTTATATATATTTTTTCTAAAAAAGCAGCAATTAAGAAAATACTGGTAGCTATTCATAATCGAGTTTATAATCGAGTAGCTAAAATTCAACATAAAAATTTTTTAACGTTTGTTTTTTAATGTTTATAATAATATATTAAGCTCGTAATTCTGTCAGTATGCATTTGTTTTCATAATGTTCGAAAAATTTATAAGAGCTGTCGGTATGTTCCACTTTATTTATCCTTCTTTAAATTAGAATATTTTTTATACTAATTTATACCGATATTTTTTCCATATATTAATGAACGCTGAGCTCGCGCAACAATATGTCTTCTTTCTCGAAGTTCTTATTTCGTATTCAAGTAACCGTATAATTTTTCGAGTAGCAAACTTTATATTTATGTGCAGGATGATTTGAGTAGTCATATTTTACTCATAGACACGTTCGCAAAATCGATAAAATATGTTTTGAATGAACCTGTATGCCAGTAGCACGTGCTTGACTTTCTCGCGTGCATCCTCGCGCTTTCTTACAATGCGATGATCGTCGACTCGTACATCAGCAGCGGAAGTGCATGACCCAATAGAAATGTATACTCGATTATTGCAATGAAAAATCCCACTGATGTGCGTCGAACCTATATTTACAATGAACACAAAAAAAGAGATGCATTGCTTTTCTGCGATCGGATCATAAATAACTGTAATAAAATATGCATAATTTTTTATCTGTATGTTATTAATGAGTTTTTAATATTTTAATATTTTGAGAGTGGATTAATATATACAAATGGGTTAAATTTTCATTCGCGATTGCATTTTTTATATTTTAATATATGCATGAAATTTTACATTAATATTTATAATATTATGTTTTTTTTACGATATTATGCATGATATAAATACATTAGTAAAGTAATAATTGCGAGAAGTCAGTATAATGTTTAGAAAGTTGAAATGACAGCATTTCCGATCAGCTTGATACTACGGATGTAGTTTCACAGCGAATGCATATCATATATCCTTTATCAGAGAAATCTTATTTATATATATACACATATATATATACATATATATATTTGTATCATTCGCAAAATTTTGCATATCGACATTCTTTAATTCGCTGATTACTCCAAAGTTGATTTTTAATTATATTTTTTTGCATAAATTTATATTGCTAAATCGGAATTTTTTTTTTTAATAATGTATATTACAAATTAAATGTATATTACAAGTTAATATATTTTAATGAAATGTAAATTATTTACAACACGCTTTTATTTACGTAGACATGTTTAAAATTTCAATCTGCAACGCTGAAATGGAATAACAAAAATATTTTCACGTAACCGAGATCAATGAAATTTAATTAAATTCAATCTGAGATTGCGAAGTTTGTCCAGCTGTTGCGAAAAGGGTCACAGATTCTAATGCCACTCTCTATTTCCATCTGTTCTCTTTTCTATTTTGCAACGAGTCAGTAGAGAAGATCCGCGAGATCGCTTGTCGCACTGCCTGCCAAGTCTGCCTGGGATTTTCAGACTTTCCGCGTGCTTTCAAACGAGATGACAATGCATCGTGATCTCGAACGCATCGCTATGGAGCACCCCGTACAATCATGTAATTCTAACCGCCATTCGTCATCCCATGTATGTGCTGGTGTATGTAACTTGCAAAATTTTTCGCATATGCACGCTCTTCGTGAACTCGGCACCTTAGGCTAATTCTACAATGTGCTTTTTGTTTTCTGTTTCTTGCTGTTTGTCTCTTATCTTATTAGCCAAAAAGGCAAGAGACAAACAGAGACAAACAGCAAGAAACAGGAAACAAAGAGCACATTGTAGAATTAGTCTTAGTCGCAGATGCAACACTTGTAGATTCCCGCCCGTTTCCTCATAGTCTAATAAAACTGATATTTTGAATTACGACCTGATAGAAATTGTTAGAAAAATGAAAGGAGAGCAGCGATGATAAAATAAATTGCGAAATTGTAATTTTTCGTGAAGACGTTTTAAAATCGCAAATACAATTTTTGTTAACAAGTAAGAATCTTTTGAGTGTAAAGATTGTGTTCTTTAAGAGGAATTGAACAATTATGTAAATTACATGATTTAAAGACGCCTATTATTAATATAGCCTGCATGTATTACTGTTAAATTGCGAGCACGCTTATCGTATCTCGCCTCTTAATGTAAAGAGCAATTTACTTTATTGTACTCGTTCAGAAACAAAGTACTCATATAAGACTATAGACGTGTCTTTCATAACGCGCGAATGATGTGTTTAAGGAAATTTTATAACCCTCGAGATAATCTTCCTATTTTCTTTATACCTATTACGTCATTCCGATTTTATGTAGAATAAAATTGCTAAAAGTAGAATTAAAAGAAAAGAAAATATGTCTTTCGAAATTAGCAAAGATATGAAGCATATTCGTCGTAAGAAAAGACATTCTCTCGAAAAGCTTGTTTTTCTACGGTTTTTCTGTATTTTCTGAATGCTTTTTTCTAATCGTTCTGTCGATCCGTGAATGATTACGATAATTCCATCTATCCTGTCAATCGCGTTACTCTCGTCATGCTACTTTGCACGTGATCGACACTTGAGCGATTAAAAGTTATTTGATTAAAATTCGACACCTATAATTTGTAACTCACGTGAGTAATCTCGATAATCGTAATGCGTGTTTATAATTAAATGAGAGTTATTGGGAGAAGACAGGACATCGGTGATTAAAGCTGACGTTACGCCATAAATCCTTACGTGCATCCTTAAATATGCTTCAGATCAAAACATTTATTCTCGCTCGTATAATTTATCTATCAATTAACGTTATATCGATTTGCAAAATATTTTTGATTATATTGATAGTGAAAAACAATGATTTGTGTTCCATCATATGCACTTCAATATTTATCTTATTAAATTATTTACTTCTTAATTTGATCAATTAAATTTGATAAAAAGCAAAGAACATGTTTTTCATCACGTTAAGATTGTATTCTTTTTTTTTGTAAATTAATATTCTGAATCGTCGCATAATGTTTTCTTCTAGCTAATTCACTGCTTAACTCGTAATCATGTTTATGAAATTAAATATTTATGATGTAATCTCACAAATGTATGCCGCGGTATATGAATCACTGGCAAACCGCCTCGATTTGATTTTGACGTGAGATATGCACGTGTTGTACGACTGCTTCAGATGTTCTTTCACGGAAATATAATTGTAAAATTCTTTGTGACAACAATTATAATAAATAAATATTCATGATTAATAATTAGGTTAATGATATTATATTTCCATGCGCGATATGCAGTTACATAATATTCTATACGCAGTCATCAAAACTCACACTATCAATACGCTAACTAATCTAATCACCTCGTCGATTAGATCTCTAATTAAAATCTCTATATCAAACTTACTCCCTTTTACTCCAATTTGTTAATATTACATAACAACGGGCTCACTTATTATCTATGGTCGCGTATTAACATTCTTACAGAACGTCTCGTTTTCGCGAACGAGATAAGCACCCAACGAGAACGAAAAATAATAAGTCAATTATATCGCTATGATTAGAATTCCACGATAACACGTCCTTGCACATGTCACGTACAATGTCGGTCGTTTACAAAAACGACGAAAGCTAGAATCGTCTCTTGTGGCGATAACAGTTTTGTAAAAAGAGATTAATTACTGTTTGGGATTACGAAAGTTCTGGGACGAAAATGACGAGAATCGCCTGGAGCGATTATGGCCACTCATACTGTCGTATCGGAATTAACCGAAAAATTACTTTCTTATCTCGCTCAAATATTTCGAGCGGTGGAAACGTAATTACCGATTAATTCCACGATAACGTTGCAAATTGCATTCTGAAACACATGCAATTAATGCGTCACGTTCTTTAAAAATAATTTTGTTGTGTATCTAAGTAAAATATCTTATAGTAAAAAATAAAATTATATTAGAATTAAAGAAACTTTAAAAAATATAACGTTTCTTTATTGAGAGTGAACATATTTTTATATTGTTATAAAATCTATGAATCTCTCTTACAAATAAATAGGATATATTATTAGGTGTTGGAATTAATTCGTAGCGTTTTACAAGTGATGGGAAGTACTTTCATTAATGTATTTTTTAATGCTCATGTGAAATAAATAACATTCTTTCATTAAAAAACGCTACGAATTAATTCCAACACCTAATATTATAATTGTGAAGCAATGGCCTTTTTACTCAAATAATCAAAGCGAACTTCCGTCATTTTTATAAAAAAAATTGCAAAATGTTTGAAGAAGACTGCAAATACTTGTAATTTTGTCTCTTCTTTCTTTCTATCCTTGAATTGCAACATAATTCGTGAATTTGAAATCTGAAAGAGCTGAATAATATTATAATACTTTTGCAAAATAGTGAAAGGCCACAGTTTCAAGGTGGCCGAACGACAAGTTTTTACAGTTGCGAATGATACAGTCCGTCATGCGATTGATTTAAAGAATCACAGCCAATCGTTCGATGCGTTTGCGAAGTATAACGGTTCGATCTGACACAGAGACAGTTTTTGTTAACACATTGTACGCACAGGGACGTATTAGTGCTTAGGCTAACCTAAACTAGGCAGCAAATTTAAGGTGGCATTTTTTAAAAGAATTTTTAAAAAATTATTATACCATTTTTGATGCAAATGTTTGAAAAATTGTCCGTTGAAGGCAATAATCACTTAGGAAACACACCAAAGGAAGTGAAAGTCAAAATTACTTTATTTTGTAAAAATCAAAATGATGATTTTTTTGGTTACAAAGTTTAACTGTTTGATGTTAAGAATCAAAATAAAGTCATTTCGATATTTTATTGACTTTTATGTGTTTCTTGGACAACATAATAATATAGAACTTGATTAATTTAGACTACATTTGAATAATGGACAGCAATGATTTGATTGCATAGGAATGGCATGAGTCCTAATCTTGTCTCAAAGTTTCTTCAAGCTGGATTTTACAAATCTAGCTTGAAGTGTGAGAGTAATTGAGAAGAATATTATAGATACAAACGCGACGAATCGATTGTGACGTCGCGTGACTTGCCCTGTTGTGAACTTATTCTATTCCTTATATCCGGTGCGTAAAACGCCAATCCGTGCGTGATCGACGTGGGTGGACCGTGTCGATCTCGTATGCATCTTGAGAAGAATACATGTCTTTTTTTACATAACCCGATCTCGCGCTACTTCTTTTTGTATTTTGTTCGCGACGCGATTCATATCCGTGGTCTAATTTTCCAGAATCAGAAATGTATAATTATAATCGATCGTGCGAAGCGAATATCGCAGATGGTTCAGCAATCGATTTGCAACGTTTAAACGTCAAAATGTGCATGTTTTATGTGAAGAAAAAAAGGAATTCATTATATTGCTATAATTATCGTTAATTACGATTGACTATTATTATTCATATTTTTTAATCTTCGAAGGAAATCTATAACAAAAAAATGTCATCTTTTTTCTAATCTATCGACATTGGTATCGTGTTGTGAAATATCGAATATCTGCGCAAATCTGACATATGTAGAAAAAGTAATACGACATAATCTATTTAATCTATTTTATTAAAAAATAGTAGATATTTCTCCATCTTGCATATCAATCTTAAGATTAATCTTTATTTCTTATCAAGTTCTATGCAATATGTGTATAAATATAATGTAAAAAAATGAATATTTGGTTTGCATGAATTTTTACTTGAAGATGATATTTTGTCATGTTCTCAATTAATTTTATTGTCGATGATTTTTTTTCAATGATAACGGCGTTTGAAGTTACCGCCAACAGAGTTACAGTTTCGTCAATGTGATTAGTTAACGCCAATGTCGACGACGCGATGGTATAAGCGAACGTAGGACGTGGAACATATCAAACGTTATATTTGGAAGTATAGACAGAAGTCTTTTTCCTTGTGATTTCTTCCTAGAAGAGAACATTAGTGTCGTCAACAGTCTCTTCTGCGAAGTTAAGTCTGTGCATGAAAGGAAATCGTTGTAAGTGAAGAATATCGATTCGCCTGAGTCTGTAACAGCTAACATCATACGTAATCATGACCAACCTAACGTCAAACACGTGACTTCTCTGATGCAATCTGGCGCTTAATTTAAACGAAATAAGGAAGCTTGACAGTACACAGAACAGAAAGTGAAAAACGAAAGAATTATTGCGTAAAAACGCAATAAAAACACAAAAGTCGTATCGATTTCTTGTCTACAATCAGTGCTTTGCTCATCAATTTATTATTATTAAAATCGAATATCGAGGAGATATTTGAAGATAATCGCCGCATCTCTGATTCTCGCCACGATCAATAAGTGATAACACAAAGTAGACACAGTAGATAGGACAACTATATGCATAAGATTTAACTTTTGATTGATAGAGCGAATCAGCTCCGTCCTCGATAAGGTGAATTGTGATAAAGCGAGGTCGTACGATCGTCGACAGACAGAAAGAATCAGAGGCGAGAGATGTTGACTGTAATACGTAAAGTTACGCTCAGTCGTTTCTTGGAACTTTTAACGAGTAGTTCGTTGTTACGCGCGCGCACCGTTGCCGCCGGAATGACGTCCACCGGAAGTCAGGATTACGACCAGAAGGTCGTCCCTAAGAACGAGGTCATTAGATTTATCGAGGATTGTATGTGTAAGGCTGGTACCACGAAAGAAGACGCGTACGCCGTCGGTCATCATCTAATGATAGCGGATTACAGAGGTCATTTTAGCCATGGGATGAACCGGATGCACATGTACGTAAAGGACATCGAACACAGAATCACCGATCCCACCGCCCGACCGCAGATTGTCACTGATTTTCAGGTTCGCTCTCATCATCACGGATCTCTCTCATTAAACCTATTTTTTTTTTAGCTGAACTTTTGCACCAGTTCAGCTAAAAAAAATAGACTTTTCTCGGTGCTGCTGGTGGAATTTGAATATCGCGACAAAAGAGGATCCTTGATTCTTTCAGATCCTGTGTATATGTAACATCAGATTTGAAGACATTATCCATTGAAATTATTTAGTACTGTAGACATCATTTGAGATATTAAAATAGTCTAAATTTTGAAAAAAAAATTAATTTTTTAATGAATTACTTATTAAAGTGCTTATTAAATTGAAATAAAAAATGTTTTAATATGATTTCATTAAAATCAGGTCTGAAGAAGTTAAATCGTATAATTTACTCGTCACACTCGTTTCGAAATTTTGTAATTGTTTCTAATGTATCAAGCCATTCGTATATATTTGTATAAAGATATTCGTTATCAATTGATTGCAGCGAATGTCATCAATGACGTAAATGTTTTTCGAGCCAATAAGAAGGTTGTACATTTGATACCATAAAAATGGTGTTTACTTGTTCCACAGTAATGATGATGGGATAACTCTTTCTCTTCTCTCTGAAGCCGCTCTTGTAAGATCGACCTTCATATCTTAACAACTGATGACCTAATAAGATATTCGTTCCTTTGATTAATAGAATTTGCGTTTTTTGCTGTAAAGACATTTATCTTATGTTTCCTTTATCGTGTTTTCAATCAATCGTAAATATTAAGTAGTTGTAATTTCGCTGTAAAGCGGTTGTTTTGTATTAATATTTATTGTATTTTTGTGCTCAACTGGATAAAATCATTTGTGTTATCTTCCTTAAAACAGAAACTTTTTGAATAAAGTTCTATTGGCAATTTGACAATTGGCAACACGAACGTTAATTACTGCCATCGTAATTACCTTTTAGAACAGCATTGCGAAAATCGCTAGCACGGCATGGTCGGAAGCACGTGCGCGATAATTTATCGGATAAACGCGCCGGTAATTTGGCGATAGGTAATAAATGTGTGAACAATAATTAGCACGGCTCTAATTACTTTTCGAAGCGTATCTTTACTCGCGAGAATTGCAGGTGTCATCGGAAATATGTGCGCTTGCGTGTATAATACGATTACACTTGAGTGCGTCGAACGTGATACGTGTTTAGCAAATCAAACGCAATAAACGCAATCTTAGTATCACTCAGAAAGTATAAAATATTTTTACTTTAAATACGAAACGCCACTACGGTCTGAATGTTAAGATGTTGAACTATTGTATATATTCATTTAAATGAATATATAAAATATTTTTATTTTCAATATTTTTATTTTCGCGTATAAAATATTTTTCGTTTTCAATAAAGAAGCAATTTTGCAGAAAACTATACGAAAGCGAAACTAGATTACGACTTCAAATTCCTCCAGACTCGCCAGAACTTTAGGAACTTTATATAATATTTAGATGTTTTGCATTTCATATCTTTCAGGCGATAGCTCTCGTTGATGGAAAAAACGCGTTAGGTCAAGTGATCGGCAAATATTGCATGGAGAAAGCCATAGAGAAGGCCAAAAAATTCGGTATCGGCATGGTGGCGGCACGTGGCTCTAATCACTATGGCATCTGTGCTTACTACACCATGATGGCGATGGAACAAGGACTGATCGGTTTCACCTGCACTAACACGAGTCCGCTGATGGCACCGACACGCAGCATGAAATCCGCTCTAGGAACGAATCCCTTGTCCTTAGGCATGGCCGCCTGCAACGGCGACGAGTTCGTTCTCGATATGGCAACCACCGCCGTCGCCTTGGGCAAGATCGAGTTGGCCATTCGGAAGAACGAGAACATTCCCGAGGGCTGGGCACTCGGACCTGACGGAAAAGTGACCTGTAATTCCGAAGAGGCTTTCAAAACTTCTTTATTGATGCCTCTCGGTGGCGACGAACATAGTTCTGGGTACAAGGGTTATGGTCTGGGTCTGATGGTTGAGATACTCTGCGGTATCCTGAGCGGAAGTTTTTTCGGGCCGAACATCCGCCCTTGGAAGTCCGGCGACAAAGTCGCTAATCTCGGACAGTGCTTTATGGCCATTAATCCGGAGGCCTTTGCGGACGGATCGAAAGAGAGATTGACGATCTTGCTCAAACAGCTGAGAGATCTACCTACTTCCGATGGAAAGACGGTTCTGATCGCCGGTGATCCCGAAAGACGACACATGGAAAAGGTCGACATGGAGGGCGGAATGACGTATCATCCAAATCAATTAAAGGCCTCGGAAGAATTCGCTAAACACATGGGCGTACAACCGATGAAACTCGTACCTAAATCCGTTTGATTTTTTAGTTATCAGCAAAAAATTAATCTGCTCTATCTTATCTCATTTCTTTTATATGTATATCGATCGTAGTCTATTTTTAATAAATCTCAGTATAGAATATGAAAAAAAGATAATCGAAAATTAATTAAACGCTAACTTAATTGTTGTGATAAAGAAAATACGAAGAATATCTATTTTGATACTGATAGATGAACATTATGTAATACTTAACAATTTTCTACTTGAATTGCACCCAAAAATGATCATATATGCGCTTTATGAAATGATTATTTCTAAATATAACGTAACAAGACTGATGTAAGACCTACTTATGAAAGCCAATAAGACATTTATGTCAATCTCAAAATTGTACGAATAATATTTATATCGAGGCAAATCAGATCGCGTGTGCAATTCGATGATTTGAGCAGACACGATGTTCGCTACGATGATATAATCAGCGCTGCGGTTTGATCGCTAGTCGATGATGATGATGACGGCCTTGGACTTGTCCGCTCGTTCTCGATTACAGTCGTTACGTCTTTGCGAGTGGGTGTCGATAATATGAAACATAGCATTATTGAAAACAAATAAGTCACAAAACACGCGACATTCAAGAGCATTGTTTTATAAGTACTACAAATTAATTACAAAAATATATATATATATATATATATATATATCTTGTAACACAAATATATATATATATATATCTTATAATAATATTAGGTCTATTTTTTATTCTTGCACTAGAACTCTCTTTCTCACTTTCGCTAAATATATACCTATTTTACTTAAGTTAGTCTAAAAGTGTACACTAGGTTAGTCATAAAAAATAGAATTATTGTATACAATAATGTTAAATTACATTATTCCTTTTCTTTACCCATACTCGTGTAAAATATATTCTCATAAATTAATTTTAATTTAGCAAGAAACTCTTCTATTAATTTGCTCGCTTTTTAACTCGAAAACAGTGAATAGGGTTATCAAGCGACATAGACGCGGCGTCTGATTCGAGTTCGCATTATCAATTCCTATCAAAAGAGGACAAGATATAAATGCTAATGTTTGTTTTAATTTCTCAGAATCAAAAGTTAATTAATGGAATGAATAGATAAAAAATTTAATTCGTTCTATGAGATCCGTCAGAGTCAGAGTGATCCGTTTTATAATAATTTGACATCAAAGATTTTGTTACAGATCTTTCTTAAGCAGCACTGAAATACCTGATTTCCTCACCAGATTCGTTACAATAATAGATCTTTGAGAATTCAAAATTCCTGTCGAAAGATTGCCTTATACAAATATATGCGTGTTTGAGATCGGAATTAAAATTGCAATGTTGCGTTCTCTCGGTCTGTGTCGATAGAAATCTAACGTCATTTATTTTTTATGGTCTCTTATATGTTAAATCTAATTATGATTATCTCTCTTGTGTTTGTATTTCTAAAAATCTCATAAATAACTACTTTTGCAATAACTACAGTGTTCGTCGAGTATAATAAAATTAGAGCTTCTCGCGGTGAAGGTTGGTCGCAATTATCACCATTGACTTTATTTCGAAAAGACAATCTACGTAAGCGGTGTAAAGAAAAGAATCAGCCGTAAGAAAGGCGATTTTACGGAAAACTCTTAGGAATACGCACGCGTTAATCAACCATTGATAAGCGTGAATCTTAGAATCTATTCTTTACAGTCGTTTGTTTAAATCTATTGTTGTATTGCATGACGGAATTTTTTCTTCTAGAAAAATTTACGCATTAATTTTCAAAATGAATGTACTGCTTATATCTACATTCTGCTTTTTGAGAGATAAACGACCGTGACAAGCGATTCGACTCCACATATTTTTCAGTCCGACAGAATCAGCAAATGCACAGGAGGTTCAAAAGTTATCTTCGGCACGCTTTGTTTGTCCCCGTATTATCGAGAAGACAGGAATGAAATGCTGTTCCATCTTGCTTTTTCATGCGATAACGACTCGTCGATCCTAGAAGTAATTAAATACTTAAATGAAAAATATGTTATTGCAAATCGTTATACGTTATCGTTATACGTTATACTCTCTCTGTTAACGATAAAGTTGAAAATAAAAATTCAAACTTATTTCTAAAAATTTGCATAATTTATATCCTGTGATTCAGACAGATGATTGACGAATTAGTAGCAAAGCACGATTTGCTAAGAGAGAACTGTATGATTCATTAAAAACGCCGTCGACTAATGGCATCATAGCTGACGTTAATTAGACTTATCTCTTTGTTGAATCTCCGAGTAAAAACGCTCACTATCAATAATCACGATATATATTTCCTTCATCAATAGGTAGTTCTTCGAAAAAATAAATCCACGAACGTTTTGCAAAAAACATTTACAAAAAGTATTAATGCTTTGTTAAAATTTATGTGTAATTAATTGTAAAATATTTAATTTTCTAGATATAATTGAGAGATAAATAATTTGTATTTATTTTAATCGTCGAAATTTATTATTAATCGTTCAAATTCATTATTACATCGCGCTTAATAATTTTGTTAATATTGCGTCTTACGACAAAATTTTATACGCATGTGATTTGCAAATCACGCATTCGTGCAATCTGTCGAAGGAAAAGGGAACATGATAAGGATAGTTGAGCCCACAATGTGACTCATCTTTCCGTCGCGGCTAAACAGGAAGGAAGATCCAATAACTGGACAAACGATCCTGTCCAAAATGCAGTCGTCTGCTCTGTTGATACATCTCGGGCACGATAATTCATCGCCGCTCCATGTGACTCGCATTAACTAATTCACTGCGATCTAACATACTGTCAGGGGGTCATGGAACCCATGGGACATCCGTGGCGTTCTGGGACTTCCATTCCCATGACGGTTTCAACCGCCTTTAATGTTTGTCGAATGAAACGCTCGCTGATATATCTCTAGTGTACATTATAAATACTCTATATCTTTTATTTGTACGTAAGTAATGCTTTTCAGTCTTTATCTGAAGATAAAGACTTTATTACTTAAGTGAGATCACGTGAAAAAAATGGCGAAACGGGAAGACATTGTGATTTAACGAATAACATTCGATTCGTATTCATATCCGCGTCTGTTATAACTGCAATCGCGAGTTTAACATAGCAGGTTTAATAAATCAAAGTACGAGTATTTAATGACGATGCATAATATTGTGATGATTGATGAACTTTCGTCACGTGCGAAAACAAGCACGTGAGAATATTAGATGAAAAATATCGGAAATATGTTCGAATTACAGAGAAAGAAAAGTATAAAAACGTAATAAAAAAAACGTATTAATTCTTGTACAATGATATTTGTGTGCGAGAATGCAAAACGCTTGTTGATCACTCGGAGACTATTCAGGAAAGATCAGTTCGTTCTCGGAAAAAATTTATCTCGGGTTTATACTGACAATGAATCAACGCACTTTTCAGAATTCTTCATCGCATTTCTTCATCTTCATTAATTATCACAATTGTCGTTAATATTTGTTATCAGCGATCGCGATCGATAAAAATATGCGCAATTTACATGATTTTTTCGCGAATCGTCTCACAATATTCTATTGGATGCAGTTCCGCGAATTTCTCGCGCTGCACAAATGAATTATAATAATTAATAATCATGGATATGCAAAACTCGGCGAAATAATATTTTCGTAATTGAAGAAGGTCGACATCTTCTGACATTTTCTGACGTCTTCCTTATGACGTACAAAAATGTCTAATTGTTAGATCAACTAATCAGACGTCGCCAAAGAAATATATCGTATATATGGCCCATTTTTTACTTTTATGAGTTTAGTCTTTGTGCTTCGTGCTTTCGAAAATATAAGCGATACTTGCCGTCTGTCTATATTATTTAAATGGATTGGATATTTCTGGAAATGCAGGTAACGTTTATCGATATTGATCAATTCGCCGCTTCTTTTCTTCCGCTATTATTTCTCTCGCATGGCAATTTGCAAATTCCTTGACATGATTAAGAATATGATTAATAAGCGTGATAAAACATTTTTGTGAATCTTAGTCGCGACGAAAGAGGCGTATCGGAAGTTACATTATCGTGCAGCGCAAATTTGCGCACTCGGCGGAACTTTTGAGCGTACTACGCGCACAGTATTATCTTTTTGCACATCTCGGTGTCCAATGTAGAAATAAGACGACAAACAAACGACTTTTACAGCCCGATCGGTCAACAATTAGCTCCTTTCTTACGGCCGGATCTTGTTTAATTATTCTGTACCTCGCTTTCGAGAATCACTCTACATTCGGCCACTGTGCGAGGAGGTACGTAACGATATCTCGTCTTTAATATCGTGTGACTGTACTATGTTACTTTGGACGGTACAAGATCAATTTAATATCCGCTGCAAAATTATTAAACTTTATTCGTTCCTTATGGATCGATCACGAGCTGTGTTTATTTCGTCATATACTGTGAATACGGATGGGCATTGTAAGTAATCCATAGAATTAAACATCTATTATTTAAAAATAACATATATATCGGAGATGTCATCGATCGGAGCTGACGGCTGGCACTGGTTAAGACGACCATTCATCAAATTACGTGGTAATTTTGGTCAATGATAACTCATGACTTTGAAGGCAGCTTCCTACGAGCCCTCGTCGAGGGAAGTAGCCAATTGTCGTGTACGGCTTTCGTACAGTCGCTACTAGAAATGCCGTCAATAAGATTCCTCTCGTGGTAATACTTTGATAGAATCAGTTACATTTACAATCAATGCATAACGCAATAATTTTTTTATAAATTTCTGTTACCTATAGAGAATTGAGCATAAAATTTTCTCATTCTCACTCGTGTCTTATTGCACGCAAATTAACTTTTAATCCTCTCTTCCTCTTTATAATGTGAATCGAACTGTTGTTGGATCAGGACATTGATTGATAATTATTGGCATCTTTTAATAATAAATTATAAAATGGTCGACTTGATTAACGCAAAAAATAAATATAGAACATGTAAACGCAGTTTGCTCTCGTAGGTAAATAGTGACTGTATTTCTGAATTGAATTAATATACTCGAATTGAATTAAAATATTGAATTTGACAAGAAGATAGCGATTTTTTCCAGCACTATGACGTACGCGAGGTGATACAATGGGCAATTTAACCGGCTGTAGGGGGAAAATCGCGCGTGTATATACATGTGCAACGTCGACGGCTGTCAGTGCGATCTAATGAGTCCGTAAATTGGACCAGGCTATAGGGCCTTCTATCTGAGAATTACACGGTTGGCTCTCTCGTCTCGCTGTCAGTGTGACTCACTGACTTCGTGTGCGACGAGTTCTCGCTTGCGATTCTTGAACTTTCTACGTTCCTCCCTGCCGATTTGTCGCGTTTCTTCCAGCGTATATCCGGTGTCAGTGTTACGGTGCCAGTCCCTTTCCTCGTTACTCCACCGTTCACGGAAAGGCTCCTGATCGGTTTTAGTTTTACTGCGACTATTCCACGAAAAAGAAAGAAACGGCGAAACTCTACGAGTTCAATGTATCACGAGAAAATTGGTTCGTCGCAAAAACGCTCTTGGGCACGGCGAAGCGAGACAATCGGCTGTCAATCGATTCTTTCGTTCTCTCTGGGGAATATGGAACTATATATTTAGCATGCAGGAGGAGGATGTCGTAAGATATTAATGCATCGCGAGGAAATATCGAACGACTGCACGCGCGCGGGTGCATAATCTGTGAAATCGAGGCGATCGAGCGGACAGCGCAAAAATGGCGAGTCAAACCGTGAAGAAGGAACTTCTGGAGGAGACTCTACATCACCATCCGGAAGGTAGCGAGGAGGAAGTGGATAAAGAATGGGAGGAGTTCACGAGACTAATGGCGAAGTTAAAGGAAAATCGGCGGAATCGACCACACAGGTACATTCACGTGGAATGTTCCTCCCTGATTTTAGCAAAAAGCACAGAAGCACCAAAATTTCGAGGAAAAGAAATTCGATGTTTGGATGTAAAATTTAAAATATTTTCAAAGAAAAGGATAAGATCAAATAATTGGATGCGAATTTAGAAGCAAATGAACAATTCAAATTTTCTAATATTGTATTGAAATTGTTTAAAAATGAAAGAATGGAATTAATGATATTAAGTAGCAAAATTTGAACCTGGAATCTTTTTTTAGACCGTCGCAAGCTTTCTATCCATGTCCTCCAGCATATGCTGATGAAGAGCAGCAAGAGTTCGATCCTTTCGACTATATTAATACGATTGTAAGCAATTCTCTTTTGGAAATGGGTTGACCTTTCACAGTCTTCTTCTGTTCCTTAAAATCATCGCAAATATTAGCGTATGCTGCTTATATAAGCATGCAATTTGGAAATAGCCGCACTAAAACGCTTTATCGCTAGTTTTTCCAATGTTTTGAAGTATACTTTATTTCAGTGACAATTTTTAAATTTATAGCCAAAGACTATAATTGAAGGCATTTACAATCGTGTATTACATGATTATGAGTTACTGCAGTAAAATTTGCTAATAACGTTAATGACTACAGCTTATAATTAAACCGCAAATATTATTGCAAATCAAGCAAGACTATTTGTCAACATCCGTTACGCGTTAAAGTTGAATATTTATTGTAATATATTGGGTCATCTAAAAAGTATCCGCGGTTTTTTGTCACTAGATGGTGTTGATGGTCAACAATATATCTTTTTTTATCAAGTTTTTGTAATCTTTGATGTTATATTCAAATTATATATATATATGATAATCATTAAATTTAGCAGATTATTCGCTTATCATATATACTTTTTTATGATATACTTTAAGTTCTACGTTTCTTATCTGGAATTAATATTACCTAATAATTAAATTATTGACTCAACTAGCTTTGACTCAACGACGCGACGATTTGTCTGAGATTTTCTATGGTTCGTAAACTGCATTCTGCAATACTGAACCTAATAGTGCGACCTTTGGACAATTGCCAAGTAGGCGAGACTACATTTCAAATAAATGATTTCGCGAGATGGTTATTGGATACGACTGCATTGAAGGAACGTGCATATTTTTTTTTATGCAAAGCATTTCTGACAGTTAACGACGTAATTTTAAGATGTCAAGTTCGACATTTAACATATATATTATTTTATTATATCGTGTTATCTTATTGGCGCCAAGACACGCTTGATTCTCATTATGTGAGTGCATTACAAAAAAATGGTTGATCCTTAATCCTTGACCGGAATGTATGTACACGATGAATCGTCACATATCATCCGAAAAATATCGGCCTTGTCTTGTAATATCTAGTGCTGCACGTCTTTAAGCAAATTTTAAAGCGCTGACCGGCGTAGATTTTAATATTTGCACAAAATTATGTAGAGGAAAAATCTCAATTTGCATTTCTCTTTTGTATTGGGAAGAAAATCTGCTTAGAATCCTGATTGAAAAGGGACAAATTAGAATTTTCTGGTTGAATCTATTATAATTTTAATTGATATGATTAAAATCTTCATTTATTTTCAATCAGACATTTTTCTTAATATATGTTCCTTATCAGAATATAAAAAGGATTTTCAATTTAATCGATTATATTTGCATAATTTAAAAAGCATAAATCCACACATGTTTTTGTTGCGATATCTCGCACGATGTAATTCTTACAATTGTATTTACGCTTATTTGTATGAATATTATAAAATATATTAGGTGTTGGAATTAATTCGTAGCGTTTTACAAGAGATGGGAAGTGATGGGAAGTACTTTCATTAATGTATTTTTTAATGCTCATGTGAAATAAATAACATTCTTTCATTAAAAAAACGCTACGAATTAATTCCAACACCTAATACTTACAAAAATGCATTATATAATATACAGCGACAGAAGCCTATAATAAATGTTTCTCATGTAATCCTGCTTAGGTACTACGGTGTGTCTTCTCGTGTTGCGAAATTTACGATTTACTTCGGGCAGGTTTGAAGTAAACGGGATGTTCACGATTTATTGGCAATTCCACATAATACGATGCGATATTAAGTAACCGCTGTAATCTGTCAAGTATTATACGAGCGACAGGTGTCCCTTTTTCATATCTCGTTACAAATTGAAAATTGCGATGCTCGGATTGACTGTTATTTCGCGAAAACAATATGTTTCCCGACTCGCATGGTTTAACAACGCGCGGTAACAATTCACATTAGTCATCGCAATTAACCAGTTGATCAGCTGCCAGCGAATCGCGAACAATTCTCGCGACTGTTTCATAATTCGCGGCGGTGTAAATGCGGAGTCTCAGACGTTTGTAAGTACTTATAATGCAAGAACGTCTGCGAGCGTGATTGAATTGTGGCAAAGATCAGAGAATCGACGTTACCATATTTCGTTATTAAATATGTATAACAAATTTAATATCGCCTAAATAGTTATAATGATCGTTATATTATAAATTAGTTAGTTTATTGATAAACTAGTTCAATCTGCTGATATCTCTTATAAATGCTTTAATTTACATCAGGTATCTAAATTGCCTGGAAGCAGGAGACTCTGATTTATATCATTTATGCAAAGTGTCCAAGGTGGATTTGAGAAAATTCTAATAGCGCGTATAATCTCGTGCACCCGCGTATCAATTCCCGTAGGGGCTTTATAATTCAAAGGAGTATCGCGCGATCTTTGCAGAGACGCCTTTCTAAGCAACGCTTTTATGCACGAATGAGCTCTTAAGGACTCGTTATGCTTATCGAGCACGCGTGACTAGCATGAAGAGATCCTCATGTTATCATGACACATACATACATGTACATATTCTATGTTTATATGCATATATATATATATATATATATATATATATATATATATACGTAATATATATAAGCATAGCAGTGGTTGAAGCTGCACTCTCGTAATCGTGCAATTTCCGGGTGCATCTCTGCATTGCCTGGCTTAACTCTCTTTTATGGCTGGTATTAATACCTTCGGGTACTGTTAATAATTTGCAAAAATCGTTTTAGTAATAAATATTAATGCCAATTACACGGTAAAATAATTAGAACAGCTGTAATGTTTAGGACAAATTAACAATTTGACTAATTTGAGTAATTTCTGTTTACTCTGTAATAAGATAAACTTGCTTAATCGCATCTGTTCCTAAATTATTTCGATTTAAAAATGTTTATAGCGATCTCGTGGTATAAAATATAACTATAGTTGACATATAATGTTAATTATTGTTTACATTTTATAGCGTAAAGAGCTTATATAAACTTTAAATCGAAATTATATCTATAAGGTATGATTTAAGCAAATTACCCTATTTATTTTCGAACGTACGTGTTATTCGTATCGCCAATTGGTTAGGCCTAATTACTAAAATTGGATTAGAGGCCGATTGCCCAGTGGAACGTGGTCACCATTGACGTCACGATCGTGCGTAGCGGTATTAGATATCACCTGTATTTTAATCCAAGGAATCAAACTTGTCAGATCTCATTTAATCTCTGTTTTACGCGATATCTTCATATTTAAATCGATTGTTCCGTGTGATTAAAATACGCGACTTCTATCTATAAATATTTCAATAGTATTATCTCTTCGATTTATACATGATTCAGCACGATTCTCTTCGCGCGAGAATTACAATGCATACGATTGTCAGATCGATTTCTAGGTCTGTAATTAAATCAAATCGATATCCTGAGATATTTTGCATTTTACGATCATTGTACGATCGCACAGTATAGTTGCAATATTATTCGACGGAATTACGCGATACATCTGTACGGATATTTATATCGTCAATATATTCTAGAGATGTTATCAAAATTGTAATATCGTATATCATAGTTATGATTGAGATCATTAACACTCCGATCAATATTGAGATTCGATTATCTCTGTCGCTCGATCTCATTTTGTAAGATAATTGTTAAGATAACATCATGTATATATTTCTCCGCGTAAAAAGAGATGAAATTATCGTAAAATTATCTTGATAAAGAAATGTCACTCATCGATATTTATCGATATTTTTACTCGTTATTATTTTCTTTTTTATCTACTCAAGACAATTCGTACGATAACGTGCGTGACTGATTATTGAGGGTTGATGAAAGTATAACATATATTATATAAATTTGAAGCAGATGGATAAATAAACTGAGACCGTGTTGAATATATGAGTGAATATATATATAAGATTTTGAGAATATTAAATTTATCCAAAGAGTAAAAACGTATATTAATGGTGGCGAATAAATAACAGGCATGATAGCGTCTCGTGCCAAGTATATTTTTGAGCGAAATCATAGAACACATTGTATAATAAATAAATCTTATATACTTCGTACGTACGTAATCCAAATATGAGATTTTTTTTTTAAAGAAGTGATATTATATAGATAATGAAAACAATATTAAAGTTCCAATGAGCTTTAATTAAATAAAAAAATTAAAATTAAAAATTAATAGCGCCCATATAGAAAGAGCCGACACAGGTTGTAAGTAAGTTTATTAAAATAATTTTAATATATGCTTAATAATGATAAATTTATTTAGTTTCGATCTTACTTTTTAAGTTAATACTTAGTAGGTCTCGATATTATCTAGATGAAATTTCTAATTTCATTTTATAATTAAAATTAATACCGTAACTACTATAATTAAACGCATTTTATAATCTATAAGTGAATTAATTTTTGATGCTGAATTCATTTTTGAATCTCAATTATTGATGCACTTGTAAACAAATTAATTTGTTTACATATTTGTAATGTTTTTATTTTAACGTCCGCTATTTAGACAAACATTTAGAGATACAACTTTCAATTTTTTATCACAAGTAGAACTGGCAACTTTTGTTTTAGAAAACACATCTACTCGATCTCATTAACTCTGAAATTTTTGTCTTCAATATCTAATTTAAAAAGTCTTTATTTCCGATTATATTTCCTCTGACAATTTAAAAATTGTCATAGAAGCTACTATATCAATTGAAACTACTATATCAAAATTGAGGAATATTCAAGTAAATCGCGTTATTTGACTTTAAGATGTTAATTCACTTAAAGATTATAAAACGCGTTCAATTGTAGTAGTTACGATGTTACAAACTTACAACCTGTGTCAGCTTTCTGTGAGCATTATTGATTTTAATTTTTGATTGACAAACAGTTTGCGATAAAAGATATGGTGCGAAAACCAGGACGTCAGATGAATTTACAACATTAGGTGATACGTTGCAGCTTATTCGACAATAAACAATAGGATTTCGCCCTGTTGACATTGGCTGGGCGATGCTAAAAATAAGGATTTTGACTGTTGCCAAATTTCAACAAATATTCTGCTGAGCTTTGAAGCAGACATCCACGAGACGTCGCTGTTTAGTTTGCATTTGTGTGCACGCACGCACAGATGCATGGAATTATTTTGTTAAAAATAAAAAAGGAATTCTTTAAAATGGTCGTGAAAATTCGCGCAGACGTTGCCGCAATTTTATTGCAAGTCGTTAAATTCGGACAGGAAATAGAAATGTGACAGAAATGTGCAAACTTTATTATGCTGGATATATATAAGCAAAATTAAAATATAAAGATTAAAAAATTTGTTATTAGTGGATTAATATTAATCAACGAAACGTTTTCTTGGGTGACATTTGAAGAAAGTAAATCAGATGATGATGGAGAATTTATGAATTTGTTAGTGTGGAAAAAACAAAGCAGATTTCTGTGCATATTAAACAATTTATACAAATTTACGTGACGATTTAAAAATATATTGATATTGGGAATTTATTAAATAACAAAGAAAGTGAGTGATGTAGAATTATTCTTATTTTATTTATTAATCCTTTTTTAAGATTAAATCCTTATTTTACTTATTATCCTAAAAATAACTATTGCGTAAGAATGCGCAAGAAACGAAGAATAAAAATTATAAACATTAATCAAAACTATTGGATTTTGGGATTTCGAGTTTCAAAAATTTTAATGACTCAATAACTCTCTCTCTGACTAGGACTCAATTACAATAAGGCAAGGTTGATAAGAGATGTTTTTTTTAAGACTAAAACTTAGTGTTTTTAATGCTATATGCTTTAAACAGTATTATAAAAAAAATATGTTTAAACACGTTAAAAACATTAATTAATAGCGTTTTAAACAATTTACATGATTTTTACCCTGCAATGAAGTGATAATTTTTGAACCAAATAAAATACATCTTTTATTATAAATGACGGACAGATGTGAGTTTTCCAAGGAAAAAATCAGGATCGTTTGTGCGTGACTGTATTGTAGCGGAACTTTAGATTATAGATTAAAAAAATTTGCGGTAATTTACGGAAATGGAGGAGAAGTCGAGGAGAGATACATCCTCGGACTTAAATTCGAATTACCACGAGTTGAGTTATCCGAGTGATGAATCTTCGATGCAATCCGTGAAAATCCTTGCCCAGCTCTCTTTGCCGACTTTGGTTTTGAACAGGGCATACTTTGTTTGTAATGACAGCTATCTTGTAAGTACACCCTCATATTTTAACTTCACCACGTTTTTCTGCAAGACAGGTTTTCTATTGAGACTCTTTTGTCGCGAGAGTTTTCCCGGTATTATGGCCATTACGAACAATTTCGTATAATTGTTTCTTGTGTGATTCGTTTCTAGTGTGAGTTTGTTATGTATCGTTATTTTTGTAAAGAAAACAATATCAGCGTGGACAATCATGACATATGCTTGATGAAGCGACATTTATGCAACAATAATTTTAGCGTGTATAAACATTAACTTTCTTTTTTTTTGTATATTAAATTAACAGATCCAATGACATTTGGAAAAAATAGTTTGAACTAATCGGTTGTTAATCGTTTCATAGACCATCGATCGCATTGTTGCGATCAGTAGTGGGATTCTCTAATGTCTTATCAATAATTATCGCTATCGTTAACTAGCGACAATCAAGAGAGCCGCACTTTCTTTCAAGTTGTCCTGTCATTGGTTGTTGCTAGTTAACGATAGGAATCATCGATGAGACGTTTAGAGAATCCTCGCTACTGCAATATGTCAGAAAATTTTTTATCATTTTATTAATCTGTTAAGAATCACAGACACCGCTCGTTTTGTAAATTAGATAATCGCTCATTTTGATAGTATACCGTATTTATACCGTATGATATCAGAGATGATTTTCATATCAGTTTTAAGACAGTTGTTAGTGTTAAATCATCATTAAAAAAGAGGAAAATTCGATCGCTTTTCTTTAATATTTCTCTATCGATTAGTGTCGTAAGAAAGTACTTAAACCAATTGACAACTTTTAATTGCGGATCTAATTGGCAACAACTTCGATTATTGTCAGAAGCAAGTTTATTGAAATCAAGTATTTTCTTCACATAATAAGTACACTGAAAAAATGATGTTTTATCAACAACATTATTTTAATCGAAAATAATTTTGTTAATGCCGTAACATTATTAATGTAACAAACATTCTTTTGTTTTGTTAAAATTTTATTTGTTTTGTTATCGTTATTGAATCAATAAGATTATTTTCAATTAAAATAATGCTGTTAATATAACATTCCTTAGTGTACATAAATACCTTCTTTTAGTGTACATAAAATACAAGTTACATTCGAAGGATTGATAAGAAGATCTCACAATATTCGAAACATTTGAGAGGAAAGAATGAATGATATTAAATTATGTAAACGATACTGATTGTGTTTTTTTTTTTATTTTTTCGAAAAGGTGTAGCCATCTAGTCTAGAATAGCACGTGTCCAATTTGATCGATAAATATAGGCATACTTAGTACTTTTGAAATCCAATGAAATATTTTATCTTATGATGAATTATGCGATACGCTAAATTAGTGAAGTTATTTTAATATTTAGTTAATAATTACTATATGCAACTATTGTTAATAATACATATGCATTACTATACTTATTAACAATACATAATTTTTCTGCATCATGTTTGCATGAAATTTTTGATTGATTTAAACATTATTATAAAACATGATACACGCGCGCGAGCATAGCTGTTGTGTCTAAAAAATATCTATCTATTTATAAATTATTTATAAATAATTAATTTTCTTTAAGTAATATTTTGCAAATGCTATAAGAAAATTAAGAATGTGGAAAAATTTGGATTACATTTTGGTGTAAATTTATAGAAAATGCGATATAAAAATCATAATAAGATAAAAATTATATTTTGCTATATTATATTGAATCTCACATTTAATTCGAATTATGGACCGTCCAAAGTGGGCTCAGAATTCAAATGAGCAAGAATCTCTCGTCTGCGCATGAATCGATTAATTAACAACCGAACATTCAAAATGATGCGAAATCGGCTACCTCCAGATGTATGGTCGCTACACGAAGGATCTGGGTGAGTACGCGAAGGAAGAGGCACGCAAGCTCAAGTATCAAGAAAAAGCGAGACGAAAATATGATAAAACGAGGGCTGAAGATCTACGGAAGTCGAGGCGAGGTCCTCTATGTCGGAAGTTACTGGCTCTACTGGCCTTCACCTGGAAACATACCGGCGCCCGGCTAGGCGAGGACTGGATCTTCCTTGCTCTTCTCGGTATTATTATGGCTCTCATCAGTTATGCCATGGATCGTGGAATTTCCATGTGTAATAACGGTCAGTCTATTTTGCTTTCGGAAATATAAATTTCATCCCCAAATAAAACATTTTAAATAATTATTACATTTGTTATGCGAGAATATTTACAGAATTTGTTGAAATTGAACAATATTATCAAACTGTATATATTTTCTAATTCTAATAATTGCAAACGGTAATACAGATAGGTTTAGTTAAAAGGGCTCGAGTTTCGCAAAAATATTAGAAGTTAACGCAAAGTCTTTAATATTGACATTGATATATATAGTACATTAACGATAATCTCGTTTCATCAGCCAGGATATGGCTCTATCAGGATCTTACAACGCATCCGGCTTTCAAGTACCTGGCCTGGGTGTCCATGCCAGTGTGCCTTATTCTCTTTAGCGCCGGCTTCGTGCATATCGTTGCACCTCAAAGTATAGGCTCGGGCATTCCAGAAATGAAGACTATCCTACGTGGTGTGGCGTTGAAAGAATACTTGACTTTTCGTACTTTGGTTGCCAAGGTTAGTTATTTATAAAACAATTTAATCTAAACCCGTTTTAAAGCTTAAGAAAATTAATTAAGAATAAGCGCGCGTACACGAGTCAAAGTTGAACTACAAAATTCTTAAAATTCGAAAAGAACGCCACAATCCTGCAAAAGGGAGACAGGGATAATAAAGATCGTGATATGTCAAAGGTGATCGGCTTGACGGCGACTTTAGGCTCAGGGTTGCCACTCGGTAAGGAAGGTCCATTTGTGCACATCGCCAGCATCGTCGCGACGCTCCTCTCCAAATTAGTCACGAGCTTCCAGGGCATCTACGAGAACGAGAGCAGGAACTGTGAGATGCTGGCCGCGGCCTGCGCGGTGGGTGTCGCTTCCTGCTTTGCAGCCCCAATCGGCGGTGTCCTCTTCAGCATCGAGGTCACCACGGTGTATTTTGCAGTCAGAAACTATTGGCGTGGTTTCTTCGCCGCAGTCTGCGGCGCTACGATGTTTCGTCTACTGGCAATCTGGTTCCAGCGCGAAGAGACCATCACAGCAATGTTCGCCACCAATTTCACTATGGAGTTCCCTTTCGATCCGCAGGAGCTCCTCGTCTTCGCCCTGATCGGCGTTGGTAGCGGGCTATTGGGCGCGTTTTACGTCTGGCTGCACAGGCAATATGTGATTTTCATGCGGAAGAACAAGAGCATGAACAGCTTCTTACAGAAGAAGTAAGTCACTCGAAGTCGCGTATTGAAATTCTAATAATCGCCAGAGCGCGAATTTCTTTTACGATCATTTTAAGTTTGTAATCAAGAAATGATTCGTTAATTTCAGTCGTTTTCTGTACCCCGGCATTGTGTCTCTGATAGTCTCATCTGTGTCATTTCCCGTCGGACTCGGCCAATTCATGGCTGGTGATCTGAACACGCACGATCAGGTTTTCGGGCTTTTCACTAACTTTACTTGGACGAAAGAGAATCTCAGCGTCGAGGAGATGAATATCGTAAAGCATTGGTCGACATCATATACCGACGTCTTCAGTGGACTTCTTAGTTTTGTTTTATTCACTGTAAGAAGATTTTCGCATAACTTTTTTTCGCATAATATCGATCGCGATATTCTTAAATAGATTATATAATAAGAACAGAATGAAAATGGAAGAAACGGATTTCGGTTTCAGTTCATCTTTTCAATTATAAGTTCGACGGTGCCGGTACCATCTGGAATTTTTATCCCCGTATTCAAGATTGGCGCTGCGCTAGGCAGAACAGTCGGTGAAGCCATGGCTCTTTGGTTTCCTACTGGTGTACGTTATGGCGGAGTAATTACACCTATTGTACCAGGTAATCTTAAATTAAATACTTATACTTATAATTATTTATTGATGATTCTTATTATTTTGTACTGAAATATAAAAAAATTATTTTCTATTGAAATACTTGAAAAATAACTTATTGCGAATAATTGATGTTTCTTAAACGTATCAGCATTTAAAAAAATTCATGGTGAGTCCATACTTAGGTACGTGAGGCAATTTTAACTGAATTTAAAGAGGAAAGTAAATTGAGGGAAGAATTAGATTTATGTCGTGAAATTGTTTCATTTAGGTGGATATGCTACAGTGGGCGCGGCTGCGTTTTCCGGCGCGGTGACGCATACAATATCCGTCAGTGTCATCATTTTTGAGATGACCGGTCAGATCACACACATCGTACCCATAATGATAGCAGTACTGATCAGCAATGCTATCGCCGCGCTATTACAGCCTAGTATATACGACAGCATCATTCTTATCAAGAAATTGCCTTACTTGCCTGATCTACTTCCATCCAGTTCAGGTAGGTATTTCCTCCGTTTTATGATAACTTCTCTTCTTTTCAATTAACTGAACTTATATTGTTATTCCGTAAAGCGTTTCGTTCGGAATAAATAAGAAGGTAACTTTGTTAGTAATTTTACGATTTGTCACAGATTTTACGCAACCGAGGAAATGGTGGTAAAAAAAATTAATTGTTGTAGGAATGTACAATGTTTACGTGGAGGATTTCATGGTCCGCGATGTCAAGTACATATGGCATGGTATTAGTTATCAGAAATTGAAAGACATATTAAAAGAAAATCGCAAGCTTCGTGGATTTCCTTTGGTGGATAATCCGGACTCCATGATTCTACTTGGATCTATCCAGCGATTAGCACTAGTCAAGCTTATCGAAAAGCACATCGGTCGCGAGAGAAGGTTGCAGGTAATAGGATTTCCAATACCTTGGAAGTTCATTCGCGATTTTATTTTTCGTTTCTATATATCATCGTCGACATTCTAGGTTGCACAAAAATGGCACAAGGAGGCGGAGGAGAGAGCGCGCGAAGAAATAGAACGGCAGCTGAGGGAGCAGGAGAGGACGAGAAGACCTTCGAGATTCGAGGTCATCCCGGCACCGGACATTCTCAAGATGCAGAGGCAGAGTGTTAATGATCTAACGATGTCAGCAAACAACGGCAGCGGTCCCGATCATGTGAGTTCGCGCAAGTGTTCGTGTGGTTGACTTTGACGTCAATCGTGGTTGTTTCTCTCCTTGTGCATCATTCTCCTCGATGTAGATCAATATAATATTTGAATACGAGATTACACGAACATATCTCTGACATTAGGAAGAATACGGGTTCTCCTACTGTCATAACTGATCATCGAATTAATTTTGATCATAATTTTAAATGGAACGATGTGAAAATTTTAGACTGTGAATCTTCTTATAATAAGAGATTGGTGTCTGAAATGATATTAAAAGACAGAAACAGGGTCTTAATAGACAAAATGATACCGAATCTTTACCTGAAACTTACTCACAGATCATTCAATCTCTTCCTCCTTCTTAACTGCATTATTTAATCTCTTTCTCCTTCTTTTCCTATCCATATATTTCTTCTCTCTCCACTTTCTCTTCCCTCTATTTTATTTTCTCCTTTTTATGTTCTCCTTCCTTTTTGGTTTACCATTTCAACCTTCCTGTCTTTATATGTGTACTTCACTTTATCTCTTAACTTCCTAGAGAGATGATCATTTTCAATTCTCATCGCATTGTCTAATCGATAACATATCATTTTGACACACATAATAAGGTATTTATTCTTAATTTATCTGTATACTAAATTCAGTATATATATATATATATATATAATGAATAACGGCACTTTACATTTTCTCTATCGACATTAATAACTCTTATGTACATGTCTTATAATATCAAAAATAAAATTATAAATCAAATTTTGCCTCTTTCTTTTAATTTTAATTTTATTACTTGCGACTTGTTTTGTTCCTTTCTTTTTATTATTTACGACTCGATTTGTATTTTTTTTATTATTTTTATTTTTATTCCTGTCGTTATTTATTATTACATTTTGTACTTGCTAACAGAAACATGTTCGTCCTTATTCTACATACACAATCCGGAGGAACACATTGTTGTCAACTACAATTTTTGTATAATTTTCATTTTATTTTGGAGCAAGATTTATAGTTGATACTGCGTCCGAGAGCGAATTTTTAATTAATTTTTATATATTTTATCTATGTAACATTTCCATTGTTATTTTTTTTGCGTCACATTGAAAATGATCCAACAGGGATCGAAACGTTGTTTACTTGGTGATGGTCAAATTAAATTTCATGTTTTTAAATTCATGACATGTTTTATTTTATTTTTTAACTATTTAATACAAATTTGTTAATTTATGATGATTGTTTTAGACTCGTAGCCCTTTGTCTTTTTATTTATTTTAATTTATTGAGCCTTGTTACTCTTATAATGTAATATTTTTTTTGTATCTCTTAGCATACGTTCCATTCACCGGTGTTTGGATCGCAACCGAAAAAGTCAATTTTGAAGAAGACCAATTCTTTCACTCTTAAAGGATTCAGCCCGTTAGCAAGTCCGGCAGTGACACCTTATACGACAGTTACAGGGGCGGAAAGCAGGCGAGTCGCTTCATTATCTCTAGCTTCAACAATTTTTTATATAGTAAAAAATATATTTTATACAGTAATTTATTGTACGTTTTATAAAAAAAACATACATTATCGGTCTTTTTTGTTTTATTTTTTTTAAGCGTCTTGAATATTTTAATAAGTATAGTTTTGTAGAATAGTAAATAATATGGAATAGAACATGGAAGAATAATTATTAATACATCGCAGGATACGTTTGGCATTTGAGGCAATCTTCCGCAAGTCCGCCACGTTGCAGGACGTGGATCCTGATCCGGAGCTGGGTACCAGAGGGAGTCAAGATGTTATGAACGTGCAGTCTCATACGCCCATGCTGGCCCCAAGTCCGGCGACATCGAAGAAAGTACAATTGGTGAGCAAACATAATTGTTTCCTCTAAATACAGTGTCTAAATAACACATTTGCATACGTTAATCAGCCTCGAGAGAGAGTGATAGACATGTCGGCCGAAGATCAGAAACGATGGGAGGAGAGCGAGATGGCACTCGAGGTGGATTTCTCGAGATGTCATATTGACCCAGCTCCTTTCCAGCTGGTCGAAAGAACGTCCTTGCTCAAGGTGCACAGCCTCTTCAGTATGGTCGGCGTGAATCACGCTTATGTAACGGCTATTGGCAGGCTGGTCGGAGTAGTTGCATTGAAGGAGGTATGATTCACGACGGTACAATTCTCCAGCTGAGACACTTACAAATCAACGAACGATCGTTTTGATTGGGGAATGAAAATTATAAACCTTAATTCCATTAATAAAATTACACATTTTATATTGCAGCTCAGGAAAGCCATTGAGGATGCGAATGCTGGTATCCTGCCGATGCATCCCGAATCACACATTGCCGAGTCGCTCTCGAGTCTGGCGAGAAGCGAGACGGACACGGAGATCAACAAGAACATCAACACGATAAACTCTATAAACTCCGTGGACTGCGAGAAAGTGGACAAAGTCTGAGGGTTTTGCCATGTCAAAATCGAAAGCAAAAGCTTATATTGTGATAGCCGCGTCGCCCGTAGTCGCATGACGCGGCCCAAATAATGCGAGAGCCGTGTTTTATCTAATTTTCCTTTACTCCTTCCTTGTTTCCTCTTTCACGCGACGAAGTCGTTATGTGCGAGTAACGCGTAATGATATTCTCTCAAACACTTCTCTCGTACTTAAGCCTTAAGGTGAGCGAAATAATGAAAGTCCCAAAACAAGACACGAATACGCGAAATAGTATTAAGCGTTTCAGTTCTGTTTCGGAATTTCTTATTTTGTTCTAACATAATGTTATGTGAGATGCTATCACATTCGTATACACGGATTATTTTTATCGGATAGATAGATAGATGTATTCGCACATCGAGATTCGTTTCTTAATGGATGATTTAAATCGTTTTATCTGGAAATCTCGTGAAACACATATGTTTTTTTGTTATATATTTTATTAGAATAACATTTGCACGATACAAGAACACGCGCGAGGTCTGGATCGGAATCAGACGGATTTTCGTATCTTGGTATCGAGCTGAGAGTATCTTTATGAAATATGCTGTGAATCGCGCTGTTTATCGTTACTATATCGACAAGCGACAAGGTAAGTTTTTTAAACGGCTGAACGGATCTCTCGATGGAGCGAAAGTGATTTGTAGTGCCAAAAGCAGCCACGCTGCACTTTCCCGCGTGATAAAACGTGCATAATTGGATTTAATATAATATGATATCGACGTACGAGATCATTTAGGGTTTCTACGCTGACGCTCCTTCAGCTAATAAGTATCTGACCATGGTTGTGCCAGACTATTATTTATTAATCGTTAACTATTGTCAATTTTAAGTATACGAGAAGATCGTCATGTTGTAGGTTGAACTTAGCAAGAAAATGCAGACAATTCTCTTTCATTCTTCATGATACTTAATTTAGAAACAGCCGAGAAAAATGCCCATTGGATTTTTTCTAAACACTAGCTCGTGTTTATTTCTACAGAAATTAGAAATTATTTTAAAACGCGTTTAGAAATTATTCAACTTGAAAATCGAGTGCGATTTTTGATTATCATTAAAAATTCTCATTGGTGAATTTATCCGAGATATGTATTCTAACAATCGAAAGTTGCATTTCGGATGTATCAGAATGAAGAGTATTTTCTTGTAAAAAAATTCACTATTAGATTAGATTTGCCTCTATCAATCAGAATAGAGGCAAAGGATCATGTATATCATAGTTACTGTTTCGATAGTTTTTAATAGTGCAATTGATATTGTTTACCAATCAACTTTGTATTATAATTATTGTTAGTAGTTGCAGTCTAAAGAGTATGGCTCTAATATTTAATATTTCGCCATTCAATGAGCTGCGAAAACGATTTTGACGATATTTAAGGTTTTACATTCCACTCGATTAGATTCTCATCTTGTTAAGATTGTACATTTATTGTTACATTTATTATAATCGGCGAACAGCGTCGCATATTGTCGCATCCTTATACAACGGCATCGTCCACCGATTGTAAACACATTGCGCATCGTTAAAAGACATTAAATGATTTATTATATTCGTGTATCTGATAATATTTATCAGCGCAGTTACAAAAAGAAAAATGGACGCAAAAATGATTAGAATAAACTATTTTCAAGATTGTTTGCATTATCTTTATAATTCATTGTTAGCAAAATTCGATAACCGATAGGTTGATATAATCATGCAATAAATTAATACTAATTTATTTTAAAAGAAATGATAGAAATAGAGAAAAAAACATTTCTCTACAAAAAAATAATTTACACAAACAATTAAAAACAATAAAAACAATTTTACGTTGCAAACTTTGACTCCCTCATATGATAAATTTAATACTCAAAACTTAATATTAAAAAAATAATAAAAAGTCTCAAAGTAATTCAAATAATTTTTCTTTTGCATTCGGTTATTTGTTCAGACTGAACCAACCGTGCAAACATTTAGGTACTGGTCCTGGTGTGTCGAAGGTAGCTCTCGCGATTTCTGTAAATGTCACAGCATCCAAGATCAACAAACCGACTCGTGTCTCTTTATCTGCCCACACGATCGAGCTCACAATCACCCCATCGTCTTCGTTCTAAAAGAGCAAGAGAGAAGTAATTTGAATCCTCTCTTATTTTTTCAAGAAAATGGCGCTCAATTGATACCTTTCCATTGGGATCTGGTACGAAAATTGGTTCACTTGGGTAAACACCATTTTGCTGCCATAGTTTCTTGGTCTTTTGGAAGGTGTCGATCTTGATGAGCTATGACGAATAAAATTTAATTTTATTAATGCAGTAAAATGCTATCAACATCTCATCGTACTAAATTACATAATAAGAGCGTAGACTTGCAACCCTTTATCGAATGCGCGGTATACTTTGGAAACTCATGAAATGTACCGACCGTTCCAGGATTGTTTAGATCCATGTCGCAGGAAATCGCGTAGAAGTATCGATACTCCTTGCCGAGATGAAAATCCGTGTTAATCCGCGGAGTCTCGCAACCGACATCACAGAGAAGCTCTGGCTTCACGAAGATCTTGCCATCGAGAAGTCGGTGAGCGGCCGGTTTTTTCTGTAGAACGCTTCTGTGTTCGTCTCGCCAAAACTTAGCTTCACTGTCGTATTCAACACCGTCTTCGTTGCCATTGACGTCATAATTCGATCTATGATCGACAGACTCGCCATTGACATCTCGGAACTCCGTGCTCTGATGCACCGTTTCAGTCGTAATAAGATTGTGCTCCGATGGCGTGTTCGAGCTCGATTTTCTCATCGGAAGTACGAAACGTAGCGGTCTGGCGCGGAACAGCTTTGAGAAATTAGCGTTCCCATGCATGTCCTGTACATTAACGTAAATATCCGTTAAGAATTATCAGTTACGTGAAAGTTATTTTTGCTGCGCGAATATATCATACTTTCATCGCGTCAAAGTACATGTACTGCAACATCTTTGGGTTCCGATAACAGCATATATCCAGCACGATGTACTCTTTATCATGAGTTTCGAACTGATTGATGATGTGGAGATAGAAAAACGTCTCTGCTACGAACGTCTTTACAATTTGACTCGTCTTCCTCGAGATCACGTGGATGAGAGTCTGAGAGTATAACAGGAACATCAGGTACCTTAACGTACTAATGATTTAACATACTTGTAACGATCTCATTTCATCGATGGATTACATACGCCTTTGTCTTCGTGCCACTTAAAGGAATTCATCATAGGTTCTTGTTTGAAATGGTTCTTCATCATCTGGACGATCGAAATCGACAGTGGCTGTTCCACTATGATAAAGAAATTCTCCGTAATGCCAAAGGTGTGCATGTATGATGGATTTAGCAACCACCTGCATGGCACACTGGCCACAATCGTCGCTTGATCGAACATGGAGAGTTCTTTTTCTTTTCCGGAATTATCTAACAATAAGATAATCGTACTTGAATTGATTAAAGTATATAATTAAATATTTTGGATAAATATTAAATATGTTAGAATTTTTATGTTTTAAGTATTTTCATATGATCTAAAATATATTAGTTTAATATTTTAAAACTTTTAAAAGCTCGAAAAAATTAATCTATTTTTTTTCGATTGTAAAATTAATTACGCGGCGATAATACCGTAAACCTTCCAGTTTCTTCTTTCAAAAATATTTCTTTTTATAATATAACAACACTAAAAAAATGTACTAAATTTTAATAAATAAATTTTAATAAATAAATATCTGCTTGAATAGTATCAACTAAATGTAAACATATATTTATTTGATACAAGAACATTAATTTGATTTAAATATCTTTTTTTATCGAATAAATATTTATTTATTATAAGTAAATATTTAATTAGTTAAACAAACATTATTATTTAAACAAACTTTATTAAAACTTAGAAAATTTTTTTTCAGTGATAAAAAAAATATCTTACCAACAGTTACACAATTGGGATAAAAACATACGATGCTGTATCGAGGTCCCATTGGTGTTACACTCAATCCTACGTTATAAATCGTACCATCGGCCATAATGTGAGGATGCGAGGTGTGATTTACGATGTTAACGTATTTCGACATGTTTACCTGCGAAACACGAACGAAAAAAAATAGTTTTTGCAACTAGAGAACTTATTATGAACTTTCACAAATTAATATTAGAAACTGAGATATTACAAACTTAAATTGAATATTTAAATGTAAAACAAAGGAGAGCGTTTACCCTGCCCATTGTCTCTAAATTCTTTGGATCAATTCTGTGCATCACTGGCGCTTCTGTGAACGTGTAATATTCGTCACCGAATGGATATATCGAAATCATGGAATTGTCCGATAGTGTTTTGTTTGGATTGAACACCGCAGCCACTCTGAGAAATCATTAAAAAAATAATTTAAAACAGAGAAACGACTTCCAAGACTTCAAAGATCCGTCCAAAGCACTGCAAAGTCAACGTATATAATTCGTCTACACATATCAAATATATTATATATAATTTTCTATCCAAGAAATACACAAAAGTCAACAAAAAATTAACAGTACTTTATTTTGATTCCTAACGTCAAATTTTGTAACAAAAAATTATCTTTTGACTTTTACAACGTCAAAATAAAGTCATTTTGACTCTCTTGATCTGTGTTCCTTAAATAATTGTGAAAAATATATTTCACTTAAGATTATCTTCATTTCAAGATTATCTCTATCTATTGTTTCACTCCTGTTTACCTGTGGAATATAGTCTGACAGGGATCTGGCGTCGCGTTAGTTCCGAACTCGTTGTAAACTATTCTCTGGGCTGCCATGTTCCTTTTGTACACTTCGGTCTGGACGAATCGCCTCTGATAGGTAACCTCACCGTCCGCGATACCGAATCTGCGCAATATATTTATGTCAATAAAATTCTCTAGTTTTTATTTTAGTATAAAACGTACTTGTGTAACAAAGCCGAGCTGTCGAAGAGATGCTGATAATGGTATTTGCCCACTTTTAGATTGCCCGGACCATTCCGCAGCAGGGTGCCCTTCAGCCATTTCGGGATGGCGCCGGTGACTTTGCTGGATCGTAAGGGTTCAATTACTTCTTTCTCGCAGCTCCTCATCCACACCGAAGCATCGCAGTTAGCGTAATAGTAATTTCCTTTCGCATCAACAGGTACTTTATTTTCATTTTCGTCATGCTGTAGAAATAATACCGCAAATTAACTTTGAAATTACTTTTTATATTGCGCGAGATTTATATTTATTGTTATCTGTGACGACTGTGACACTATCGAACAAAGGATTATATGAGGAGACTTACATAAAATTCTGATTTCAACTTTCCGCATTTTGCGTGCTCAAAATTATCTAGCACGTTTGATGTGTGGAATAATGAATCATTCAATGATGTTACGAGGTAATTAATGTACTCCATTTATAACTATTTTTCTTCTTTTTCGTGGAGATCTCGATTTTAATTATATTTAATATAATTAAAGCGACCAATTTACGCAATATAGTTTTTCTGAACTTTATTTTACGTGAAACTCGATCACTTTTTTAGAACAACATATTTATTATTTATTTAGAAACTTTCGATTTGGCTCAATAATCTCATATCTTTCACGCAGAGAGATACTTAAATACTGAACATTTGAAAATTAATTACAGTAAACATTTATAATCGCTTCACCAAGTTATAACTTTGACACAATTTTTCTTGTGTAAACAAAAACATTAAATTATGCATCTTCTCCCTCCTCCTCTTCCTGCTCGATGTTATCTTCAACCGTCGATTCCGACACGAGTGGTCTCAAAATCGACGAAAGTATCTGTTGCACCCTTATGTGGGTGAAATCCATCATTCGCGGTATACGTTCTAACGACAAATGACGTCGCGATACGCAGTTCTGCTGACCTTAAAAGCGACGCTTTGGACATTGTTTTAATCCGATTTAACGAGCAACACTAGTTGATCGAAGCCTTTGATCGGCTCTCTCACATGTGGCATATGCTCAGCTTATTGTATTTATGTGCAAAATCGTGACACGTGAACGTGAATCGGGCACGTGATCTATTTTCCGTATTGAATTAAAGGGAAAGACAAATAGATTTTTGAAAGAAAAAGTGTGATAGAGATTATATGATGCTTGAATGTATTACTATTATTACATAGTATTAGTATATTGACATACAATATATATTATAATATATAACACACAATAAAACTTTTTAGACTTTTACATTATCTTCAAAGATACCGAAAGATTTGCGGATTTTCACCGGCATTAGCAATGGATGAGAACACGGTGATAATCCTTAAACCTTCCGGAATTTTTTTTTGAATACAATATACAATATATTTAACAATAATAAGAAAAATAAACAGGGTAAGATGATATAATTTTGAACAAAATGAGAATTTGAATTCAATTTTTGAGATTTAAGTTCAATTTTTTTTTTTTTTGCGATACCAAATGCGGGCCTTCTACAATAAACTATTAACCTGGATCTATAAATTTTTCAATTATTCTGACTAATCATAGTCAATTATTTTCTTCACATTCGACTGTCATTTGGTCAATTTCTTACGGCTTAAGACTTAAAACTTATGTAATGACTTATTATGTATAGAAAGCCCAAAAGATTATTAAATTGAATAAATTAGTGTGATATAATCACTTTAACGTGACACGGTTTTTTATAAATTATATTTTTTACTGAATTTTTTTTCATTTTTATTCAATATTTCGCGATATTACCACATGATTATTAAATGAAATAAATTAACTAGTTTCTAGTGTAGTTGCTTTAATGTAACATGTACAATATAAATCACCCTCATATGCATATTTTAATAACGCGTTTTTAATCGGATTATTAATCATGAGAAGCTTACGTGCATTTTTTGAGCGCAAAAAATATATTCGAATAAATCTAAGCTCAATTTTTTTAAACGGGCAAATCTCTTGAGATGTATATTAAAAAAGAATAAGAATAATTTTTGAATTCTATTATATATCGTGAACGCTTGATCGAAGTTAAGTCTTGCCTAATAATATTTTTGTATAATTTTTATCCAGAAGAACTGGAGCATCATTCTTTATAAATAATAGAAATATTATTTATAAACACTAAAATCTAGCTTCGAGGTTCTTTACTATTCAATAAAGAAGAAAAATATAATCCAATTAGAGAGATCTAATAGACGCTCATATCTTCCATAAGTTTTTACATATGACAAATTATATAGAATATTGTTTATTTTACTACAAATATATTTTTATGCAAACAAATATGGGCTTAATAGGCTTCCTAAATACAGGCTTATATAATACCATGTTTCTTTTTCTTGTTATTCTTTACTTACCGGAAACAGATCTTTGATGTTATGCCATGAAGTAGCTTGGCTCTTTTTTTGCGAACATACGTGAACATCTTGGCAAGAAACATGCAACGCGCAGGGAAGACAAATACTGATGCCGCCTCTTTTGGACACTTGAATTTGTATCAAAAAGTTGGCCGAATTGCAAAATCGCAAAATACATTATAATGACGATCCAGTCTGTTTGTAGCTTCCTGGACACCGGTCAAAATTATTCGTACTTTATTGTGCGAATTGCGATATTGCGGATATCGTTGTTGCGCATCAGAATCAGCGGCCCAAAGCTTCTTTTAACTACTGTTCCGTCGGAAATCGACGACTTTTCTGCTCGAGATCAATTACTATTACCAAAATTTTGAAATTGTTAGTATCTCGTAGTGGTCTTTAAAAAAAAATCATCAGATTTGGTCCTCAATTGGAAATTTTTTTTTAACCGGAGGAAAATGAGAACGCACGTGTATATAAAAGTGAGAAAACATTATGTGTGTTTCTATAACATTTCTTTAAAAAAAAGGTCAAAATTATGTTTATGTATGTTTATACATATTTATACATATTCATACATGTCAAATTTTTTACGTGCTTCGTAGATCGAGATTATTTCATTGAGTCTGTTACATATTATTTATTATAAGCATGCGATTCGTACTCAAATTTGTGATAATGACCGGCAAATGCAGTGACATTGATTGATAATTGCAATGAAGAATTGTGATTAAGAAGTGAATTAGTCATTGTCAAATGACATTAATGATTTCGCACTCAATTTCTTGCTATATACAGCTTAATATCATTAAAACACAAATATATTAAATACAAATATATATTTATCCTCCAAAATACGTATGTACATAAAAGATTTATTGTGTATCTAATATAAGACAACTTATATCTATACGAATAAAATTGTATTTATTTAAAATCATTTTATAAATTATCATACGCACATGATACGATTTTTTTACTTATTTTTTTATTGCTTAATTAAACTGTTTTAAAATTTTTTTTGTAATAATTTCATTTGAAAAAGAGCTCAGATTTAAAAGCAAAGTAGAAATGAAATCTTGTAGAACTTTTAAGAAAGTTTTTGGATTATAGGATAAAAAAGAATGCATCTTATAATTCAAGGATTTAAAAAGAATTAATTTTTGAATTCTCTATGCTACCTACCTGAGTACATAAAATAATAATAGGTATACCTATCGAGAAAAATTTTGCGATTACACTATATTTATTTTTGATAAAACGATTTAAATCATAAAATAAAAAAAATGCGTTTGATTTTACATATGTTTATTTTTTTTGCGTTACATTTTGTGATTTACAATATAATAGATATTAAAAATTACTTCTCATTGAACTGAATGATAATGAAATAAATGGAAAATAAAAATCATCAATAAATTATCTAGCTTATCGACTATACTTGTTTATATAATCGTGTAAAAAGATCTACAGAGGACACCACAATTCACAATTACTGCTTATCTCGATCTTAATTTTTTTTTTTATTTATGAATAGTAGTAAATTTAATTTTTCTCAATCGGCAATTATGATTATAGGTAAAATTATATTGATTGAAAAATTAGATTGAATAATTTTGAAAGAATGCAGTTAAAATTTTTTCAACGTAATAATTATTTTTGAATGAAATGGATCGACCATTGGGAAAAGAATTTTTTAAATTTTTATTTATTTTTGATTGTATTTTTGATCAAATTTTCTGTTTTTATTCAACGTTTCGCAGCACTAAAGCAATTTATTATTAAACTGAATAAATCAGCGTAATGTAGTTACTTTAACATGACATGTTTGTTTATGTTTCTTATCGAATTCATCTTTCACTTCTGTTCAACGTTTCGTAATAGTAAATCAGGTTATTATTGAATGGAATAAATCATGCAGTTATTCTGATGAATGTTTTCTGTATAAAACACGTATATGCATTTCAACATAGTACACTTTCAATCGGATAATTAATCACGTGCAGCTTATTAGTAATCGAAATGAATGCTATTAAATTACTCGTTTCCAATATCTTTATTTTTTCAAGCACAGAAAAATGTTCGAATAAATCTAATCTCTATCTTTGTAGACGAAAATCTTTAATAACTACAATATGCATTTCTAATTTACATAAATTTAATGTATGAAAATATGCTAGATTAATGAATACATTATTTATATATATTATTATGTATTAAATGTATAACGTTAATATGTGTATGATATTAAATAATATTAAATTTATATATATATATATATTCGTAACGTTGATAAACAGTCAAATTTTGCAGCCAGAAATCATTATTTTGACTTTTATTTGTGATATCAGAATGTCCTTTTGACTTATATTCGTTTCTAATAGTGTAATTTAATTCTAATCTTAGCTTAACTAACTCTTCATCTTTTTCTAGTTTTAAAAATTAAATAAAAGCGGTGAAGAGTAAGTGAATCGAGATTAAAGTTAACTTGGTTACTATATTGATAAAAATGACCATGCTTTGACTTGCTCACATACGCTCGCTCGTTTAATCCTGACCCGGCTCAATGCACGTTCTCGAGCTCCACCTTGCTCAACAATCCGCGCCTCGCGGGCTTTTCGCGCGAAACGCGATAGTGCCTGTCGCCCATCCCTTAACGTGCAAAACGTACATGCTCGCATCACGTGTCACTCAAGTGCTCGCAAGGCGAGAGGCATGTCGCATATCGCGTGAGCATGCACGCCAATAAAGTCGAATTAGTGCCGCTACGTACCCGGTGGTTGGAAAACAATCCTTCTCTTGCTCGAGACGTCGTTACGGAATACCTCGTTAAAGAATGTCCCCTTGGCTTAATCGAGATTCGTTCCCGCGGCGATTTGCGTTTACGTAACGAGCGAATTGCTGCTCTGGATAAGAGAGCGGCTAATCATTTTCAATCCGTTTAGATTCGATCGACAATGGATGAAAATGAAGAGTGAAGAAAATTCGACTTGAAATCTGTATAATTCGTAATAAATTAGCGATGGCTTTCTCCTTTTTTTCTTGTATGAATCTGCTGGTCTAAGGGTCGATCCATCTTGGGATAAATTATGTAATAATTGACCTACTAGATAAACAAAAAAATAACAGAATGGAGTAAGAAAATAAGACAGTGAGTTTATGGAAAGGTAGAACAATTCAACTTTAATAATATAATTATTTATTTGTAATAAATAAGCAATACCTATTTTTGTAATATACGTTTTGAAAATTAATCGTTAAGTAACGTCTGAAGAAATAAGACTTTGATTTTGAGGATTTTTTTCTGTGCTTGAAATAGAACGCTTTACAGGAAAAGAAGCGAAGAAGTATATGAAGGTATAAATTAATCGTCTTTACTGAATCTATAACTATATGAATAATTATTCGAGTAAAAATGCTACGTTGGAGGATTATATTAAAGTCCTGTTACACCCGATCATTTAACGTATTTATCTCGCGGCGGGCGGCTTTGCCATAACGAGGTCCCATCGAGTTTCTAAGTCACGTATACACGCGCGTCCATTTCTATACTTTTATCGAATTGTTTACTCACCGCGTTAACGAGATAGTCTCGGAGTGATTAATTAATGGCAGTCACTCCTCCATGCGTCTATCCGCCGATTAACGACGAAAAAAAAGCATAAACGATGCCGAATTCTTACTTTATTTCGAATTAATCTGCGTTATGAAACGACAATTTAATATACCTAAGACTAATCGTACGTGAGCACTTCTAATATAGAAAAATTGCAACAATTTCTATTAAATAAAAATGAAAGCAGAGTTAAATAATTTTTCTGAATCATTTTTTCAGTTCTTTGAAATTATTCTAAATATCATTTAATTGCTCAAAATTTTTTTCTTTATGTTTACATTTATTATATATATTACTTTTACAAATTATCATATACATATATTTAATCCTATCGTTACAATTGACCCTTTTTTCTAATGCTCCTTCTTGTTTAAGTATCAATTATTTCCAATTTAAACATCTGTCAACGAAACAATATTTGTATACTCTACCTCAACAGTCAATTATAAGTCTGATTATGGTATAAAACTCACACATAGTTTCCGACAATTAATTTTATGATTAAAAACACTTCCATTTAGAGGATATAATCTTACAAATGTGAGCATCTTATTTAAGACAAATGTAATTACATATAAATTAATTGCGTTGTTATGATACTGAGTAAGGCATTTTTTATTTAATTTTCTTCATTGCATACACACACACACACACACACACACACACACACACACACACACACACACACACACACACATACATACACAATCATTTTTTAACACTCATGTTACTTATAAATAAATAGAGGATGTTGACAATATTAATGCTTTTTTATCCTTTTTGCAAAGCTCTTTTTTCTTCAATTTCTTCTTTTTTCTTTTACATTTCAGATTTTAATCGTTCTATTTCATATTTCTCATTAATATAAATTCAGATGTATCATTCACTATATGCATAATCTAGTTGTTTTATTCATTTGTCTCAACGACTCCTATCAATTAATGCCATAACAAAATACCGTTTCCTGTTTTCTTATGATTATTTTACAAGCATTACAAGTCTTATCATATCACATTTAGCGTGCACTTTAAACTTGGGAAAATGCGTCTTTAATTCGGCATTTATATCTGTATGTTAATCATTGGATTGTACAGAAAAAATTATCGCTAATACGGGTCTAATAAATGATTATTTATTTAGCATGAAAGCATAACATATTATTCGTTGACTGTATATTTAATAAAATGTGAAACATTAGATGTATTAATTCGTAGATCTTCCACAGATTTTTATTTTGTTACCGATAGTTTTTTGCAGAGTATAATAATATAATTTACATTATACAAAAATCTAACATCTCTAAAATAAACAGATCAATAATTCTTAATTCCTCGCGCATTTTATCTATAATGAGTAATTTATCTTTTTAATGAAATGAACCTCATTTTTATTCGTTAATTCGCTTGCAATTTAAAGCAAATTGACTCGCTTGCAATTTAATGCAAATTTTCTTTCTAAAACTTTTAAAGTGAATCTCACTTTAAAGATTAAAATTCCACTCCAAAGAATTTAGAAAGTTACATAATTGCGCTTTTATCTTTGCTTTAAACTTTTAATCTTTTTTCATGCTGCGTAGCAATTTATAATTGTTTTGCTAATTTCTTGATATGTAGCCATTGGCCAGAACAACGATATCTTATTTGATAAATAATTTTAATGCGATTCATCATATACAGACTCAGATGAAAAAAATAATTCCTTCCTTTACCTAATTTTAGCAATCCATCCTGATTAGCGATGTATTGTTAAGTTAAAAGAACTACTATTTACTGCAGGAAAAATGACGTCTCATCTACCGTATGACATTGTGTCAAAAATAAACGACTTATCATTTCTATTTTAGTCTGTTCAAATAGCTATTCATGAGATGTCAGATTAAAATCCTATTCAAATAAGTTTGATTAAAATTAACTAATGATTTTTGTTATCTAATCTCTTTTCTGAAATTGTCAGTTCGCAAAGCGAGAAGGCTTCGCCCAGTACTTTCGTAGGCAAAAAGTGTCGATTCCAAATCAATGAAAAAATCTGACGTTCTTTTCGGAAACACCGTATATCGAGAACGGAAACAAGTTCACGACTGCGTGTCAATTTAATCTGCACCAGTATAAATCTCTAAGACAAGCGCATGTGGACCCGCCGTGTCAATGTGAATCCACGTTCAATTACTTCGTGTCCGTAAATAACCGGTCGATATTGACGCATAGTAAATTGCACGCGCGCATCAGTGAATTTCCACTCAACTGCTGTTATTGTCGGCAGGTACGGATCACGAGTGCGAAGAATATTTGTCAAAATGAGCTGTTTGGTGATACCATAACGTGACAAAAGAAAAAACCTTGTTTTCTTTTTTTCTTTTCACTTTTCCTAATTAATAAGATTATCTCTCGATAAGATTTTCTTAGAGTCTCGAATATCATTTTTGTGTAAATAACTACGTGAGCTCTAGGCCATCGTGGCTAACATGAATTAAACATGGAAGTCCGATCGCATAGATCGCATGAAATGAAGAATGGCGATGAAAAGGAAAGTTCAGGGAGAAGCATACTCTTCATTAATCTTTAGATAGAAAAGCTATTATAGTGACGTTCTGAAGCAGGGTTATATTTTAGGGCAAGAAATACAATGAAAAATAATGAATTATAATAAATCTATTATTCTACTAATTAGAATAAATTCTCTAAATTAATAATATTATTATTAATTTAATTTAATTTGTTTGTGTGAAGAATTATATTCAAGGTATGCAGAGATGAGGAAATATAAATGATTAGGCAATACTGCTGTTACAATACTTATCGGATAATAACTATAATAATAATATTATTATCGTAATATTAAATATTAGTATTGTCGTAATATTTAATGTATCGTAAAATAAATTATCGTAAAATTTGTCTAGCAGATAGAAAAAAATAGAAAATGAATTAAAATTGAATTAAAAATAAAAATTAAATTAAAATTAGATGGAAGAAAAAGATCAAGTATAAAATATTATATCAAGAGATGCCAAAAAAAATATTTTCTATAGATACGCATTATCTTGCAAAAATCTCTAAAACAACAGATAAATTCATTCATATCTGGTTGTTTTTCCATTAATTTTAAGTTGTCTTATCGTAATTCATCTGACCTGAAACTTCATCACAAATTCCGAAGAACTGGTTAAATATGTATTTTAATGACATGCAAGTAGGTTAAACAGATATTGCTATAACGATAGAGTTACGCTTATCTATAGAAAATATTAGAAGTTCTAAACTCTCTCTTTTAATTTTTACTTTTTCTCTTTACTTTTACTTTTCTTTTTCTCTGAAAACATATTGATCAAAATTGGTTCTTAAAAAGAATATCAAATTCAAGTATAATGTATTTTATTTTAATGTAATTTATTGTATACAAGATTTATGTTTATATTAAAAAAAAAATAAGGAAATTGTATTCTGAAAATTTTACTATACATGTTAGGCAATTTCTAGACGTCTCACACTCGCAAATGTGCAGTTGTTAAATTATATAACGATTCTTTTTATCAGCTGATGAGAATTATTGATTATTTGCCTAAATATTCGCACGAAATTTATCATGTGATTCTTGCTCATCTCCTTGGTGTTAAAAAAAAAGTTATTAAGATTATTATTTCGTGCTAATTCTAGTTATAGCGGCAGAAAATCTTCAAAATTAACGTTTGTTGTTTACATCTGACAAATATTTGTCTAGAAATTAACAATATCTACGTCGTTCCAGTGAAATAAACATTTTAAAAATAAATTCGATACTCTCTGCAGTTGTTTAGATATTTGATTTACCAGGTCTGTGATTACGTATCATAGAGCACGTGACACGATGTCGAATTGTCCCGAGGAAACATTAATCAATTCTTATCAAATCTCGTGATTTGTCCAATCCAATATTTATAGAGTAATACACACGATATCTTATTGTCTTTTGCCATGTCCTATCACGTAAATACTCGACTTATAATCTCACTTTATCGTGTCAATTATCTGTACAAATCCAATTTGAGAATTAGTTAGGTACAAATAATTTAATTACCTGTGTATTAAAGTAAAATCTTGTGTCGAAAACAATCATAAAAAGGATGACTAATATCGTTTTCGCCTTTGTCAAACGCATATGTTAAATTCGAGAACTTGTTTTGAAAATGAATGGACGAAAAGTAGGACAAGGTGACAAACAACGCGTTTTGTTGACGAGCAATCGCGTTCAAGTATCAACGATATTTAAATCAACGTGCGTTAAAACGAATTGTCGTTCAAGCTTGCGTTGTTTATCTACGTGTCTTTCTCGCGATCTATCGTTCGCATTCGTATATTTTGCCGTCATGTTTATGCATGATTCATTATTCGGAACTCGCCGCTCCGAGCCGCTCCCGGTTTCGAAGTGAATGAAGTTACGAGTCAGCACGGCGTCAGTCGATCATTCTGTTCGGCTGGAAATGATGACGACGAGCGCGCAAGAGATTAGATTGCGATCGACTTCGCTGCTCCTTACGATCGATTCAGCTGCTCTCATGCGTGCATATCGTCACGCATCCGATACGTGAACCCGTCCGGCTGTTTCTGCAAAGCGAACAAACAGCGAAGGGCCGTTGACCGTGTAGTTGGCTGCCTCGATTACTTTCAACAGCAACCGGGAGATAAAAGTCCCATGTCTAAAAATAAATGCAGCATAGAAAAAAACGGCATATTCACGCATGCTCGTCCCATCCTTGGTCGTTTGTTTTACTTACGGCCTTTGTGAATCACGTATCGTTAGTGTTAGATCGGAGGGCGAGATGTTACGAGACATAATGACGAAAATATTTGATGTACCTTCATATTTATTTCCAATTTAAAATTCGATACTTGATTGATTGTCTTGAATCTCTTTAGGAAAGTCGTTGAGTGAATATAAGATAAATTATACTTATTAGTTGATGATACGGTTGTTCACAAGTCATAAGTAGGCTTATGTGAAAGGATGACATAATGCACGCGAAACCGCGGTTTAAAAAAAAAAACAGATTACATACGGAAACCGGATAGAGATTTTCTTTGTCAAGTTCATTCTAATTGGAGAACGCAAAGTCCACTGATGCACTTCGGCCGCGAGTGCACTTTGTTCGATCGAATCCACACGCCAGGGAATTACGATGTTTTTTGTTTCACGTGCCAAATCATGATTCTGTTCTATAAATATCTTATTATTTTACAATAAGCGTATATTGAACACGATTGCCTTCTTCTTTTCCCAATAACGAATCACGTGCATAAACATGTCGGCAAAATGTAGCAGTGCGATTGACAGGTTGCGATAATCTACTTTGGGGACATAAATTGACACAAATGTCGTTCTACATACATTTGTTACTTTCTGAATGCCAAGAAAGATAGAATATATTTTGCCGATTTCTTTCACTAAATGGGAAGCACCCAAAGAAGTGTGAAGCGGTTTTTGGCCGAAGAGTTGAGCTTTTTGGCTATTCTCCGTTTTGATAGATAGAAAAAAATGTTCGACTAACAGCTCTGATTTTTTATGGTATTTATTTTTTAAATAGTTTTAACAAATGACGGTGGTATATCTTGAATCTTGGAGTAGGTCATTAGATTTGATCTTTCTGCGGCAGATTTCTTTTTGAAACCAGAAAAAAATCGACATGCGTATTTTCTCGAAGAGTAAGTTGATTGATGTTCATATCACTTGATTGGATGCGTACCTACTATTAATATGATATTCACGATATGATGATCGTCGTCATCTGTATATTACGTTTTTACTATTGAAACTATTTCTTGGACACTGATCCAAATCCGGAGGTGATGGCAACACTGATTGTGATGCGAGCTCCAATACGTGCAATTGATTACGTGAATCTTTTACATCGGTACTTTTCCACTCGGTGGAAAAACCTGTTAGAGACGATTGCTCAAGCTCAACTGTTAATCAGTGTGACTTTTTTTTTACTTCTCGTGCATCCAGCGAGATCCGTTACTCGCCATTCACATCTGCGCCATTATAAAATGTGCTTTGTGAAAGTAGACACAGAACAGAGAATTATACCTTATTCTTATGTAAGGAGGATATTGAAGAGTGTGTTCTCATAGATTAATACCTATTTCTACCATTTATTTTTAATCTTGGTTTAATTAACTCTTTTTCTAGTTTTAAGAAGAAGATGAAGATCGAATTCAATCGAGATTAAAGTTATCACAGTAATCACAGCAGAGGCCATAATGCTAAGACAATAGCAAATCCAATATGTTGATTTTCTTACTACTTACGTCTTACCGTTTAAATTTCTGTGTCCATAGCTTTATGGATCGAAAAACGTAAGTAGAAAGATGGAATCTGAATATATATACTGCAGCACCAATTAATTCATAGCACATGATAACCATAATGAATTACTTAATTGATTAATTATTCATCGATTCATGATATCAATCGGCGTCGCTGTAAAACAACTGCTCCTCATTTTTTCGCATCCGTGAATTTATTATATTTTCTGAATACCGATTATTTTACATCATTTTACAAAGAGATATTTGACTTAGATGTTATATAAATCATTAATACAAAAAACGGATGAACGTGAAATATCTGCGGATGAATTCGTAGAATCAATTAATTGTGTATCTTTTTGTAGACGATCTTATGTAAGCATTACGGCTAATTAGTGAATGATTCATCATCACTGAGAATCATTCACCTCATTTTATTAGCGGAAATTAAACAAGATACATTATAATTTACGACAAAAAAAACAAGTCTAAAAAAAAAACAAGTCAATTGAATTCCCACAATAATTTTTTTTGCAAATTTTTTAAAACACACAATTTAAAGTACACAAAACATGATAAAACTAAATAGCACTGATGAAATCACTCTTTCACTCTTTCTAACTGTAATGCGTTTATTTGCTTCTAACTCATGTGTACATTGTCAGTTGTACATTAAACTTTGCAAAAAAGATTTTCGAAAATATATGGATGTTTTCCAATTTTGTTTCGAATTTTCTTATGTTTTTTCCCAACTGAAAAAAGTGGATTTTATTTAATAAAGCACAATTTGTTTTATTGTTAGTCTTAGATTATATAAATTAATTAAAAATTTAATTGGAGAAGTTTTAAATTTTATGACAAAAATATTAATTACAATAAGAAATAATAGTTTGAAATAAGTATCTTATGATAAAATGCGTTTTATGATGAAAGTATAATATAAATAATGATAAGTGTTAAGATAAAGTGTCACATGATCATAGCTGATTTTTATGCAAGGAAAACAAGAAAATCACAGTAATGTCAATTTTGTTATATTGACTGATTATTAATTGAATACCTCTATTTTTTTTCATAATTCGATACATATCTAATCTTACAAACTACGCGTCGAATTTAAGTTTTAATCTCGAAACGTAATTCTGTCCAATCATGAATCAATCAATATGATATTATTTTCTTTTTTGTTCTTTTCGGATAGAAATCAAGAATTTCCCAATTTTTGGGAGAAAATTAACTGAAAAATCATTGAGAACGAATATTACGGCACGTATAAAATTGGAATGGATTTCGATTGGAATTGTGCAATTATTCTCTAGATTTCTATTGCATTTTCTATGGAGAACAGAATAATTTTTATCAGAATCTATTCCGAATAATTCTATAATACGTGTTCTATTCTCTAGTCTACCATATGAAACACGCGGTCTGCGCTGTGACTTGGCGAAATACAATACGAACATGAACGCAAAAAATAAAAATAAGCGAAATTAAAGAAAGCAAGACATACACGAGAGAGAGCACATGACTGCTCGGATTGATAGCGTAAACTCGTGACCGATAAATAAACTGAGTACAATTTCATCGGCCACGATTGGCATATATGTGTTCAGTCCTTCGCCAGCATGTCCAGGAATTACAAAACGTTCGCCAGCAGCGAGGCAGACATATCGTCGCCATCAACATCCCAGTAAGTATCCAGTACTTAAACGTCGATTTTTGATCGTTCTTTTCGTCGTTATCAATGTCGTTGTCGTGACCGCTACATTATCCGCGATTTGAAATGTAAACGGTGCACATGTATGAATTGGCACTTACGATATCAATGTGCCAATTCGATTCGGATAAGATAAGAATGGACTGTTGCCTGTCGATAATTGCAGTTACTAAATGTCGTTCCACACACTACATTATTCTATGTTCAAAGTTCGCAATTTGTCTTTGTACATTTTGGCTAATACATATATTTACAATATTTTAAATTTTTATAATTACTGATATAGATATTGTTTTTTTTCAACGATTCTGAATTTATTGATTTTCCTTCTTCTTTCATTGCAGCAATCGTCCTTTATGTGAAATCTTTGCTTTTCATGAAATTCTATTACAATTATTTATAATTACGCTACGTATCTGTGTCTCGAATTGGTGCCTAAAAGATCAAAGACATACATCATAAATATTATTACAAAATATTAAACATTCAGAATAATAATGAAACCCGAAATGTAAGAATTCGAAAAATTACAAGACGTTTAGATCATTCAGTTTTTTATGGTAGGATTATAAAAAATTATACCGTCGTTGTTTAATTTTTTAATATGTTTATTAAATATGTAAAAACTACATATAATGTAAATAAGTGCGTTTTTTTGCAAGCGCGTTTGCAATTCCGTTGAGGATTCTCATGCTGCTCGCACGGCCTAATCAAACACACACACACACACGCACGCACACACACGCACGCACACACATATACGGGATTATATATATGGTATATTATATATATAACTCCGCATACGTATACTATATGTGACGATTACAGTGTTTGCATAAATCCGCGTGACCGAGTATATTTGCAGACCGGGGTTATCTTGCTGTCTCTGTCAGATCCCATTTAACGTAGGTGCGTGACTCGTCATGTTCAAATTTGATAATATATAATCGTCGGACGCAATGATATTGACTGTATTCTGATATACGTACACTGCTAATACTAAAAATTTATCGTAAACTTCTAGTATTCCATATTGGAATATGGCCATGGACTGATAATGCCGATGTGAAAAATTAAAAATATGAACCAATTTACGCAAATGAGCTTATAATCACATAATGGGCTTCTAGATAGCTTAATATCATTCTGAATAACATTAAAATCGTAAATACCATTATATAATTATACTTTATTACATCAAATTATATTAAATATGTTAAATACAAATACATGTTTAGCCCTCAAAATACCTAAAAGATTTGATTTAATTATACAGAACAAATTATATCTATTTGAATCATACTTAAAATTATTTTTCTGTTGCTATGCAATAAATATTATGCTCATCTCGATTTTTTATTTTATATTCTTATCTTTTTTTTATTGCTTAATTAATCTTTCGACTCCCAAACTGATTTTCCAGATATGAGTTCCCAAGTGTGGCAAGCGACTAATCGTAAAAGTTTTCTATGCAATAGCCTGTTTATGATATTAAAAGTTATAATTAAAATTTAGTAAATAAACATACATAAATATATTACAATGGCATTAATTTTTATTTATAAAATTTTTCATCCAAAAAATTATCAAAATATTTTTACAGAATTATTCAGAAAAGATGTTTAGGATGAGTCTCGTTTGGAAATTGAAAGATTAAACTTTGAGATGCTATAGTACTTTCTTATCGCAGAGAATATCGAGAATGATACGTTGAGATGTCGAGTATCGAATAAATATTAAATAATTCTGAAAGATTGCTCGTCATTGTAATTATTTCCCATTCGACCTTATCGCACACTTATAAGTGCTTACGTTACATCGTTGTATCATTATATCATTATTTTTTTATCGCTCGAGTTCGTATATTTTTACATGGAGATTGATAAATTTCCATTTGTGAGTCAATTTGCTTTATTGAAGCGACTTTTGCATTTATGCTTTTGGAAACTATATCTCCGATCTACAATTTTTCTAACGCATTTTTTCATGATTGCATTCAAAATAGATTCTTCATCACAAGATCTCTCACTGTGATGATGATGTATGATGAATTTTGTAAATGCAAAAGATGGTACGTAGAACAAAGGTTGGTAATAGCACATAAAAAACGTAAGGCAAAAAGATGTAAACAATGAATGAATTGGCCAATCAGCAGAGACGTAAGGCAATAATGCAAGCAAATTACAATGTTGATTTGCTTACATCTAACTGTGTAAATTTTCTACGCCTAAACACATCTTATAGATTTTTTATTCCTTTAATTATTTGATTTCTTATCTCTTTAATTATCATTTGTTATCTTTTTTCTTTTTTATTTTTGTTATTCTTCTTCATTTACATCAAAGTGGAATAATTTTATAAGCATCAGAGATATCGCTAAAACATCTTAAATCCACGAGGCTGAATTTATCGTGTTTTACGTAAATGCAGAGGAAATGTTTCACGAACAACAATCGTGACAATTTGATGTCTCGAATACCACGACAAGATACGATTCTATTTTTCTCTGATAAAGACATGTGACCGTACGTCCCGTGACCGCTTCTATCGATTGATTACGTAAATGACTAAATTCTTTCGAAATTTTGACGAAAAATTTGACAAGCATGAACATTCGCGGTAATAAAAAAAATTCAACAGTTGCGACAGTAAAATTTTATTGGAAACTATGTTATGTTATCGGCAAATATTACCGTTATCGTCGCATGATCACGTGTGTTACCGTATCAGAAGCGCTTTTATGTTCGCATAATCGTCATTGTTAGTTATTAGCGAGCATTTGTAATATTTTAATTTCTTACATTTTTACAAATTTTTTTCTATTTATATTTATTTTATTTCTTACATTTTAATTTTATTTTATATGCGTTTATAAATGCATTTACGTTTAATTTTTTTGTGTATATTACAAATATTGTTCGTTCAGCCAAGACATCATTGTCGTCAATAACAACGAGAGAAAGAAAATTTCTCTGCAGCGATAAGTTATCCTTACAGACATCTAATATTGATCGATATACTGAAAGACAATAATTAATAGTCCTGTTTTTTTTATTGTTTGTATTTTGAAAGATAGTAATTAATTACTCATTTTAAATATTAAAAGTATTATTATTTAGAGTACTTTTAGTACTCCAAATAAATAATTAATTAATTACCATCTTTCAATAATAAATTGATTAGTATTAAATTGACCAGTATTAAATTTCTGTGAGGGTGTTAGAAAAAATTTAGTGAATCATGCCAATTTTTTCGCCGCTTTTAATTAATCAGCTAGTATCTTAATCAAAACATCGAAGAAAATAAAATAACATTAGGGAATCCGATCTGTCAGATAGACAGATCGCATCGAGTTTTCACAAATTTCACTCATACAGGCTCCGCAAGAATATAACAATTAACTAATGATCAATAGATACTCCTTAAGTGCGGAAAAAGCCGCATAGAACACGGGATCGAACTCGGAACAAATTACGAGTCAATTGCATAAAGCATAAAGCTACTTGACATTTCCAAATTTGTTTCTTTTTTTTCTACATATATACATGTCACGGTCTCTTCTTTTATTAAACAAAATTCCTACTTCTATTCATCCGCATGCGCCTTATTGTCATGCTCTCACAGACCGACCCGGCTGGTCTCTCACACACTCTCTCTCTCTCTCTCTCTCTCTCTCTCTCTCTTTCTTCCACGAGCAGCGACAGCTTGGCATATAAAGCTTTCGGGACCTGTTGCCGTCAGTATATTCGCTTCGCGCGAGCTGTAACGTAGACAGTGGACTTTCGTACGAGTCCGCTCTTCGCACGCGGCGGTTTTCGGAGTCGTGAATAGAGAAGGGAAGAGATACAAAGGGAGTCTCCATCAAGAATACATTAAGAAAGAACGGCGAGAACTAAGCAGATGCATCGCACACGGAGAAGCACCCTCGTGGGCTTTTATCAGATCGGACGCACGATCGGTCTTCTGGCCAGTCTCTGAGAGTAAAGCTTTCGAGGATATCTCTTCGAGGATATCCTCGAAAATCGCATCTTCGTGATTCGCGAGACAAGGGTGGAGAATCCCAAGGGGGATGCGATGAGCCGCGTACCACGTGGTGATACAACACTGTGATCAGCGGACTGTGATATATATATATATCTGTACTACATTATTACATTACACGTGTACTGTACACACCTCATCGCAGAAAAGACCATCCAACGACATTGTGCGCTATGGCAGAGTAAGTTGAAGCACCCTTGGAGTCATTTAAAATTCCTCTTCAGCATTTCCTTTCTCTCTCTCTCTCTCTCTCTCTCTCTCTCTCTCTCTCTCTCTCTCATCGTCGCACTCAGGAATTCTGAATAAGTAAACGTGGCAGCACTAAAAAAAGATGGAGTTTATTTCGATACTGACGTGTTCGTTCCAGGCTGATAACACATGGTATTTTCGGAACGGTTTCTTAGGGAACAAGAAGAGAAGACTTCAAGAAGCTCCAGGAATAAAAATTAGAAACGCGCTTTTTTTTATGACAGACGTCCCATCGCGAATTCAGTCATTGTGATATTGTTACACTTATTACATCACGTTACATTTCTCGTTGAGTCACAATCGTTAGATTGGAAGTTAGCAATCCGATACGGTTTCACTTTAATTTCAAGCGACGAGCAATTTCCTTCTTCCTATCTCATCCACAAAAAAAAAGTATTATACATATATTTTTACGTGACTTCTCAAGGACAAGAAAGTCGAAATAATAATATCTTTAATTTGACGTCATATTGACCGATTATTAATCGAATTTACGTCATTTTTTTGGTCGTGATTCAGTCAATGTGATATTATTTTAACTTTCTTGTTGTCCTTGGATTATATATTCTTTGCATGCTGCATTTGAAACAGAATCGCCGTAGATTCATGCAAATGATCTGTGATCGAAACACAGTTCTGAGCAGAAATGAGAAAACACAGGGCAAAGTCGACAGTTGACAAATGTATATACGTATGACTCAACAAATGAGTTTATCTCGAAAGCTCATGTTTATGATAGTCGGATCTTGGACCGCGACAATGGAAATTAACAGTCTTTTCTCCGAAATCGTTTTATCCCTCTTTCTTGCCAAAAACTGTAAAATGTATTACTAATGTCCAAGTGCATTTCAAATAGTTGAATATTTTCGAGAATATGTAATTTTCGATATTCCGGAATATTTGATTAATCAATTAACGATATTATCAATTGTAAACAAAGCAGATAAACGTAGCTTCTAAGCAAAATTCATTGATCGGTGTAGTGCGATCGAAATTATAAGAGAATAGACTAATAAGTAATAGAATGATTTAAAAAACAAAATTAATGTCTTCAATTGGAACTTAGTTGGAATCTTTGAGAATCTTTAAGAAAGCATCTCTAGAGATGCATCTCAAGGAGATGCATCTTTAACGCAGATGTCTAATTTTAATTTTAAGCTTTTAATCTATTTATTTAATATGAGAATTGTGTCCAATCAAAGCTTCTCCTTCTCCTTGAAATGGCACGCGAACTCTGATCGAATATAAAAAAGATGTGTCATCTTACTCGCTGTCCTCGTCACGTCTTCAAGTTTTACGACGTGCAGTGCAAAGCGATTATTATAAATTTAGCTGCGATTTTATCAGTGGAACAAAGCGGCAAATATGTTTTTCTTACGTTTGACAAATTTGCCAACTGCAGTAGACTGGAAAGATAATATTATTGATAACTGATAACATATTGGTCGGGATATTGCTGATGCAATTAATCTATTAATATTACGTCGGTTGACACCAGCAATATATATCTCAATCTGCACGTATTTACTACGGTATTATTACCGCCATCAGCCGGGCTACGTCATTAATGCAACTTTAATTGACTTTTAATGTGACACGAATCCGCCCACTCTTGATTAATCCATGATGGCTGAAACCGTGCATTATCGTAAGCTAGAAATTATTATGAAAGACGTGAACAATGTTCGATTCGTTTATCTAATTTGTTTAACCGTCGAATAATCATCGATTATTGTCCGAAGATTAGTCACGATAATTATTAACGCGTATTTATTCATAATCTCGACTTCATTTATATCGATTAAAAAACTTGTCTCATTTTTTCCTCCGCTTTTGCGAGGTGAGAATCGAGCAATTATAATAAATCGATGCTCATCGGAGATGGGATATTTTTACACTTGGGAAGAAGACGATCGTAAAAGTTGCCGCGTGAAGTTCTTTTTGTGCGCGATGATCGATTGCGACCTTGCGAGAAAAGGATGTATTAGTTAACAGCGGAATCGAGGTAAATGAAGCGGAAAAAATGCGAGTTGCGAACAATGATGGTGATGATGCTGTTGTTACTTTTCCACTTTGACGATAATAATGCGTTTCTCTCGTGAGAAATCCTCTCTCAGTGTGAATTAATAATATTATGATATTAAGTGATAATACAATGAGATCTGTGTCGCCGTTATTCGCAGTGACTCAGTGTGTCGTATAGCCATGGAGAAACTCAATTTATATTAAGAAGAAGTCTCGAAACACAAAGTTCTCGTTTAGAGAAGTAATTGATGGAAGATACTTCGCTTATCGAGGTCGAAGTTTCTGACTTGTTAATTCTTAGGTCAGGAGCACAGATTCTTGCATAACGAATAACACGTAGGTAAGGCATAAGAGAATCAATCAATTAGGGTCTTTTATTTCATGGAAAAGAACGAAATGAAAGACTTTGATTAGTTCATTTTATTATGCGGTGTATTATACAAGATTTTGTGCTCTCACCCTTAATTTTTTTCTCTGAATGATTCAGACTCATTTTCGAACGATGACACGGATCTCGCTTTACGATGCATAAAGTGATATTGAACTTCGGCGACACGAATCAGCAGGCAAAATGTGAAAATAATCTGCATGATTTTAAAATACTATTACGAATCGTGACGATCGGAAAAACGCGGCGTGTATTCATAGGCAATTATATTATATATATAATATAAGATAAATGTATCAGTTAGTGAACAGTTGGTGGACATGACCTGTAATTATCGAACGAAATGAAAAAAAATTTTAAATATTAAGTCTTCAATGGTAAATACGGTTAAATAAATTCGTTGATTATAAAAATTTAATAAGAATTTATTTAGCCGATTATAATTAAGAATTTATAGAGCCAAGTGTATCATTAAAAACTTAATACTTCAAATATTTGCCATTTCATTCAATAATTGGGTCGCATGTGCATCAAGTATATTTACCTTGTGTGATATAATAAGCGTTAACACGTCTGTCTCCTCTCTCTTTTCGATGCTTCTTTTGAACTATCGGTATCTCGGAGGCCTGTGAAGTCAATTGATCACTAATGCAATAAAACTTCGCGATCGAAACACTCCATATATTTCGCAACGCGTTACAATGGTGCTGCCGTTTTCCGAGATGATTTACAGTCGCTGTCTCCTCTCTCGTATTTACTTTTGTTGAAGTAGCATGATGTAATTAGGCTATTAATATCAGGGACACGTTCGCGCATTCGTTCGGTCGAATGCTACGTTCACTGAGAGATGCAGTTCGCGCGTGTGCATTACACTTGAACCTTCGCATGCGAATCAGCGTGAACGCGAAAATAATCGCGCGAGCAATTCCGCCGTGTCGTGCCAGAATTTGCGAATCCACTTGGCACCGCTTAGTAAATAGATAGTAGGCTGACTTAGGAAATTTTTGAGTTCATCAGCTGATCGAACCTCGTTATATCGCGCTGTATTCAATCTTTTGTCTTTATTTCAAAGCTACATTGTGGTATGACAAAAATTTTCCCAGTCTATTGATTAATCATACGAGAGTTCCGAGAACTCGTCTGCTGCCAATTAACTCGCTTAAAAAATTTGCCGTATGACAATGTAATGCCAATTTAATGATGTATTTAATCTCTGCAAAAAACTGAAATGAAATACTTTCCACATAAAAATGAATATCATAAAATAGTTTAAGAAGATTAATAATTATATTTAACAATTTTATAATTTAATTTTATAATTTAATAAATAAAAATTTTCTCATTTTATTGTAATTATTTTTTAAAAATATCTAATTCTTATTGAAATAATTTCAATTCTGAACTTTTATAGTACTTTTAAAAATACAATAAAACAAATGTTGTTGTAACTTTTTTCATAATTTTAAATCTAAAATAAAATACAAATAAAACAAATAATACAATAAAACAAATGTTTTTGTAACTTTTTCCATAATTTTTCGGGTTGTTAAAAAATACGTGTAATATACATACATCCTTAAATCTTGTGAGCTTAGCATAATAATCTCTGTAATTTTTTAAATAATATTTTTGTTAATATTTTATTAAGGTTTTCAAATTAATATTTACGCGTATCGCTTGACAGGAGCTAAAAGAATATTTTATTTAAAATTTTTCTCGAGCTCATACTTTCACAAATATCTAGCTATTGTGTGGAGATATAGTAATCGCGTGGAACAATGAGGCGATTTACTTGATCATTCCGAAACCGAAAACATCACCATACTTCGAGTCTCAGGCAGCATCTGTTCCAAATGTTCTATCTATATAACGTCGTGCGTTTTTTTCCACGATTACACATTTTGTTTTTGTCCATTTTTTAATATCTCTTAATATCACTTCTATGATTACTGACGCTAACAACATACTTCATGCATTATTCAAAAAGCAACATGAATTTTTAAAATTCTTTCGATCTTCTTTCTATCTTTAATTATCTTTATTATCTTGCAAATTTAAAAAAAAATAAAGTTAAATTTTATGCAACGCGTTTATGCGAAAACGTATTATCTAAGCATTTGCTGAGTCAAAGGATAGCGGGAGTGAATTTTGTTACAGGTTAATAAATAATAAAATTGAATATCTTAACCGGACTCTCATTACATCTTGTTACATGTTAATAACTAAATAGCGATCGATATGTTTAAAAGAATAATTAAAATATTAATATTTCTAAAGAAATATTAATATTTTGTTTATTGAGCGGAATTTGCCAACGATAATTTGTATACATTTTATGCTTTTTGAACAGACTGATTATTATTCACTTTTGAAACATACATGAACAGAACGAAGTTTTGCTGAAGTATTTAAAAATTTATCTAGATACGGATCCAGAAATAATTTCATTAGAGCATCAAAATATTTAGATAGGACACTTAAATTGATTGCAATAGAATGTCAAAAAGAAGAATATTTATATTCATTCTAGATTTTATCAGTCATTTCAACACAATGAATCATTTCGCTTTCTAGCGGAAGCATGAGTGAAGGCTATCTCTGGATTGTTGCTTTATTCATGTTCGCTGCAGAATAACTAACATAACGTTTGAGATTCCGCGGAAAATTCCGTCGAGACGCGATGAAGGGATGACCGCGTGTACGAGATCAGCATCCGATGGAAAATCTTGCGAAATCCTTCTTGCGTTCTAATTCGGTTACTTGAACGAACGATACCCTTGAAGTGTCGTCTCTGCACAGCCTTCATACGCAAAGTCAAGGTGCAACCAAGGGTGTAACACAAAGAGAAATACGGTCCAATAACACGTTGAATTGTCACGAGACCGCTTTGTCCGCCGAGACGGCAGTAATTAGGTTCTTTGTTGACAAGAATGTCAGCTGACGTCTAGAAATTATTCTTCTGTAACTCGGCAGACATTCAAAGATCATAAAACTTGACGACCGCGTTCCAAACGAATTTGGCGAACAAGCCGTTAATTGTGACGAATTGTATGCCTCTTGTGTTAAAAAAAAAACCAAAAACTATGTCTCACCTAGAAAAGAAATATTATATAAAATATTACCAAAGATTTTTTTCTCTATGATGATTGAAGAACAATGAAAGCGTATAAAAATAATTGCTCATATCTATGCTTATAGGCTTACATTGGCTTAGTTTGATTTACAAATTTAGATTTCTCAATTTCGAATGTGGAAATCCGCTTCGTCGGAAATAATAAGTTTTTGGATATACATTCTATAATTTTTTTCTTTCGTTATAATTGAATATACTGTATATAATAAATATTAATATTAATATAAATCATTATTATTATTATTATTATTAAATTATCGTAAGTATCGGTAGAATTCCAATAATACACAGCGGTGTGAATGGACACTGGGAATACACAGTAGAATTCGTCAACAAAGGTCGCAGCTGCGCGGCAAAAACAACGTTAAGTCCTCTGATACATTCGCATGCGTATGCAAGTTTGGCTTTCATCCAAACGACTGGATTCGTATTGCAAAAGTCCGAAACACGCTGGATCCGATATGCAAACTTCGGCAATCGTTTGAAACAGAAATAACTTCCTTTACTTATGATAATCTGATCGACTCACGTTACAAACGTCGTGACACGCGAACGGCATCGTTAATTTGATAAATTATTTAAACGCTGGAGAAAAACCGAGGTCGATAAATTACGCCTCGAACTCGGTATGAAAATAAGAAGGAAATTATTAACGAGTAAACGCGATAAAAGCGCAAATGTACTCTCTAAAATCGTATCTCGCTTTAAAGAGTGAAATCTGACTCTTAATGATTGAAAATTGAGTTACTATTTTTCAAGAATGTAATCTTTAAAATTTTTAAGATTAAAAATCTCACTCTAAAAAGTGAAATTTTACTTTTAAAGATTGAAAATTAAGTCACTCTTTTTCAAGACTGGCTCAATTTTCACTCTTTAAAGTGAGACTCCAAAGAACTTAAGAAAGTTTAATTTTCATTAATTAATTCACCTACGTATCTGCAAATAACAAGTTAGTGCGCTCGTCGATCTTAAAAACAAATATAATTGTTAACATAGGTGCGAGTAAAAATACTGCCAGAGATCGATTTGCACGGTTGCGCAATATGACCAGGGCTAGGACATGAAATATTTCTATTTAAAACATAATTTTTGCAATAAAAGTGTGTATTTTATGTTTTGTATTTCAGCCGCGCACATGAAAGTATTACGTATTTAAAATTGAAAGATTGAAACTTTTATGTATTTCGTAATTTAAATAATAAGATTAATTAATTAATCTTAGTATTTATATAAAATACAAAATACTCTCTTTTAATTTTTTGTTATTATAATATTGAAATAAAAAATACAAGATACAATTGTCTTACAAATATCGTTTTTTAAATAAAAGTAGATACATGCTCAGCTCTGAATACGATCCCCAAAGATCACCCCAAAAAATCAACAAAAAGTCGAAATGATTTTATTTTGATGCTTAAAGTCAATAAACAGTTAAACTTTGTTTTAAAAAAAAAATCATCGTTTGATGTCAAAGTACGTCATTTTGACTTTCTCTTGACTTGGTTTTCCTTGGGCAACGGTTCATCGACTCTTTACTTTTTTCTGTAATCACAGCAAATAATTTCTCGCGTACGTATCACGTAAGGAAATTCTTTTTTTCGTTAAATCACGCACATGAACGGAGTTATTGCTCGGGCTCGATAAACAAACGAAAGAGGCAAAAACGCATTGCTGTTATCACAAATTTACATAAGACCTTTGTGGCAATTATGGCTTTTTACTTATCTTTCTTTCTTTACGACCTTACATTTTTTTTGCCATTATTGTTGTATGTTTTCCATGTAAAGTTGAGAATCGATGAAATTCTTTCTAGAATGGACGAAAACGAGGAATAATGAGTACCTTTGTTGTTAATATTTGTTGTTCAAGTAAACATAATATGTACACGCCAAATCGATTCTTTGTGAAACGAGTTCCCTTTCATTTTAAAGGTCGTAATACACGATTGTATCATTTAGGCGCACAGCCTCGCAAACTGTGAGAAACTTGACGATAGCTCTTCTTCTCTCTCGTCAGAATTTTTCTTTCGTGTTCTTCATGCAAAAACTAGGCACTGTTCTTTCAACAATAACATTATTGTGCAGTATTGCACAAAATATTTTAAATATATAATACATTCTACATATGCATTTTAGCGTACATTTGCGTGGAAAAAAATTGTTCTTTTTGTTAGGATCAACTAGACCAATTATAGCAACAACTCATCAAATTGTCTGTTTTATACTATATTTTTTCTATTTTTCCATTTGACTATTTTTATCCATTACAGACTGGAATGACTTTTTGTATTATTATAGATATATTATCTAATATTATTTCTGTTAACCTTATTATTTTGTAGATAATATTATTATTTTATAATAATTATAATTATCATAATATTATCAATATTATTATTTTATTTTATTTTATTAGATATTAACTTTAATCTTTTATTAATCGTTTTAATTTAAACGTTTAATTATCAAACGTTTGTACACAAAGTTTATTTATTGCTATATTCTCGGTTAATATTAGAATCACCGATAATGCCATTTTGATTCCGCTAATCACTTTATTTTTTTTTCTTTTTTGTAGTTCTTTTATACAGTAAAGAATATTGGAAATGCAATACAAATACACAACGTATAAAAAAAAGCTTTATCGGCTGAGTTAGATTTTAAAGAATATTAGTGCTTAAATTACTTCGTTTTTTAAGATGCTTATTTTCATCAATGTCATTAAATTACTTGTTAATTTAATTTGTGATATTAGTATATCTCAATTCAGTTTAGGATTGCGTTTCAAGATTGAAAATGATTTTGACATGCAGTTTACAGAACTGCTGTATCTATACAAATTCACACTAAAATATTTAACACTAAAATTCAGTTCAGACTGATGAGGCTTTTTGTTATTAGTTGCGGACATTTGTAATACAAATAATTCTAACGGTACAAATATATAATATCAAAATAATTTTTCACTAACCGAAAACAAGGATTATAGAAAGTTATCAAATTGGCATCTTCGGAATTCTAACGAGATACCATCGGCAGTTTAGTATTCTCTGATGAAAATAAGAATTAGATCCGATTTTTATTTTCGCTAGATTTTTACTTCGCTTAAATGAATTAGAGATTATCAAAATAATTATATCTCCAAGATTATCGCTTGTGCGACGTCCCTAAACTGAATGCGGAACATTTAGGTCGGATTTAATTTTAGTGTCGTCAAATCCGAGCCAAATTTGCAGCCAGCAACGACATGTTTTTACGAGAAGGGATTTGAGACTCATTACTGATCATTATTGATAAAATGATCTCTTATGTTAGCGTGGAAAATTCCACATATTATAACGCATATTACTTTATAACGTTTAGTGTCTGCCGTGTTATCTGCTATGACAAAAATAAATTGTTATCTTTCCGTCAAACCAAATAAATAATAATGAGCCAATGTTTATATCGCTTTCTCTCGCTCTCAATGCTCGCTTCTCAAAGAAAAATTTTATCGCATACTTACGTATTCTCAAAACAATGAATGAACGCTGAAAATCTAATGGGTCTTCTATAATAAGTCATTATCTAATCTTTAAATCTTAAGTCACAAGAAATTGATCACCAATTATAGTTGATATTCTTCTCACATTTAATTGTGATTGATCCATTTCTCATAGCTTAAGACTAAGATAATGACTTATGTAAAAAGTCTATGGGCTTTCTACAATAAGCTGTTACTTAAGTTTTAAGTCTTAAAGGGATTAACCAATCACAATCGAGTGTGAGAAGAACAATCGACCATGATTGGTCAATTTCTTACGCCTTAAAATTTAAACTTAGATAATAGCTTGTTGTAGAAAGCCTATTACGTATTGTCTGCTCGAATCGATTCTCATCGACTTAGCACGTGAATAGCTCGTGCGTGTAGACATACAATTTTCCGTGTTTAACAATTACGGTAATACGTCACTGCATATTTTATATACCTCTGCGTTTTAACGAAAAAATTAATAAATAATGTTTGTGTAATTGTCTTTCTGTCTAAAACTTTCTGTCTAATCACCGTGTAATTTGCATAAATGTAACCTTGCGTTTGTTCCTTGTTATACAAATATAAATAGTAAGTGCGATAATAAATATCGTGAATGCAAAAATTTTGCTACTATCGTTCACTTTCCGCATGTATATGTGTGGAACGCGACACGTACTTAGCCGTCTAGATAAGTAATAATGCATTACAGCTATAGCTTATACATACACTCGAATTGCTTTTCCGTCGTAATTAATAATCGTTCTTCTTATAGAAAAAATAGCGATACGCAAGATCCGGAGAAGGCGACGCTGGTGGACTCGACGTTGCTTCCGAAAATCCAGCCGTCCGGGTTGCTCAATGATGAGAGGACGAATCTGGCGAACGGCACCATCCCAAACAGCGACCTTGAGAATGGTCAACCGCCCAGGGGTAGCACCATCAGACAAGTCTTGGCCGCCCTGGTTGCCCAGCTTGGTACCATCAACACGGGCATGGTATTTGGTTTCTCCGCTATCGCTTTGCCGCAGCTCCAGGAGCCAGACAGCATCATTCCCATCAAGGAGGGATCGACGGAAGAATCATGGATCGGTAGGTCGTTGAGAAGGATTTTTAATCTACATTCTTTCGAGATACTTTCTTCCCAGTCAACACCAACTAAAAATAACGTAACACCAATGTTATAATTTGCACTCAGCAATATAAATGTAATACAATTGGTGACTATATATCCTTTATAAAGGAAAGTTAATTATTTTAAGTAGCTGTCCTTTAGATTATTTTTTCAAAACTTAATTTTGTCCTATATTTTTACATTATGATGTCACATTATTGGTATATATTACTTTTAGTTGATTTCGATTGGATTTTTTTTTCTAATTTATTCTTACGGAAAAAATATATATTATTCTCATCGGTTTCTTTTTTTTCTCTCGCAGCTAGCATATCCTCTATTGGTACACCGATCGGCTGCTTGTTGTCCGGCTACATGATGGATATGCTCGGCAGAAAGCGTTCACTCATCATCACGGAGATCCCAGCGATACTTGGATGGCTGCTAATTACGTTCGCGACTGACATACGCATGATATATGCTGGTCGTTTCTTCGTCGGTCTAGGATCGGGCATGGTAGGTGCACCAGCCCGCGTTTACACGAGCGAGGTGACACAACCACATCTACGAGGAATGCTGATCGCGCTTGCCAGTGTCGGTGTCAGCACAGGGGTTCTGATAGAATATGCTCTAGGAAGTATAGCTACTTGGAACGTCTGCGCCGCCATCAGCGGCATTCTGCCACTTACCGCATTGGTGTTGATGTTCTTCTTTCCGGAGACCCCATCCTACCTCATATCGCGCAGCAAACCAGACCAGGCCAAGAAGGCGCTACAGAAATTCCGCGGAAGTACTTACAACGTGAATCAGGAATTGGAGACGTTGGTTGAGTTTTCTAACAAGAATAACATCAAACGACTCACTGGCTTCCGAGAAATTATGTGCGCTGTGCTAAAACCCAACGCTCTCAAACCTTTCGCTCTGCTGTTTCTGTATTTCTTGATATACCAATGGTCAGGCACCAACGTTATAACTTTTTACGCCGTCGAGATCTTCAAAGATTCGGGAGCAAGTATGAACAAGTACTTAGCGGCGGTTATACTGGGAATAGTCAGACTCACCTCTACTATCGTCGCTTGCGTCCTATGTAGAAGATGCGGTAGGAGACCACTCACAATGGTATCCTCCATTGGATGCGGACTTTCCATGATAGGATTAGGTGGATATATGTGGTTGAAAAATTACTGGATCGAAAATGATCTTCCATTCGTCGCCACATGGGTCCCAGTCATGTGCATATTCTTATACACCATCACTTGTACTTTGGGTTTCCTAGTGATTCCGTGGGTGATGATAGGCGAGGTTTATCCCGTACAAGTACGCGGTATTATCGGTGGACTGACTACTATGTGCGCGCATTCGTTTATCTTCATGGTAGTTAAAACTTATCCATTCCTGGCCAGTATACTCACTCGCCATGGTACATTCATTCTCTACGGTTGTATATCTTTGTTTGGCACGATATACTTCTACATATGCCTTCCAGAAACTAAAGATAGAACGTTACAAGAGATTGAGGACTATTTCTCTGGTAGAAATAATGCTTTGATGACCGACAGAATAAGTAATAAGCCAAAAGTTTTAGAAATTAAAAAAGGCCAGATATTACCGTGAAAGGGAGGATCATTTTTAATTATATAACTTTTACAATGTTGCTTATTTTAAAAGAATTATTTTAGTTAGAAAAAAAGCATTTGCTTGTTAGCAATTAAGAATGTTATCTACTTCTACAAGAACAATGAAATGGGCAAGTACTTTAAAACTTTGACGTTTGCTTTGTGACAAATATTCTTTAGTTAGAAGATAAAATATTTTTAGACGATGAAAAGATAAAACAAAATATAAAGATACGAGAAAAAAAAATATATATATACATGTTATAATTAAAATATTATCAAAGAAGTTTTTTAGAGACAAAATGTTATATTATTTTATAATATGTATTTGTTTACAAAGCATGAAAATGATTAATTATATGCAATTAGCAGACATTAACATTTTCATAATCTCAAACCACACACGAGATATTATTTGAACAAAGTAGCAAATTATAAATATAAATTTTAATTTTAATATCCCAATTTTCCTCCTGATGTAAAAAAACACCAGAGACCAATTATGTTTTAAATGACTTAATTAACAAAGTATGCATGAATAAAAGTGATGCTATTTATTAAATCATAGTATTAAACTGTAATGTAATAGGTGCTATGTGTAATGACAGTATCAATGGGAGTTATAAGCATAAGATAAATACGACATTGTAGAGAGCGTTCTACAATTTCGGAATTATTTTATAAATTGAAGGTATCTTGCATGCCAACTACTAATATTGTAAAACCAAATAAAAAGTTTCCAAATATATATTTATTAAAAAGAGCAGTAGATTAAGTATCATTCGTTATTATTATGTACAAAAAACCAAAATCGAATCGAATGAATGAAGATAAAGTTTCATTTGTATATCTATATAAATGCTTTAATACGATCGTTATATATGAAAGTTTTGATGAATGAATGATTGTATAAGTAACTTATTTTTTATAAGAAAGTAAATCTATTGTGCATTTAATCCTGTTTTTCTTAATTACCTCCTTATTTTCATGCTCGAATATTTATTTTTTGAATATAAATTACAAAAAGAACTATAATTACCATTCTAATAAAACTTTATTGCCAACTTATACATAAGTTATAAGGTTAAACGAGGTTTATTACGTTTAGCCTCCTTTCTTGCTCTTTTCTCATCCAAAAACTGTTTAATCATCTCAGCAGGTAAAATCTCACCTCTGAAAGTTCTTGGTAATATCTTCTTATTCAAGATACTTAATTTCTCATTGACATACTCCTTAGCATCAAATGCTTCAGCTTCCTTAACTTTGGCAGTTAGTTCAGCTTCAAACAATTTCTCTTTTTTCTGTCTTCTCTTTAGCCTTATCTTTTCCAATACAAATTTCATCTTCTTGCGGAACTTCTTTCGTTTGTGTTTCTTCATTTTCTTATGCCTGATTCTTATCATATTTACCGCCTGTTTCTCTATAATTCTCTCATTTGTAGGTAAATCTAGAGACTTTTCTAGCATAGGTGAATCATATTGAATGGGCAAACGGTTTATAGGCTCTTGCAATGGAGGAATCAAAGTGGTAGTAGGAATTTCAATAATATTTCTTATTAAATCTCTCGTAGGCATTCCAAAATCTATATTAAGTGTTCGCGGTATAAATTTTATTCTGTGTATCGATTCTGTACCACACTGCATGTAATTATTAGACGTTAAATGGAAAACTATGTTTGCATCACAGTTGGATTGTTGCGTCGAATACTTTGCAGCAGCAGCAGCAGCAGCAGCAGCAGCAGTACCTGAAATAGACAGGAATAGAGAAATTTAACATATTATTTATAAATATCTCATACATATTTAAAATATATAATAATTTAAACGATATGTTCTATTTTAATAATAGTCTAATATATAATATATATATTGTATATATACATATATCGCTCTTACTCCAAAAGTGATTCAAATAAAAGAACGTGATTTTCGAGTTATTATCATGAATTATTTAAGTAAACATTACCTTATCAATCATCAAAAATAGTTTAATGTCATAAAAAAATCGTCATAACTTAAAAAAGGGTTTTCTAAAGGTGGTAAAACGAAAATGATAAAATTGACATTTGATGTTATACTTTTTTTGCCGATATTATTCGATTAGTCAATAATTTTCTGTTAAATTAAAGAATAATTTTTTCCTTTTTTTGGGAGACTTAATTTTTTGAGTTATGCCACTTTTAAAGTAAGGAAATGATATATACATTTTTGCTTAAAAAGTAGATAGTAATACTAGGTTATAAGTAATTCACAATTATATAAATCAATTATTGAAGGTACATACTTATTCTGCCCACCGTAATTTTGCGAAATGTAGCGCATAATGTATTAATCGACATTGCAGTGAGTAAAGTTTTCACCGATAATATAAGTTTTCTCGAAATTACACAACATACATCGTGCATTCAACATACATTCTCCATGTTTTATTCTCGAATGTACTTAAAGTTGACTCGAATTCACAGATGGCGATATCGTCGCTTCGCAAATTCTTCACAATCGCTAATAAAATAAAATTATAATTCATTTATAGTTTGTCTAATCAGAAAAATATCAAATTAACTATAAAAAATAATTTTAATCAGGTAAGATGAAATATAAAAATTGTATGAAAGTGACGAAAAAGAACAATTGAAAGAGAAATCAATTTTTAAGATATTAAATAATATCAAGACATTAAAATAGTATTAAGGGTTTAATTTATTACGAGTTATTTATAAGTTTCTGTTTATATTTCTTAGACTTAATTACAACAATAATTATGAAATTTTTGTCGCACATATTGATATAAAAGATGAATGCATTTAATCCATTCGCGTTTTTACAGTCCTTTTCGTGACCTTATCCTTTTCTCTGAAACCAAATATATACATTTGATTCATGCAATGTATATTAATATAAGTATCAATTGCATCTGTGCTAATTCTATCGTGATACTTACATGATATAAACAACGGCACCCCATCCAGATATCGCGTCCCGATCGAACGCATTGACTAAAGCTTGGCTGACAGTCTCAAATAGCTCTTCAGGTCCCAAATTAGGCTCATAAAGCGACTCACACATGCCATAAAGTTGTTCCGTACACGTTCCACCTACCACAAAGTCCTCGGCTATATTTCTAGAACCTATTAGGTCCATGTTGCAGATGAATGGCTCAAATGTGACTGGATCCAGTCCGGCGACTATAGGTTCTACGAAATACGGCCCGAATCTCCTCTCATACAGGAGATTTGAGATCATAGCTGTGAATGTTTTTGGATGAATCTTTCGATTCTCCTTTAGCTCGTACAGATTCAGGCGAAAGCGTAACCTTTCCATGACTGTCTGGGTATCAGTGGCAAGACCGGGCAAGCTGACGTACAAGTGCGGTCCCATCTCATAAATCTTTTGAAAGTCGCACGTTATTGTCTGTGCCTGTATGCCGAATCTGCGATCGGCTGCTATGGCTACACAGTTCTTACCCTTCATGGCTATCACGGCGCCACCGTTATAAGCAAGGATGCTCTAAAAAAAAAAAAAGAGAAAATATGTTGAAATACAGCATATTCTTTAAATTCTTTAAAATGATATCTCATTCTAAAGAGTAAAGATTGAGCCAGTGTTAAAAAAAAATAACTCAATTATCAATCGAATCTTTAAGAGTCATATTTCATTCTTCAGAGATTTATTCTATAAATTTTAGAGAGTACACGAGAGAATTCTTCATATAACATAAACCTCCAAGGTTTTAAAGAAGTCCAGAAGACATCTCTATATCCTAAAAACTCAGGACATTCTTAAGCTAAGACTGATATTATATTTGTTGCATGATAAATTTTTCAAGCCTGTTGAGTGATTACTCTCCAAGTTCTTGGAATCTCAATTTTTAATCTTTAAGATTTCATTCTTCAGAAAAATTTTCATTTAAAAATTTTAGAAAGCAGGATAGAAGCATAAGGATGGACTAGGATAGAGAGATAAGATAGAAAGACACAAGAACTTCTGTGTTCTGCAGTTAATTAACATGCTTGAAAAATTTATTGTACAACATATGTAATATTAACCTTAAAGTGTGCTGAATGGGATGGGGTGGAAATTATAATTTGTCACAAAAGTACGTTGTCATTGGATATTGACAGCAACTTAACCTCTAATTGTAGATAAATACCGATTACTCTGTAGACTCGTAATTGTGATTACGAGAAATCCTACTAGGACACAATGCGACAAAATGCAAGAAATACTTTTTAATAAATAAACACTTACCATCTTTTCGTGCAAATATTTAACACCTCAAAATGCAAAACGTCAACCAGACAATCGGTCAGGACGCGACGAAATGCGAGTCACGACCATGAGTTATGAACGATATAGAAGCGTGAACGTATCGCGAGATTCGCGAGGTAAATGGAAAAAATTATCCAATTAAATAAAAGTGGGGAGAGGAAGCAACGTAACGAGTTTCACGTACAAATTTGTAATGTTTCATGCGATCATGTGATTTTTTAATCAATATGTAATCGTTTTATGAAAAAATTCATACATAAAAATCGAAATAAACAGGAAATAAAAAGCTCGAAATTATTATATTAACGCTCATTTATAATAGAAAATGATAAATTTGATTAGAAGCACTATGTTTTTATATTCATTATTAATTAATAGACAAAGATATATATGGTCAGATATTTTCTGAATGGAATGAAAGAAAAATTTAATATAGAAATGAAAAAGGATAATGCACATTTCTTTCTAAAAGCAAGGAATGCAATTATGCTTCTTTCTTTTCTCCCTATTTCTTTGTAGAAATTTAATACTTACTATAGTACTGATTAATTAATAACTTATTTTAAATAATAATTACAGTACTGATGTGTTAATAGTATAATTAAATTAAATAAATTATTAATTAATCAGTAGTTAACAGCCTAGTTAATACTAAAAATAAATGAATAACTTTCCAGTATTATTATTGTTATAACGATTACAGTTAACTGTTAATAAATATGCATTAATTGATGGCCACCAATATTAGATCAAATTCGCTATTAATTCTCAATAATATAAACATTAATAACAATAAGAACTACGAACCAGATTTCAATATATTTAAATTTCAATATATTTAAATTTTTAAATAGACGTTTTGACCTTATCGTCAAGTCATCTTCAATGTAAAAAATTAATTTTCTACATTGTATACACCGAAGATGACCTGATGGTAAGATCGAAATGTCTGTTTAAGGATGCTATTTTATTTATCTGTTTTTGTCGTACGACAAATGTGTGCAGGACAGAGAAGTCCTCTCTATCCTATAGCCAATCAACAAACTTGAAAAATTTGTCGTACAACACACAAATGAAATATCACCTAAAAATATAAATATATTGAAATCTGGTTCATAGCCCTTATTGTTATTAAAATGATAAAAGTTCTAATATTTGCTCACTTTTGTAATTTTCACCTCATTTCAAGGAACACAATCGACTCTCTGACGTCTGACTTTCTATCAGCCTCTCTCTTACTAGTGCTGTTTTCGCGCTTTTAATCTACCTATATAGATCCGTGGCCACGTGATTTATATATCGCTTTGTCAATGGCACGACGTCAGATCGAGACGTCGAGTGCCACACATATGACGGCGAATGAAAATCGTGCGTTGCGCGCTCGCGCACACGCACCAAGAGAGCATGGCCGCGCGATGTTATTGAGGATTCAACGCGCGAGCAGATACGGGAGTATACGGGAGTATACGGGAGGGTGCACTGGGAGTTGGAGTGTTTCGAGCAAGACTGTGATCGCGGTTAGGAGCGGACTCGGAGGGAACGACGATCATCAGTGACACGAGCGTGCGAGGGCAAAGTCGTAAGCGGAAGGAAAAAAAGGGAGCAGCGCGGAGCTGCGGACGGAAAATGCGCTCGGCGTATATTCGCCGCGAGTGCCATGCATCATCTCGTCGCGGCAGCGAGTGACTCGGGTCCCCGCCCCAAAAATAAACGGCCGGTACGTTTCGTCACCTCGTCGACCGAAGAACAGGAAAAGAAGGAACCACGCGAGCTCGTGTCTCGGTGATTCGCGTTTCCTCCCGCGCTTAAATTCTTTGGTTAGGGCCGACCCGCGGCACGCGGTCCATCTGGAGGAGCTGAGCGCCGAGCCAGTCAGCTGTGTCGTACTTGCCCCCCCAATGGCGGGTACACGCGTGTAGTCCCACGCGCGACGGTCCCCCGACTCCTCCACGTCCCAAGCTCTCGGAGGAAAAAACGACACGTCCCCCTTTGTTCGAATCGATATTTCGTAACGCGTGCACCGTGAGTACACGCTCGTAACAAATCGCACGCCTCCGTCAGCGGCGGCGTGGCAGTTACGCACCATTACATTCGAGATTTTCATTTCGAACGGACGATTGTTTACGTACTTATAAACTCGTCAAGGTTGTTTAGAGTTTGAAGATTCTCGCGGAGAGTGTCACCTTGCCGCGTAAAGTTACGAGTAGCGGGGAGATTTAGAACGGCCGTGAGATGTGTGTATGTGTATGTATACGCGTGTGGTGTATTTTACTTTTACGTTATTTTTAAACCGACGATGTACAAAACATACGAACAAAGCCGTGTAAACTCAGTCTCTCTCTCTCTCTGTACTCTGAAAGATTATTCTTGGGATGTATTCCTCGATTGGGATTACTTTTGTTTGAACACCAAGCGATTCATTGGTTCTTGTATAAGTCAAGCTTTTAACTACGTTTGAATGTGTGTCACAAATCCTGTATGTAAATAATATAAGTGACTTGACTATTTTGCAGGTTTATGGTATACAGTGAATGTACTTCTCTGTGAAATTAGTAAACTATTGTTATTGCAATCAAGTTATCAAAGGGTTTGTGAATCAAAGGGAAGGATGTCACTAAAACCCAAGAGAGTGGATTTTAATAAAACATGGCATGTACTGCAAGAGACTATCAAGGGAGTGATAACGTTAGCAAATATCCCACGTGCTATATGGAACGATAGATTTAGGTATGAAATCTGACAATTATTTTACATCTCATTAATGTAGGAAAGTGTATATTAAGTGTATATTATGATTGCAGCGATGTTTATTCTTTATGTGTTGCGTATCCTGAACCACTAGCAGACCGTTTGTATGACGAAACAAAGAGGTTTTTGATTAACCATGTAGATCATTTGCTAGTACAGGTCAACTCGTATAATGACAAGTGGGAGCTGCTTCCAGCGTATTATCGCGCTTGGACAGAGTACTCGCAAGGCATCGACTATTTGCATAGCTTGTACTTATACCTTAATCAACAACACATCAAAAAGCAAAAGCTCTCTGAAGCAGAACTTATCTATGGCACGAGTTTGCACAATAGAGAAGAAGAGTGCCAAGAGCAGATGGAGATTGGTGAACTTGGTTTGGACATTTGGAAGAAAAAGATGATAATACCACTTAAGAAAAAACTAGTTTCTCTTCTACTTACGTGTATCGACGCTGATAGAGATTCGAAATTACTTGCCCCGACCGATGTTATTTGTGGTGTCATAGAAAGTTTTGTTCGGGTAGAAGATCACAAGATGAAGGGAAAATTAAACGTAATTGATTACACAAATTTTTGTTTTTATAAGCAAAGAAAGTTTTTTTTTATTTTTAAGTTTCTATTAAATTATGTTTCCAGTTGTATCAAGAAATTTTTGAGGAACCTTTTTTGGAAGCTAGTGGAGAATTTTATACAGCGGAAGCATCATCGTTGTTGCAGCAATCAGACGTTACGCGTTATATAGAAAAAGTAACGTGGAGACTTGCTCAAGAGGAGGCACGCGCTTATAAATTTCTTCACAAGAGTTCTGTAGCAAAAGTACGTTATCGCGTTTTTCATCTATTTTAGAAGTAACTGTAGAATGGATATATACAACAGCAATATTCTGTTACAGGTCAGAGCATGTTGTGAAGATAAAATGGTAGCTGCACACGTAGATTTACTGCATTCAGAAGCAGAAATGATGATAAAGAATGAGAGCAGACGAGATTTGGCGCTTCTTTATCCATTATTAAGGTCTTTGCCAGGAGGTTTAGATCCACTTGTGCAACATCTTACTCGCCATATTACGCTGCAAGGATTACAAGCAATTGGACCTTTACAAGGAGAAAATGTGAATATATACAAAATATTTAAAAATACTAAAACATATAGATTTACGTAATTTTATAGAAAAAAACACGAATTTCCAATTTCAGGTATACATGCAATTTGTGGAGAATATGTTAAATGTACATTCAAAATATTCCGAAATGATTAAGGAAGTATTCAATTCAGATCAAAGTTTTGTAGGTGCTCTCGATAAAGCTTGTTCTGCCATAGTAAATTACAGGCCTGCTCCGAAGCAGCCAGTTCGAGCACCAGAATTGGTAAAAATCATTTAAATAGATATTTTCAGTAAATATAGATATTTTCAATTTAGGATACGGTTTCTATTGATAAGTTATATAATGCGTGTTTTTCACTTAGCTGGCGAGGTATTGCGACATCTTATTGAAAAAGTCTCCCAGGGCTGCCTCCGAAAGTGAAATCGAGGACAAACTGAAACGCTCCATAACAGTGTTCAAGTACGTGGATGATAAGGATGTGTTCCAAAAATTCTATTCGCGTATGTTGGCGAAGCGATTAATACATCAGCAGTCACAATCGATGGATGCCGAGGAGATGATGATCGATGACCTGAAACGGGCGTGTGGTTATGAGTTTACGAACAAGCTCCATCGCATGTTCACGGATATGTCCGTTTCAGCGGATCTCAACGCGAAGTTTATCACGACCTTACGGGAAGGCGACGGAGAGAATCAATTGGGTACCGGTTTCACAGTTAAAGTGTTGCAAGCTGGTGCTTGGCCACTTGGTCTACCACCTTCACCCGGCCCGTTCCACGTTCCACAACAACTGGAGAAATCCGTCCAGGCTTTCGAGGCGTTCTATCACATGCAGTTTAGTGGTCGGAAGCTTACGTGGCTGCATCATCTGAGTCAAGGCGAGCTCAAATTTAATTATTTGAAGAAACCGTATTTGGTCACTGTGCAAACGTATCAAATGGCGTTGCTGTTGCTTTTCGAGCATTGTGATACGATACCATGTAAAGAAGCGGCTGCCTCGTTACGTCTATCGCATGACCAGCTAATGAAGCATGCCGCTAGCCTTGTGGATTGTAAGATCCTCACTAAGTCCAACGACGGTGAATTGGAGGAGGATACTATTCTCACGCTCAATTTTAGTTACTCCAACAAGAGAACCAAGTTTCGCGTGACAGGGGTGTTACAGCGAGACGCGCCACAGGATGCGGAGGCCACACATCGCAGTGTAGATGAAGATAGGAAGATGTTCTTGCAGGCGGCTATAGTTCGTATCATGAAGAGTCGCAAGCTATTAAAACACAATCAGCTCATACAGGAGGTGAGTTGCGAGTTTCGAGAGTGTAATGCAAGCGCACATTAATTGCTGTATAGCGATGTTTAATATAATTCTATTGTTTCAGGTATTGAGTCAATCAAAAGTTACTTTCGCACCTTCTATCGGAATGATTAAAAAGTGCATTGAAACTCTGATAGATAAACAGTATATCGAACGTACGCCAAATAGCGCGGACGAGTACTCATACATTGCGTAACCTTTTAACGTCTGTCACTAATTTATTTCACTCGAGATGCATCCCAAACAGTTCTGTTAGAAGTTAACAGATCTCTCACCGACAAGGCTATATAATAAAAACTTTGTTTGTTGTTTGACTAATTACTTTCGGAAAAAAAATTTCGAGGATAATTAGTCATAAAAAAAGAGAAAAACACTATTGAAAAAAAGAAATGAGCTCTCAAATGATTTGAAAAAATCGGGAAAAGCATCTTAGCTCGCTTATTCGCTCTTAGGATCAATTAATTAATAAATACCTTAATTAATTTACTGACTTGTAACATATGCACACTGAATAAAAAGTTGACGTTACTATTTTATATTGGAGTAACACGTTTCGCAAAGAGTAATTTTGTACATAATATAAATATTTATTACTTTTCCTTTAATAGAATCTACTTATCCGAAAGAAACAGACACTCCATTATACATACATTTTTCCTCTTACAAAATGTACATACGACCATCTTTATGAATATGATCGCGACTTTTTTCATCGACGAATGATAGGTCGTTAATATATAATAAGGCCCCAAATGGTCATTCTTTAAATAATGTATGCATTCGTACAATCAATATAAAAATTTCAATTTCGTCATAAAAACTTCATTCGTTGTTCGACAAGCCTTCTTATGCTTTAGGCGCGCAATATATATTCTCTATGTTAAAATTATATTGCAAGTTATTTCAATTATAATATTAATCGCGTAACTTCTTTCTCAGAAAGCATGGAACGTCATTCAAATTATAAACAATATATACGAATATTCTTAATATTATTAGGAACGTGGAGGCTTTAATTGTAACAATTCAGGATCGAGCAGTGGATTATTGTCAGCTTCTGTCTCCGTTGGTTTGTTCATGTTGTTCACGATAAGAGATGATGCGCTATCTGTGTTGTTATAAGGAGAAAAACCTGCCCATTCCATGCCGAGATATATAGGACTACACGGTGATTCCAATAACAAGTGATCCGAGTGTTGCGATTGATGTTGCTGCACTTCTTGACAATTCGGTGGTAAGTGCGATGACGTCATATGAGTTGCGATTTTACATTGCTTTTCCTGCTTGCGCCATTTTGCTCTCCGATTTTGGAACCACACCTATTTGCAAGGAAATTAATAATGACACGAGTTCTTTTAACCAGATATACTCCAAGTATATACAATTCTATTAGCGAGACATGCAGAAATTACTTGTACTCTAGCTTCTGTCAGTTGGATACGAACTGCGAGTTCCTCCCGAAAGAAAACATCGGGATAATGGGTCTTCTGAAAAGCACGTTCCAACTCCTCCAGCTGAAAATTGGAAAATGTGGTACGATACCTACGTTGCTTCCTTTTGCCGATGACGCAGGATGGTCTCTCTTCGCTTTCAGGGCCAGTCGAGAAATCATATGCTACAAGAAGATACAGTTTATCCGTGACAATATTCTTTCGACAAAATCGTCTTGATATATGATATATAAGGATATCAGAATAAATAGCATCTGTTAGTCTCAGCGCGGTATGAGAATCCACGACGTAATTCGCTCAGATTTTATGCCGCAATGTTCCACAGGCACGTCGGAGCGATAAATGCTTCATAACTGTTAAACTGATTACTGCTAACTCTATTTAAGAAAAAGGGTTGACTGCGGATCCACTTAATGCACTTAGCAATAACTTAATTGAGCGACACTCTACCCCAACTTGGGATACCGTCAGCGGAGACAGAAGCGGTTAATTAAATCAGATCTAGGTTGGCACACGGTGTCGTGTACTTACTGAATTTTGCAGGGAAGCAGACGGAGGTGAATTGCGCGCCATCGATTAGACCAGTCAGGGCGGTCGACTGCAGATCGTCACTCTGATTGACGTCGTCGGAAACATTTGTCGACGATGCTACGATCGCACCGGCTGATACCAATGGATCGCGCGGTGTGCCGACCAGAAATAGTTGCCTGCCATTCTCGTTTCCGCTCTCGTCTTCATCGTTCAGATCCATTCCACGAGAACTTCTGGCTCCCTGAGGGAAGTCACCAAGTCGAGTATAATTGAATTAATCGCGCGCGAAACAAAGCGCGCGATACGATGTTGAAGTTCAATTAACAAGAAGTTTGTATTCAAGCTAACTGCGTAGTGATTCTTCGGCGTTTCCTCGTCCTCTTCTTCAGAGGTTTTTTTTCTTTTCCTTACACTTGTACAACGCGTATAGACGGAGTAGGGGACAGAGTATACTCAAAGTGAACTCCCTCAAGGGGTGTGGTGAAGCCTAAAAAATGTGTTGCTTGTACACCACTAATCAATAGCGTACGACTGTTATAGTATGTCCATATGATGAAGAAAGTTGTATATCTCTCGTTGATTTTATGATGAATCAACTTTGTATATTTACAATTGCGTTTTGCAATTTTATAATCGCGTTTTTATAACAACTAGTCTTTCCTTTGATTATTTGAGACTGAACAGCTTCACGTACACTGATAGTGAGAAGACGTATAGAGCTATATTAAAATTCTGATCTTTTTAAAATCAATATCAGTAAATATATGTATGGATCCTCCAGGCTGGAGGTTGGATATTAGGCTAATATCTAATTCTATTTAATTTTAAAAAAAAAAAAAAAAAAAAAAAAAAATATTGTACAAAAATTTTATGAGACATAGGCTTTGTTTCTTCTTGGAATATTGCACTATAGAATTATGAATGAATTATAATTCAATAGTATTTTTAAGACTTTATTAGCTCGCGATATAGTGTATTATAATACGTACAAAACTTATTATATTTATTCATACTTAATAAATAACAAATAAATTGTGCTTTAGCAATGCAAGTCACATTCTTACATTTTTCAGAGAGTGAAAAACGTATTTTAGACACATCAGCAAACATATTTTAGACCCTGTTTGAAAAATATTACTAATAAAATTTTGTATCGATTGCATAAATCTTTTTAAGAATGTAAATTTTTATAAAATTACGAGATTTATCAATATCGTCTTGTTAATATATGGATAAAAAGTATCTAATATCAAAGTTTTCATACTGAGTTCTACTTTCGTATAAGTTCTTTGTTCACTGTTCTCTCTGTTCTCTGTTCTATCGTTTGGAAATCGCCTTCGATGAAAACGAAACGGACTTGACTGGTAGACATTAAGAAATCGTCATCAAAGAATTTTGTTTCCATCACGAAACAAAATTATAAAAGATTGTCATCCAAATGTTTGTTTTTATTACGATGTTAATAACGACAACGCCATTGTGGAAACAAAATTTCGTTGATAATTTTTTAGTGTTTATCAAGTCCATTTGTTTTTCATTGAAGGCGATTTTCCAACGATCCTAATCGTATACAACACCAATCAACGTAAACAGAGAACTTATATATGAAAATAGAAGGACTCACGTGTAACGAACATTGTTGCGAAAGTTGAAGAATGTAAGAATTCTTACATATTATTATTTGCTGTGTAATGTATTATATGTAAAAAATTTATTATATTTATTCTGGAATAAATACAATAAGTTTTTAAAATTGTATTTATTTTACTTAATAAATAACAAATTGTTACATTAATATGCCTTGCATTGCTAAAGCACATAATAATTTATTTGTAATTTATCAAATGTAAATAAGTTTTGTATATATTATAATACACTACCGCGAACAATAAGGTTTTAAAAATACTATTAAATTATAATTTATTTATTCTATGCAACATCCCAAGAAGGGGCAGGTCCTACTTTTCATGAGGTTTTCGTAATGTATTTTTTCTGGAATTAAGCCAAGAGATTAAGCAAGGAATTGATAGCCTAACATCTTGCCTCCAGCCTAGAGGATCTTTACATATATCCAATGATATATGGAACTTACAGTTTAACGCCGAATCCGAACAGCGCTGGTGATCAAAGATCTCTTAATCACCAGATGGAGTCATTTTCGGCTCCTTAAACGCAAAAAATCGCTTATGTAAGCGCAGGTGAGATTGAATCCGAATCTACAGATCACGAGTCAATCACGGAACAGCAAGCCACTCAATGCCTCATTGAATTATAATATTTGTATTATTAATAAATCCTTTATATTAATGATTTTAAAAAGATCAGAATTTTTTAATATAGCTTTATACATGTCATTATCAGTGTATGTGAAGTTGTTACGTTTTCAGTTTCAAATAATCGAAGAAATGATCAATTGCATAAAAATGCGATTATAAAATTACAAAACGCAATTGTAAATACACAAAATTTATTCATCGTAAAGTCAACGAGATTTTTTACAAAATTTACATTCTTAGAGATTTACGCAATTGATACAAAATTAAAAGTTTTATCAGTATCATTTTCCAAAACAGAGCCAGATGAGTTTAAAATTATGTTTATTAATGATATTTATTATTATGTTAATTTATGATATTTATCAATATCGTCTTGGTTAATATATACATAGCAAGTATCTAATATCAAAGGATGAAAAACATTCAGTTTGTAAGAAATTTTGCACACGTGCGTTGTTATATTTTTGTATAGAATCTCTGTCCACATTGATAGGTCCCGTGTTATGTTCAATTAGAACCGTTTGGAAATCGCTTTACTATTAAACACAGAAGAGCCAGACTCGACTGATAGACACTAAGAAATTGTCGTCAAAGAATTTTGTTTCTATTACGACATTGCCACTATTTGTAAAGGAAAATATACACAATTAATCAATGGATGAGCGATAAAACACCAAGAATGTGTCTTTACTTACTTTAATATATTCGCTGATATCATCGGACTCTCTGGCGATGCCAGGATCGAGCTCTTCCATGTAATAGAGGTAAGGTTCGGCCCAAATTCAAAAAATAATTCTTCTAGGCAATGCTCTTTGAAGAGTACCTTCTGTTTTAGGCAAAATCTCTCCATTTTTTCTGCAGAGCTGAAATTTATCTTCCTTTGTACCTTACGACATTGTAGGATCTTTTTCGTTACATGTGCTTCATGTTCTACATCAGGTGCAGACCTACAATCAAGCAAAGAACGAAGGATTCAATCTATCATCCTTCAATGATGTATCTGGAAAATCAGCCTTACTCACAAGTCTTTGTTACTCTTCCAGAGAATTTCTTCACTGTTGGCGTCGCATAGTTCCATCCAATTACTGATGGAATCATAATTAAGGAAATACATTTGTTCATATAAATTCACTTTGTTGTCAAACCGATCGTTCTTTGTTCGACCGCTACACTGTTATAATATTAACGTTTTAAATAAAATAAAATTAACGTTTAAAATAAAATAATATTAAGTAAAAATCGAGAAATGTTCAACACAAGAAGCCCTCGATCAAAACAAATCTTGGTGTCCAATATTTTAAATTTTATAATTTTGAAATAAAGTAAACATATGAATAGTTATCAGAGAGAAAAAAAATGAAAAGGAACGGCTACAAAAAACATATTTCAGAAATGTTCAGTTTGATATTCCCTTCTAACCTAAACATTTTTATGTAATCGTGTAACAGTTGGGGTTAAATTAAATCTTAAATCAAAGGATACATCTGGAAACCTTTGAAAATATCCTTCTCCTGAGTCGATAGTCCCATACTTAAGCACGATTACAGAACAGACGGAATTGACACGATTATACAAAACGGAAAACGACGCGCGAACTGATGACTACGTTCACACGATTCGATTTACGCTGAAATTATAACATCGATGTTATAAAAATGGCCAATCATAGCATGTTCCTGAAGAATGGAATGACTGTAATTGGCAAATTTCTTAACATTGATGTTTTAACTTCGGTGTAAATTGATCCGTGTAAACGTAAACATTGATCCTTGTCTGCGATCTCCTAAGCACTTTGAATTGTAAACACTGGCGAGCGCAAACGTTCCAGTCATGGTCAAAAAAATTAACAGGAACCGAAAGAAACCAAAGTATGAGCGAATAGGGATCTTCTAGTAAGGAATGAGAACTCGTGCGCAAGCTACAGATTGGTCGTCGTCGTTCGAAGGACACATTCGTGCTTCGAACGAAAAGTGCTCGTGATTTATTGCGAGCATTTTCGGCCCGAAACTGGGTTTGCACATTTTGGAAAAAAATCTATTACAAAAACCTCATGAGAGGTAGACTCTGTCCCATCTTGGGATGTTGCGCCATGGAATGAAAATTATAAAAATATAGAATATACATAAAATGTAGTAATTTTTTTTTAAACTTTATTGTTCGTGATGTAATGTATTATATGCACAAAACTATTATATGTACAAAACTTATTGCATTTATTTACTTAATAAATAACAAATAAATTATGTGCTTTAACAGTGCAAGTCATATCCTCAAGAGTGAATCCCTCATCTTTCAAGAGTGAAAAACATATTTTAAACACATTAGGCCCTGTTTGAAAAATTGTACTGTTAATATTTTGCATGAATCTAAGAATAAATTTTTACAAAATTACAAGATTTATTATCAATATCATCTAGTTAATGTATGCATAAGAAGTGTCTAATATTAAAGAATGAAAAATGTTCAGTTTGTAAGAAATTTTTCACACGTGCGTTGTTTCTATTTTTGTATAGGGTCTCTGTTTATGTTGATTGGTCCCGTGTTATGTACGATTAGGACCGTTTAGAAATCGCCTTAGACGTAGAAGAGACGGACTCGACTGGTAGACACTAAGAGATCGTCGTCAAAGAATTTTGTTTCTATTACGACGTTGCCGCTATTTGTAAAGGAAACCATACAAAATTAATCAACAGATAAGCGATAAAACTCCAAGGATGTGTCTCTACTTACTTTAGTATATTTGCCGGCATCATTTGACTTTCTGGTGCCGCCTGGATCAAGCTCTGCCACGTGTTAGTGCTGTTGGGAATAACAAATCCAAATTCAAAGAACCACTCTTCTAGGCAGCGCCCTTTGAACAGTACTTTCTGTTCTAGGCGAAACCTTTCCATTGGTTCTGCAGAGCTAAAGTTTATCTCCCTTGATACTGCACGACATCGCAGGATTTTTTTTGGTACACGTGCTTCATGTTCTATGTCAGGTACAGATCTATAATCAAGCAAAGAACCAAGCATTCAACATCTATTATCTTTCAATGATGTACTTGGAAAATCAGTCTTACTCACAAGTCTTCATTACCCTGCCAGAGAATTTTCCCACTGTCGGCATCGCGTAGATTCATCCAATTACTGATGGAATAATAATTAAGGAGATACATTTGTTCATATAAATTCACTTGTTGTCAAACCAACGTTCTAAAAAGACCGTTCTTTGTAGATACACCATTATAATATTAACGTTTTAAATAAAATAAGTAATACCAAGGTCCAGTTTCACTCAAGATTAACTCTTAATCGAGGTTCAATTTATTCATTATCTCTTTTCAATTCTAGAATTGGAAAGAGGTGAGAAATAAGTTGAACCTCTATTAAGAATTAATCATAAGTGAAAATGGGCCTGTGAAAGTCGACAAAGAAATGTCCAATACAATGAAGCAAAGAGGCTCTATTCAATCAAGAAAGATTCTGGTGCCTAATAATATTTTTAATTTTAGTTTTGAAATAAAGTTCGGATTTGATCTTTCGTTCTAACCTAAAAACTACCAGATGATTAATTGCGCTTAAATTACATCATAAATTAAAGGATACACTTGGAAACCTTTGAGGATATCCTCCCCGCGAGACGGCATACTTAGGCACGATCACAGAACAAATGGAATTAATGCGATTACACAAAATGGAAAACGACGTACAAACTATTGATCCTCCATGTCTCCGAATCACTTTGAATTGTAAACACAACATTGATGAGCATTGACACGATGGCGCAGGCGTACTGAAGTCTGTTCGCATTGCTCGCACTTTTTGCACTCGGCATCTTTGCTCTTTCTCTTTTTAAAGCCAAATATATATCTATCTCATTTTAAGTGCAAATATATTTGGAGATTTTCTGCAACGCGAACAAACCGAATGTCAACAAAAAATAGCTGAATAGAACTGAAAGAAACTAGAGATCCGTTATGCCCATTTCTACCAACATAGATTAATTTTAATTTCGATTCAACTTTATTCTGTCTTTTTCTAAAAATTAGAAAAATTAAAATTAATCTATGTTGGTAGAAATGGGGTAGAAATGAGATGGCCTATATTTCTTTCTCGTTCGAAGAAATTTGACGAAATCCTGATGGCCAATTTTTGATTAAAAGATTTCTATGTACGGATAATTTTTAAAGTCACTAGATTAACAAAGTACCACGATGAGAAAATTCATTGAATTAATATTTGGAGCCAAAATGGCGTTGAAATGTTATTCTAACCTGATTCTGTTGAAGTTTTGAATAACCGCGCGTCATGGAGCCTAAATGGTGGCAGTTCGTGGTACTTTGTTAATCTAGTCTACTTTAGATAATTTCGTTGGTAACAGGAAGAAGGTCAGCATGAGCTCTCTTAGGTTTCTCTCTGACGTAGTCTATGGTCTGGTTCAAACTCAACTACACTCGAAAACGCTACAAGTGCAATAAGTGCAAGTAATGTAAACAGGCTCTCCTTTCATTATGGAATACAGAGATAGGAATCAATAAACAAAAAGAAGAGAAGAGGTTTCTGCTAGAAATCATTTTTAATAAAATATAATCCATGGTAGCATAACTATAGAAAATCATGGCGATGTTCGAAGGGTTAAGGAAAGACTATAGCGTAAGTACAACGTTTGAAATAAGTCTTATTCTATTCACAAATTTTTATTTATAACTATACATTGTTTACAAAACGTCTTAATTTTCTTCTCACAGGATTATTTGCAGCAATATTTCAAGCTGTCGGACGTCTCGTTATTTCAAAAAAAGTGCATTGAACGTTGTGCAAATGACAGTGACAGAAAAGCGGCGATCGATCAGGCGCTTCGAGATACCTTGCTAGTCGTACTGACGGAAAATGCTTCGGGTAACGTGCGTTCCCTCGAATCATATATCACGTTCTGTATAGAACTATGCAGAAAGGATCTTGCGACAGCGAGTATGCCAGTGATGCTACTGGGTGATATCTTTGATTCAATGACACTTGATAGATGTGAACAGTTATTTACTTTTGTGGAGAATAATGTCACTGTATGGAAAGAAGAATTGTTTTTTACTGCCTGTAAAAATAACTTGTTGAGAATGTGCAACGATCTCCTAAGGAGATTGTCACGTTCACAGCAAACTGTATTTTGTGGTAGAATTCTGTTGTTCCTAGCAAAGTTCTTTCCTTTCTCTGAGAGATCTGGCTTGAATATTGTTAGCGAATTTAATCTGGAAAATCAGACAGAATTTGGCTTGGAGAAAGCAGAGGAAGATGATTTAGAGCAGATAACTAAGGATGATGACAAGTCAGAAAGCAAGATACCAATTGATTATAATTTGTATAGAAAATTTTGGGCACTACAAGATTTCTTCAGAAATCCAAATCAATGTTATAATAAAATGCACTGGAAGGTCTTTTCAGCTGTAAGTTGTTATCTTCCAATAGTTTCTCTAAACAGTAATATAGCCTGATATTCATAGTTGGTTTTTATTTTAGAAATGTCTTAATATGACTTTGTGATTGTCTTATGATAGTTTAAGATCGTAATTAAGTATAAGACTATAAATATCAGCTATAAACTTGTAGAAAATTTATAAATAATATATAATAATACATTATTTATAGCATGCGTCTAATGTGCTATCAGCATTTGCTTCTTTTAAATTGGAAGAGCAACGTAGTTATCCTTCTACGTGCATCAAGATGGATACTTCTATGGAAGACTCCCACAAAGAGACGCATTATTTTGCTAAATATTTGACCAATCAAAAATTACTGGAGTTGCAACTGTCAGACTCCAATTTCAGACGATATGTATTGCTGCAATTTCTCATTCTTTTCCAGTATCTGAATAGCACTGTAAAATTTAAGGCGTAAGTATTCTCTGTATTAAAATGGATATTTTATAATGAATTTACAAGCCTCATACTTTTGAATTAACAAATTCTTTGGTAATTAGTGAAATGCCTCTGAATAGTCATAAAAATGTTTGTTTTTCAAAGCTTCCTTGCCAGTGGCTATGAGACAAGGTCTGCTTTCCTTAAATTAAATGTCTCGTGATATATACATTATCGAATCTCTATGATATTTGTTACTTTTAAGTGAGACACACGAACTCAAGCCGGATCAAGTGGAATGGGTGAAGACTATTACTGAACAAGTTTATACTCTACTGACTGAAACACCACCTGACGGTCCCACGTTCGCGGAGACTGTGAAGAACATCTTGAAACGCGAAGAGCATTGGAATACATGGAAGAATGAAGGTTGTCCACCATTCAAACGACCAGCATCGGATGTCAGTGACGAAGAGCCACGAAAACCAAGAAGACCTAAACGACGTATCGGTGATGTAATTAGAGATGCACAAACGGTTGGCAAATATCACATGGGAAAGTAAATAGCTTTTAAAAATGAAGTGAATTAACATTTGCATAGAAAATTGAATAATTACATTTACATTATTCTTCAACAGTCCAGAACTTACTAAATTATGGAATTTATGTCCGAACAATCTCGAGGCATGCAAATCTAAGGATAGAGATTTTCTGCCGTCTTTAGAAACATATTTTGAAGATGCCATAATGGAATTGGATCCTGCTGCAATGGTCGATGATAAATACAAGTAAGTGTCGTTATCGTTTATATTTATTTTTGTTATCGGAATATTTATTTTTGTTGTGATAATGTATTGGTTTATTGTTTCCCAAATTGATTACAATTTACCTAATATTCTTCTTTTATTAATAATAATCTTTAACTTTCCAATCAATCTCTTTCTGAGGCAATATTTGAGACGGGTCGGGATTAAATCCAAGATCCAAGATTGATTAAGAGTCAATCACTCATAGAAAAACACGCCTCATCCCTCATTGTGATTATTAATATTAATAAAATAATTTTATATTTATAGGAAGGTGAACGATGGTAATTTTGGTTGGAGAGCGTTAAGACTGTTAGCGAGACGAAGCCCGCATTTCTTTGTTCACGGAAATTATCCTATAAATAAATTGCCTGAATATCTTGAAACGATGATTAAGAAGATTGCCAAAGATCGTCCAGTGAGTTATTTTCCTATGAATATACTTAATCTTAATGTTTCTTAATTTTTTACTATGTTCCGTAGCAGACACAGTCCGATACGAAATTGGAAACTGAGGAGACACCGCCATCAGAATCTACCGATCAAGAATTCAATGAAGACGTCTTGAAACAGGAAAGTGAGCAGGTTGATGCTGAAAGTGCTGATATAAAAGCCAGAAAATTGAACAAAGTCACACCGGAAATGGTAGCAAAATTATCGGAAAGTTTAAAAAATGATTGGAAAAAATTAGCGATAAAATTTGGTTATACAAATGATGAGGTATATAAATATATATCAAATTTAGTATAATACACTATTATTTATAATTACAGAATTTTAATATATTATATGTGTTTTAGATTGCTTTCTTCCAAAGCAAAACAACGCCATATGAACAATGTAAAACTATGCTTGAAATCTGGGCGGAAGAGGATGAAGATGCATCAGTTGAAAATTTAGTTTATATTTTAGAAGGTTTAAAATATACAGAGGCATTAGCCGTTCTAAAATCTTAAGTATATTCTTAAATATATTCTTTAATTTGAATAAAAATAATTGAACAATTGAACAATTTAATTGAATAAAAATAACAATTGTATTAATCGTAAGCAAAACTATATTATATTGTAACATTTGTAATAAAATTTTTAATCTATTATATACATGTGTTTTAAATTAAATAAACCAACTGTTTTGGTTAATTTGAATTTTAACTTTAATTTGGATTAAGAAAATATTATGTTAAGATATAAAGCATAAACGTTATTTTTCACTACTAGTTTTTTGTCTGTTATAGTTGCATATTACACAATTTAATTGCTATATAAATTTAAATAATTTTTTTCGAATGAAAAAACCGCGCGTACGAAAGAGAGAAAGAAAGAGAGAGAGAGAGAGAGAGAGAGATTATACAACCGAAAAAAGAAATAGAGCAAATGATATTTATATTTGTAAAAATTCACAGGCTATAAATATAAAAATAAAGGAAATGTACATACATATCAATATTATAATGTTGTATGTGTAGTATCGACCTATTCTTTTACTATGATAATTGTATAATTATATATTGCAAATAGCATAACACGTCACGTCAAAATTTAAATCGGAAATCTATTCATCTTTTTTATCCTTCGTATGTAAAATCTCATAAATCTTACAAAAATGTTGAACAAAATATTGTTATTTATTGTGACTTAGCAAAGCAGAAAATATTTCATTTTCGTCGCGAATTTTAATTATTTGTTTTTCAATTTTAGATTAGAGCTTCCGCTGATAAGGCGCCTTTATGCAAAAGAGATTTTGCCGCTTTTCTCAATATTTTTATCTATCAATTTTTTAAATAAGCTATTCCTAAATAATGTTTTAAATATTTTTAAGAAAGGCGCAATTTTTCATTTTTGTATCAGGACATTGTAACTTTTTTCTCTAGACGGAAATACAAATTTTTATCATTGAAGTTAATATATGTATAAGAGCAATTTTTCACTTTTCACGTTTTCGCTTTAACAAAAATATTACATAAACAAAATCCTGGCTAAAATAATGGCTTAGTATGGCACTGTATGTATGAAAAAATTTTAGTAGTCAAGAAATAAACATCTATTCGATTTAGATTTCGTGATGGTTTCTTTAAATCGATGTACATTTCGGAAAGATTTGAATCCAACAAAAGCGAACACATGCAATTGTTTATAGAAATCATTATAGAAATGAAAAATTAATTTTTAAAATTTAATTTGGCCGCCTTGTTAACGCACTGTGCAGTGCACAATTTGCACTCCTGCTTGTGGCACTCCTGATCTCGGAGCGCGCGAAACAATTGAAAGTTGCGATGTTTGCGCGCCCAAACTTGGTCGCCATGACACTTTCGACAGTTCAACGGTTCGGACGCGATAGCGCGTTGTTCTACGATTAATTACGAATTTTGTCCGTTTAAGATGCGTTTAGAGAGCATATTTTAATCGCGAACGTTGCTCGAGATGACAGAGGATCACTGGAGTGTTAATTATCGCGATCGACGTCGTTCATAATCTTTTTTCGTCGATCATAATTGACTGCGACGCGTCATCAGTTCAAATTACTGTGCGTCGCTTCACCGATTTCGGTAAGTATAGATTCTGATGCCGTAAGATACGTAAGAATGATTCGATGTTTTTCTGAAAGAATCGAAAATTAGCAAGTCTTTCTTCCATTAAAATGGTATATCCATAATTTGGTTCGTCGTTTTAGAATTACCAATCATACTCTTTTGTGCCCATTTCTACCCACGTAGATTAACTTTAATTTCGGTGTTCAACCTACTCTTTGTTTTTTTCTAATCTTTAGAATTAAATAAGAATTGTTAGAAAATTTTATTTTATTAAATACCTACATTTAACGCATACAAAAATTATACACTCCTTTTTCCTTCTAGGATCATTTTTTAAAAAGGGTACTTACTCCTTTTTTTTTGTGATTCAGATATGACAACCCCATATACCGTTACGTGCATTCTGCTTATAATTAATGAAAAATCCGTTATAATCTGTTTGGAGTGAGATGGGATAGGACATTGGCAGCCTTCCATGGCCTATAATAAGGATTCAAGGTAAGAAGTCTTCTTTCTAGAGGTGTGTTCGCGTCGCATGCTCCAACGTGCTCCTACTTCCTCTAACTGTAGCTTCTACTCACTCAAACGCGTTTGTTAGGTATGGTAGGAATATGTTGCATGCGAATAAATCTTACAAGATACCTAATATACATATGTGTATTTATGTGTATTTATGTATGTATATGTGTATTTATGTCTATTATTAATGCAAAATATTTTGAAGTTAATGAGATTTGAATTAATTGATTATTTGAGAAATATAATTTTTAAATAAAATAAATTATAAAAATTACTATTTTTTTCTATATTAACATGATTTAATACTTCATTCTGTTTATTAATATATAGACAGAACAAAAATTGAAAAAATACTTATATAAATCTTTATATTTTATATAAAATAAAATTGTAAAAATATTAATAAAAAACTAAGTTTTGTCTGTAGCAATCGAATCGATGAACATTAATTAGCTAATTAATGTTTAGTTAATTTAGAATTAAATTAAATAGAAATAATGAAAATAATAATTTCTATCAATTTCATAATAAAATATATTCTATTTCTTATTGACGGTTATTAAAGTTTTCTTATTTCTATTTTGATTTAAAAATTTAATAACTTAATATTATGTATACTATTGTATATAATGTAAAAAATACATATCTATAATTTATGAGCACTGTTTTTATATATGTATAATAGAAGCGAAAGGAAGGAGACATGACTCGAGAAAACTCCTTTTCATATTTTATTTAGAAAGACAATAATAAAGTGTACAAATAATATAAAATTTGGAAATAAAATGTTTTCGATGCAAACTATATCGAAGGACAATCGATTGTACATTGAATACGTTACGAATTACTATTGACAATACTTAAAAAAGTTTATGTACTTATATAAGAAATATTCACCAACAAGCTTGCTGACAACCTAAATATACATATGGTCTCACGATCAATCTACATAAATGTAATAAATTATGTTAATATTAACGATATATCTTCGAGTTATAGACATTGACTTAGATCTGATTTATGCTCGGTGTAATTCAAGGGTTAGAAACATAAATCCTATGGAGCAAACACAAAAAAAAATGATAAGTAAATAGCACAGATATGTGTGCATTTAGGCTTGATGACATTACACAGTATATCTTAAATTAATTGTGTTGTAATCGTGTAGAAGTCAAATGTAGAATTTAAAAATATATTGCAATGCTTTAAATGCAATAATATTGAAGCTGTTAATTAAAAATAAATTAAATTAAAAAGAAATAAATAAGTACAGCAAGGAATTTAATATAATTAAAAATATAAGCTTTATTTTTTTAGTCTTTTCTTAATAATTAATTTCTAGTTTCTTTAAATTTTTGAGAATTTTTATGAAAATCTTAATAACAATTCTCCAAAGATAATTCCTCAAATTTAAAACAACCGATTATTTTTAAGGTGTGATTAATGACTCAAAGTAAGTTCTTCCTTAGTGACTCGTAAGATACACAGAGCATAAATCTTCGACAGTGAGCCAAGCGACTCGTCTGAAAACTCCTTAATCGCTGTGCCTCTTACATCTAACATACACACTCAATATGTATCAGCTAAAATGTAAATGCAACTTGATCGCGGATACGAACTTCATTTAGGTTTATTTAGGGCAGTTGATTTAGGGCAGTGTTAGGTATTTACTTCCCTAAATGATATAGCCCGTATTCCCAGCGCACTTACATTATTTCGATATTTGCAGTGTCGAACGTTAATTATTTCGATTTCAATCGCTTGAAGGTTCATATAAATACGCCTGTTATTTTATGTTAGATTATTAGCAACAAGAAATTTGAGATCTGAATTTAAAACGATATTAAATCCAGAAAAATGAAAATTAAGATCCTTTGATTCACAAAAGAACGTAATACAAAGATATAAGTTTTCTTTTATATGGAGAAATCTATAAATACACATCTGAAATATAAATTATGATCTACGCTTTATACTTATTTATTACAATTTTTTTCAAATAATATAATTGGATGTCTATCACTCCTTTACTTCAAAAATGATACGACTTAAAAAACACGATTTTCTAGTTATTGAATGAAAGTAAATATTATCCTATCAATCATCAAAAGTGATTTAACGTCATTAAAAAATGGTTAAAATAAATAAATTAAACTAAGTTAAATTAAATTAAATATATTTAATATATAATGTATATTAAATATATATATTTAATATTAATACTTATTTAATGAAATAATATTTATTATTAAATAAAATAAAATAAATTAAATTGTTAAATTAATTTTATTTAAAAAATGGTTCATCGTCACTTGAAATGGATAGTAAAAAAAAATTGTTACAATTTAAAAAGGGTGATTTTTAATTATCAAAATGGTAATATGACATTTAATCATGCCATTAAAAATATTTTTTGCCGATATTATTGGATTTTCAAATAGGAAAATAGTTCTTCCCCTTTTCTGGAAAACTTAATTTTTTGAGTTATGAAACTCAACTTTTGAAGTAAGGGAGCGATATGTACATCTTGAAAAATGTGTGAATTTTCCAATATAAGTTAAAAACGAAAAAATAAAAAATGAATATTAAAAAATAGAAAAATGATTAAATCTTAGATTTTTCCTAAAAATTTTTATTTTAAAATTACTATGATTTGATATTCAGATCTTCAATTTTTGTGATGATGCGCTTTTGATATAAGGATTTAGTTACAAAAATTGTTCTCCTGCATCTTCTGGCTTTTGAATAATTCAAGAGTAGGCTGAGTAGACATCGTCTAATATATAATACTTGTTGAGAAGAAAAGATAAAACCAGCCGCTTTTAGCATTTAAAGTGCGCTATAAACACGGGCTTGAGCGAGACTTGCACACGTTTCGCGTCGCTCGTTTGGCGATCTACAAGTATTTTTGGACGTTTATCGTGATGAAGGGAAACGTTTAACGAACCGCGGTAGAGCTTTCTTGAAAGACCTCGAACGCTCGAAACTTTTGCAAGCGACTGATAAAAGGGGAAATACCCGGTGCGAATACGCATTACGACGAAACACTGACGAGTATTTAGACGATCAGTCTTTTTTTTTATTTTTAAGAAAGATCGAGAGAAGAGAGAACTCAGAACGCGACTGAAGCGGATGGCTAGGTGGTTCGTGGCGAAAGTACAATAATTATACCTTTGGAATCGGAGACAGTTTCGTGATCTTGGGAATGCGATGAAATGTGACGCTGTTCGCGATGATTCGCACACGCTATGACTTCACGATATGTATATCGATATGAATTATTACTCGAACGTGGGATTTTCTTATATATATATATTTATATATAATATATATATATTGTATATATATATATATATATATTATTATATATGTCGCGCGAAGAAACGCAGCATGCGCGCATCTGCATTCTATTTACATAACGATTCGATTTTCGCGTTGCGAAAGGATGGTCGAAGGTGCGAGTATTCAGTATTGCATGAACTCCTCCAAGTACTCTTCCGTCTTCTTCTCACCAGCTCGCTCGTCACCTCGATGCAGAGCAGCGCGAATTTATTGTCGCACGAGTATCGTACTTGTTCTAACAATCGACCGCCGGTCAACGGCGAGCCTAGTCCATAACGATCCGAGCTGCTCGAATGCCAGGCGTCGCAGTAAGTGTCCATGGCTCGGTCGCCGAGTTTATGAGAACCGTGCCACGCAACTTTCTCGGGCCTGTAATTAGAACAATTTTAATTTCATGATATGAAGGAAATAGCAAGGAAATGTATCGGTTATACAATGACTGCCAAAGTTTTCGACTGACAACACATAATTTTACATATAATTTTTGTTAATCTGATTTTCAGTTTATTTTATTCAGTTAATAAGATTCTTTTAAATAGAATATCTTATAAGTACTTATGTACTAGATCCTTATTTATAAAGATTCCTTGTGAGACCAATATAATAAAATCATTCATTGACCGAAAACTTTTGGTCATTGCATATATATATATGTGTAACATTAGACATAATATACATACATTTGTAAATTAATGAGCAGTGATTAATAATAAATAATATTGTTCGCGAATTTTAGTTGGTTATTTCAAAATTAATAGAATATCAGTATACAGTTACGTTACAATTTATATATTTGAGGGTGGTTATATATATATTGATTTTCTTTTATGCAGTAAAATCAATATATTTTCTTTTATATTTTATATATATATACTTTTTCTATACTAACCACGCAAAGTCAGTAAGGATGTTCTTTCCATTGAAGCTGTAGATTCTGGGATTCTGAGAGAAGTACGCCCCATTTCCATTGAACATCTCTTTCCAAGAGTTGAATAGCACGTCGCCCTACATTTCGCCGGATTATTAGTCAAAAATATTTGATTTTTAACAATGATCATCATGGTAATAAATGGATATTATTCCTAATTACCTTTATGTTAACTATGGGAAGATCTCGATCTCCTAATCTGACAATGCTATCGACATTTTGAACTCGAGAGCTAAGAAAAGCGCGGAAGGTACCTCTTAAGCCTGCTCGCCTTGCTTGTCGATAACAAGCGTAGTCTGCTCCTCGTATACCGTGCATATCTCCGGTGAATGGTTCATTTAACGCAGCCATCCTCAACTAAAAAACATAATTCGCATGAATAAATATTTCCAATCGTAATAATAGTGCACATTTTTATATTTTTAATTAAAGATAAATTTACAAAAATTTTAATTAAAACATTATATTTTTTTTATTTGTGCACACCAATTAAAAAAAAGTGAATTGTAAACAAATGAACTGAAAAAGTCATAATTAAATATGGTACAATTCTCACCATCCGCGGATACCACTGCATTGCATGGAAAAAAATTGCAAATTCGGTATTAATACGTTTAATTTTTACAAATGTATGTATCGTGAAATGAGTTTAAATTGTCAACTTACCCCTGTTCCGTCAGCTTTCACGGGTATTTGGTTAATTAAGTTAGATGCTTCAAAAGGAGGGTTTGCTGGCGGTGGTGATGTCGTTGGTGGTGCTGGCGTTGTGATAGGCAAAAGTGACCCGAGCTAAGGAAGATTAAAAGAAGTTTGGTACAATTAAAAGAAGTTTTAATACAATTATAGTATTCTATGAACTTGTAATAGAGATGCAATTCTTTAATACTGACTGCAATGTATTGCCATCCATTATTAACTCTGACTAGTAAAGCTTGTTCGTCTATGATGTAAGCCAGAGTCCCAACTGGACTAACACCAGACATCTGTAAACGTAAAACAAGAGTATTAAAATTAGATTTACACGCACATGAAGAAGCAGTTATTGTCAATTATATAGAATTTTACTTTTGTCATGGCTTCTGTGTTTTGGAACGTAACAGCTCCTGGCACAATTTTCGTTGTACTTTCTAAAGGTCCCCTTGTAGCGGTAGTAACAACACCTTGAAAATAATTTTTCAAGTTTAAAAATATAAGAATATCGATGTTAAGAATATGCAGTTAATGAAAGATATTTTATAAAGCATTCGAAGGAATAACGATTCTGGCGCATATTCGTTTTAATATTATGCTAGATAATAAATTTTACCTAATTGCTCTTTCAGTTCTTTCAGTTGCTTGAGTTCACGTAGAGCTTTCAATTCGTCTAGACTACTTCTGGCTCCTTACGGGTATGCGAGTGTGAAATTTAATTTTATTATTTAATAGATATAAAGAGCATGCTCCATAAAACGGGGATTCGTTAAAGCACTTTGAATAGTTTAATAAAAAATTATTATTAATTAAATTAATTGACTAATTGTTAATTTATATTATGTTATTAAATGTTCAATTAATATATGATATTGAATAAAATTAAATTCAATTAAAATTAAATGTAATTTATTCTTAATATAATAATTTATAATTCGTATTTTAAATTAAAATAAATTAAATTAATAATGTTTATGGCTCCAACAATAAATCTCGTGCAAGTAAAATGCCTGTGTGAATTTCTATGGTTGTTAGTGCGTAAATTAGATATATTTATAAGGCGATAAGATACAGTTCACAAACAATTGTAATGTACTTATCAAATAAAGTTAACTTGCAATCTACAAAGTTTGTACTCGACCTCACCAATTATCGCATTGCACAAATTCAGAGTCGAAACGTCTGCAGTTAACTTTATTTGATAACTACATTCCAACTGTTCGCGAATTATATCTTATTGTCTTATGAATAATTTATGCACTAACAACAGCGGAGGTTCACATAGTCATATTTTTAATTTTGTTATCGAAGTACTCTGTCACTCAAGTACCATCAAACTGTAATAACTGTCGACTTTGTAATATCTTAATGTCTTTACCTTGCCTAGGGGGATAGTAATCTCTTTCTCCGAAAACGTGACTTCTACCGATCCCGGGTTCTCCTTTCTGTCCGATTAAAGACAAGCCGGGCGGACCAGGAGGTCCGGGAGGACCCGGAGGTCCTGGAACTGGATAATAGTTTCCTTTAGATGGTATTCCAGGAGGTCCGGGAGGTCCTGGAGGTCCTTTTTGGCCCTCTCTTCCCGGCTGTCCAGGAATTCCGGGAAAACCGTCGTCTCCTTTGTCGCCTTTGATCTAAAAATATATATTTTAAAAACCATATTTAATATGTGAATAGATCGTTACAATATTTTCGCAGAAGCTCGTCAATGTAAAGCTGTGGTTATCAATTTCCTTTTTTCGCTGCATCGCATCGCTTCGGTAGACAGGTAGATAGATTTGTAGGGAGTCAATAAGTAGTCAAGTATTGCTAGGAACATATAGGAGCAGTTGATTTATCGGAAACGTTGAGGAATGAGCTGCAATGATCGCTTAGGCGCATCACGTCGGCTTTCTGTCGACGTCTCTTCGTTGCGTTCTTTTTCACGAATGTACAGCGACGGTTTACATGCTAGGCGCGAGAGGCATCCTTTCGATCGTAGGAAGGCGATATCGGAATTTCCTGTTGCTCTTGACTGTAATCGCTCTTTCTCGAGGAATAATCTATCCTTGTCGTTATCAATGTTGTATCATGCCCTTAGAAAAAAATGATGGATATCTTGAGCGATTTTTATCTATGTACTTTGTATTTTTATGGAATTTCCGTCGAAGAGATTTCTTTTTATTGCATTCACTAGATCTTTACGATCTCTTGGCTGATAGCCGTAAGAAATTCTGATAGGATGTCCCAAAGGTATCAAAAAAGATTTTAGAAATTGTTCAACGATTTTCTTGTCGAATTTCTTTAGGTCTCAACAGGAATCCAATCAATCAACAGGAGGACAATCAAAATAAAATAAAAATTAATTAGAAAACAAAGTTACGTTTTACATTCTTAAGGATGTATATATTGTTTCTGCAAAAAGTAATTGGAATTGATTTCCGTATAAATGAATGTTATATATAGATGTTATATATAGGTGTATGAAACAATTTAATAAGTTTAATATTATTATAATTTATATATATTTAACAAAATTAAAATTTTATATAATAAAATTAAAATTTAAATAAAACTTTTTCATTTTATCATAATTATTTTTAAAAATATGTTTATTTCTTATTGAAATAATTTTTTATCCAAGTTCTAAATCGCTATCAAACTTTTTATTATTACTTTCAAATACAATATAGAAAAATCTGTACTTTTTTCATAATTTTTTTATTAAAAGAAATAAGTGTAATACATCCTTAAATTTTAATCCATGAAAAATCTTATTTTGATAAGGTATTTCTAAAAATTTTAATCAAGGAAAAATTAGTTTCAAATTTATCGGACAAAGAATCTTATAAAATATTTTGTTCTTGTATGTATCCATAAATTGTAGGTTTTCATAATATTTTGTTTTCTCATATGGTATAATTGCTAGTCTGCTTTACATATTTTGTAACTTGATGTTGTAATATTTAAAAGGATTGTTATTCGTCTGCAATGGTTGTGAATACGTTATACATGTACACAGGCAGAAAAGCGAAGCGCTATCGCACGTATCAACACGCGTTATTTGTCAGTTGTCAGCTATGACAGCTCGCGAAACTCTGTTTGCCGCGGCGGAGAAAATTTCTGTTCGGCGCAACGAATAAATCCAGCGACGAAGACGCGAAAAAAAAGGGAGCATGCCAGGCGCACTCTTGCATTAATTTCCATCACTCGCGTTGCGCCGCCCGTTGTTCAAAGACTTCCGCATCGTCCTATTCACAAGGATATATATGCCCCCCGCCACTTTAATCTGCCAGACCGAAACTGCGCGAGGTGAAAACCATTATTTTTATTTCCGCTCCTTTTCCACATCCCTTTCTTCTCCCTTTGAAAGACAACATTTCTTGCTCTCCCCGCTCGCGGACGATCGACTGACGAGGTTACTCACATCTCACTCACATGAGATTCCACTTTGAGAGGAAGCTCGGCTTGACTTCTCTATTTTCGCCTTTTGGTAGGCGCTTGGATTTATATGTAAAGTTTGGAGCGCGCGAGAGAAGTTTACATAGACGATACCCACGACAAGAAACTAGAAGTTATACTTACACCGACAGAAACACCGTAAGGACTCGGTGCGCCAGGTTCCCCTTTTTCTCCCTTGGGTCCCATTGGTCCGATACTTCCTGGAATTCCAGGAGTCCCAGGACGACCCTGCGGAAGACAGTGACAGATGAATCGCTCGTTTGCATTTTAATTAGCGCAAGGGATTTGGTTGCTGTGACACGTAGTGATATAATTTTGATATGCGTTTAAACGTTTAATAAATGTTCTTTGCGTAACTGCGACGACTAAATTCGCCTTAACTTTACAAGAAGATGCAAGAAAAACATTTGTAATTATATCTATTTCAAGAATAAAAAAAGGCTGTATTTAGCGCTTGTGCAAGATTTATGTTGTTTTGTGCGGTTTGATTAAAAGCTCACCTTCATCGAGTTCTTCGGTTGGCATTGTGAAAAAGATAAAAATAGCGTTGCTTAGAAATGAGATATTGCAAGATAACGCTATTACAGAATATTTATCTGATGTTGTTAATACTGAATACTAAGATAGTATTAAATTATGTATTAATTATGTTCTCTACACTCTCTCTAAATAATATTAAATATCAACAATATTATTATCATTATTATTTCATTATATATTATTTAGCATTATTTCACATTGTTACTGTTATTCTATTCACATCTATTAATTTAGTTATTTTGATTAGTATTATAACATAAAGTGAGATCACAAATCAAAATACAAAACGTACCATCCATCCTGGTAGACCGATTTCTCCCGTATTTCCTGGCTTTCCGGGAGGACCCACGGGACCAGGCGGTCCAGGCCGTCCTCTTCTACCCCGTTTTCCTTCGGCGCCTTTCTCACCCTTGATGGTGATATAGTCTCCGGAATTGGCGACGGTAGTGGCTCCAGGAGGACCTCTCTCACCTCTTTCGCCTTTAGCGCCAGGTATGCCGGGTAATCCTGATACTCCGTCTTTACCCGGCTCGCCTTTATCTCCTTGAGGCCCTTGAATACCGTTTATTCCAGGAATACCAGCTGGCCCGGCGTCACCCTTATTGCCTTTCTCACCCTTTGTGCCCTTATCGCCCTTGTATCCGCGCGCTCCACTATCGCCCTTGTCCCCTTTTGTGCCAAATCCTTGATTAAATAACATTTCAAATATTAATTTTGTTGCTCTCGTTTTAATGCAGATATTGCATTTCTTCATCTAAAAAAAACTTTATTAATAATCCAAAATCTTTAATTGGTCATCATATCCGATGTAAAAAATATCCTAGAAAATCGAGAGCCAAATTTACCTTAGCTTTTTACAAATTTATGTAATATGTGTATCTCCATTTCGTTTACTAAAAATAATTATTAATGAAACAGTACAGAGATATAAGTAATAAATGATAGTATTACGTTTTCATGTGATGCAATTATAATATCATTTATTTAATTTTATTTCTCTTAATTACATTTAGTCTCATCGGTCCAATTTTGAATTATAATTATATAATATCATTTATTTAATTTTGCTTAATGTTTTATTAATATCAAACTTATTTTATTACGTTGAAGACTAATAGAACGGTTAATAAAAAAAATTTAGCTAACTTTGTTATATAAAAGATAAGATTACGTAAAAAAAATCAATTAAGTGATTAAATGAATAAATATTGGACTAAATTCGTCATTGCTATGTTTAAAAAAAAATTTGCTCACCTAGATCTCCCACGTTTATACCACCGGAACCGCTCACACCAGGTGGACCGGGTGGTCCTGGAGGTCCCAGTTTTCCTTCAGGTCCTGTATCGCCCTTATCACCTTTTTCTGCCGGTCGCCCGTTTTCTCCAGGTGCGCCGGGTAATCCAGGTGCACCGGGTGCACCAGGTTCACCTTTGAAACCCTGAATTCCTCTGGGACCATCTTTTCCATGATCGCCCTTAATACCTTTGTATCCAGGTTCGCCTTTGATGCCTTTGGATCCGGGTATTCCAGCTTCGCCTTTAGGACCGGGATTTCCTGAAATGCCTGGCTCACCCTTTTGTCCGGGAAGTCCTGGTCTCATTGTGATACCTTCCGGCTAAATAGACAAGTATTAAAATAAGAGATTATTTTATGTAATTGATGAAGTTGCATATATATGAATGGTTTATCGAGATTTTATAATTTGGAAAAGGAATTCCAAGGATCTGGAGAAGGTATTTACGATGCAATCAGAATGCTCCAGTCCGTACTCACTCTGTAAATATTTCGAGGTTTCCAACTAGGCTGCATGCGCATAATAATCGAAATTTCCCCATTAGATCGTTGGAATAACGTTGCGAGACTGAAAGCCTCGCGAGCCGGCCTGACACTGCCGTCTATACGTTTGCATCGCTATTGATTAGTGGCGAACAATTGTTGCACGAACAATTGTTGATGGTGCATGATTCGCAATTGCTTTAGTGTATATCGATTTAGGTAATAGAATCGTAAGTGCAAATTGCATTCTTAAATATGGAAGTTTCTTTCATTTGTTACATAATTTGGATTCTCTTAAAGTTGAAATAAGTTTATAGGCACACGGAAAATAACGGAAGAGGAGATTTTTTTTTTATTTGTTTAATACGTTTTAATTTTATGAACAATATAGTGTATTATACGGAGAAAATTATTTATTTATTAATAATAAATACAGAGTTGCAGAATTCATATGTCAAATTTAATATACAATACTTTACGTGTCGAAATGATCCACTCAAATTTTGGTGTTTTTATTTAAACACAAAATGAATATGTCAGAAAATAATACGAATGATAAGTAAAAATTAATACAAATGTAATATTTTGACACAATTTGGAAATAAATTGTGAAGAATTTTGGATATTTCTTCCAACAAAATTAATATTTATGTAATTAAATTCATCTTTCATTCATTTACTTGTTTTAGAACTTAAATTTGGGAACTATATTATCTTTATGTTATTTATTCATTTATTTATAAATTATATTATTTTAACACCGAGAAATATTAAATCAGTTTATATAAAATATCAATATAATAAAATCAGTTAAGTTAAATTAATAATTAGATACATATATATATTATATATTTAAGAAATTTTAATCAGAACTGGTTTTAATAATAACAAAATACAAAATATTTTATATTCTGTATATTTTCTACTTAAATGTTCCAATAATTGCATACTTATGCTATCTAAAAGTCATGTTATTTAGAAGTAAATTTATTTGTATATTTAATCGAGAAAAAAATTATAAATTAATATTTTATATTATTTACAGATATCTCATGTTTAAAATAAATTCTATGCGAAAAATGATTAATTATCATTTTTCTTTGCAATGACGTAATTCATCACGTAATTCATGATATTTAGTACGCAGATTTTTAAATTGAACGAATGTTGATACAGAAAATACTTGATACTTTCAAGCTCTTCTTTTTAATATTTTCTTCTACAGTCCGTGAGGCGATTATTTTCTGTTTCGCATTAGTACGGCATTTCGCTGTAAATCATGTCGCTGCGATTTCTGTACATCTATATATCAATGCCACCGTTTCATAACTAGTCATATACATTCAGAGCTTCTCACAAATGGTTTGAAACTTTTAGACTTCTTCGGCTATTGATAGAGCAACGCTATAGATACACTTTTTTATTTCTTATATTTAACTATTTATATATCGGCATAGATATAGTCCCTTTTTTTAATAAAAAATTATGAGAATTATTTACGCATCCATCTTATTTCGTCATAAATAGCTTTGTTGTTTGGAAACATATTAATAACAATAACGATATTATTTGATTCAATTAACGACACGCTTTGCAACTCATTAATATTTCACATTGATATTATATATAATGTATGCATACTATTTGCTATTTGCACATTTATCCAATTAATATTTAATGCGGGTCTTATTCGCAGTGAAATTTATTCAAATCTTTCTCTCCCTCTCTCCCCTCCTCCCTCTCTCTTCAAGTAAATCGTAAAATTAGACAACTCATCTCGTATCTTTCTGTTGAAATTCAATGGCACTTTTATTCACACTGAATTCTTCCTACCTCGTATATACAGCATGTACCTATAAATCCGCTTCTACTTTAAAGCAGTTCTCTGGCGGTAATACATTGTGGCGTGGCCTTAATACAATTTCCGAATTTTCTCTTCTACCCGGTTCTGTTCATTCAAATTCCAGTCTGCGCGATCGCTCGCGCTGAGGAACATCTACCGAACCGATTGGCGTGGGCGCGGCGGCTTGCACACATATACACATCGGAACGCGCGAACATCTGAATCGAGTATTATTGGCCCGTCTTCAACTACCTTTCGGGACGCAACACCCGCGCATCTCCAAGCCTGCCTTCCTTCCTACCTGGTGTACACCTAGCCGACACATGCAGTAGGCAGCCTAGAAATTGGTTTCTGTATTCCCCGGGGAAATCGGGCTCTCGCACATTCGAGGAAGGACCGAGGTGCGAGGCGGGGTCACGTAAGATAACCGTTGCTGTATGCATGTGCGCACGGGTATCTATCTTTGCATGAACTGTCCTGATGACAAGATTGGTCTCTGAGCCTGCCGTGAAATATTTAGGCCTTGTTTAGATACGTATTCGTATTCTAAATCTCTTCTCTGGTTCATTTGAATTCTACGTCTTCACGATTAGTCAAGCAGTGATCAAACTATTTGTAAATCAGATCGATTGGTTGATATTTCTTATTTCGTAATATTGTGGAAATAATCTAAAGAAAATTCGGATTCACTCTCAACTTTTTCCTGATAGGGCAATCTTGAACTAAACAAACTAAGCCAAACATTACAATTGAACACACACTATCATTTTTCTTGTAAAATGATAAAAATTTTTATCATTATATCTTGTTTAGCGATATTTTGTTATAGGTATACATATATTTTTACGAATAGTAGTTTGCTGTACTTTATGGCTGCATTTGGTTTGGACGTTCACATGTTGTATGCATCATAAGCGCTTTTCTATATACTTTGCAATAAAGAACGAAATATTGCCGCCATACTTATTTGTCTCCGTGTTCAGACTCTGACTAGAGGTTTTCTAATTTAAAGTGACACAAAAATATCGATCGAAATTATATATTATTATATTTATAGAGGTAAATCTAGAATCTAATATATTTTCAGTGTTTATTAAGTAATTTTGACTAATTTGAAATAATTTATATAAGTTTTTTAAAAGAATATCGATATTTTAATCTCTAATTATTTGAAAAACGAAGTAGACAAATGTTTTTATTAAATAAAAGATGATTTTGTGTTAAACAACGAATTTATTATTAAAGATTTTAGTTTCTTATATATTAATAGAAGTTAAAATATCTATGTCAAATATGATATGATTAAATTTTAATTTAGACATTTCTGCGGTTAGTTTTCATTGAGCGAAATATTGTATAAGTATGTTTGTTGAGGAATAAATAAACAGTCTTTTTCGAGAAGATAAAGACTGTTAACTCACCACTCTTTCAGATAATCTATATAATATTAATCTGGAAATTCGTTTCAATAAAACAATATTTACATTTAATAGAATCGACTTGTAAAATATACCGAACATTTTTCTTTTATTTCGTTAATTGATAAATAATCATATGATAAATTATGTGATCAAAAATGAAATAAGTTATATTTACAGCTACAACAAACAAATTAATAATGTATAGAAATAAATATGATTTAATTTCTCTTCGAAATTAGATCTTCGAATTAAGAAGATGTATAGTTCTCGATATATTTTATAAAACCATTCTATCGATTGCGCGAATGCTGTTTTATTAAAAAATATTTCTAGTCAAACATAATTTTCTTTTTTAAGAAATTTTATTACGTTTTCTCACTTCTAACGTCATAATATGAGATAGTAATAATGATTGAACAGGAAACATATTAGGTATAGTTGGAATTATATACAAAATGGATTCCGCAATCGAAAACGTTCAATTATTCCCTAGATTTCTATTGTGTTTTCTAGGGAAAATAGAATTAATTTCGATCGGAACTCCATTCCAAATAATTTTATAATACGTGCCCAAGAGCATACAAACAGCGCTTTAGAACGCTGCTTTTCATCAATCACGAATATTATAACAGTTTTGACACTGTTCCCTTCTTGAGAATATTTATTAATGACATACATCCGGTGCTAACAGGCATTAGCTATATAGCGGCGCAGTTCTATTGTATTTCACAGATTGTCCTATATTTAGCGGCATGTATATATATTCTGCGATACAGGTTATTGTATTGCAATCGCAATTTGTGATTTTCCTCGATTCTTAAGTAAAGCTACAAGCTTTATCATTTCGTTATATCGTAAAATCACATGTCTCTTTTATAGTTGTTTGAATCATCGATATTGCTGCATAATCACAATGCCAGAATATATTACACGATAGACAAATTACACGTATAATCGAATTCGCAAAATAATTATTCTTTCTTCTATAATGTGCTCAATTCTTTATAAGAAAGGATCTACGTATACAAGCGCGACAAATGAGATTTTTGCCATGTATTGGGTGAGTACAATTCGTGTTCGTTTAAAAAAAATTTTCATGCAAGTTCAGGACGCAATATTTTATTCAAATTGGTAATCATACTAATCGATAGAGCAAAGTTTCAGCTTTAAGAATTTGTTTTTTAAATTGCGATGCGATGACTTTCAACAGAATTATGAATAATCAGAGTTAAAATGTTCTTTTTATTTAATCCGGACAATTCAAATAATATAACAAAAATAACAAAAAAGTTTTAGAAATATTAAAAATAAAATTTGTAGGACTAAACTTTTATGTTAGATAGTTGAACATTTTTGCAAATGTTTTTTGGACACGTGACATGCTTACAAAGTGAGACAAAAATTTTCTATTTTGTTTAGCTTGTAGTTTTCTATATGTAAAAATTACCAAACTCTCAGAAATTCGAAAAAAATTAGTGATCTCTCGAAAGCAGAGAGGATTTTAAACTTTAAAATTCTTTTTAAACGGTGAACTTTAAATTTTATATACTAAATTACTGCTTGTGTGAGTTTTAATATTAAATTAGACACGAATTTTTGCTCTTACCCTTATATAACTTCAAAATATTTAAAGGAGAAATACAATATCTATTATTCAATATTATATAATATTCATTTCTACGATTTATTTAAATCAGAATTAAATGTAAAATTGTTCTTGGAAAGCATCGTACCGACTCATTATGTCTGTATCATCTCTCGTTAAATTAATAAAGATTAATAAAACTCGAAATTGCCATACAGTATCATACGGATCAAGTTGACTCATAGTAAGTGATAAAATTTAATCGAAGAATTATAATGTTACATTAATAACATTTATCAGGTTTATTTATTATAACGCGTGGGTAAAATTCAAATATATACATAAATAATCCTACATTGGATTATTATCTCGAGTAAGATTGCAGCAGCAGAAAGCTCTCAATGTTTTCCACGCTTTCGGTTCCGAGAGTAACGAGATTTTCCTCCGTTGCGACGTCTCAACAATTACCAGGCTAGGTCAGCTCGGCCTTTTTTCCGACGGTGTAACATTTGGAAGCGTGCCACCGGCATGGAAACAGAAAACCGTACTGTACGGGACTGCGTTCTTTCTCTCTCTTTTTTCGCCCTTTCATTTTTTTCACATCTTCGTAGAAGGTATGAGGGTATGAGGGTGGGATAAATATTGCGTCACCGCGCTGATCTTTCAGCGATATGCGGGTGCATCCACGTTACGGGTTTGTGTCGTTGATAAAGCGGAGCGATTCGGTTCGATAGCGTGGCGATGATGCCCTCCGTTCTGCCACGCTGCTCGCCACTATATTTCTGCGACGACGTCATTGCGTTTTCCACCGCGAAAACCGCGTAACAAGAGAACAAGATGAAAAACGACCGCATCTCCGGAGGTAAATTGACGGTTTGAGGTGCGACAGGATCGTTACGTCCCCGCGACAGCGCGGAGATTTCTTTTCTCTCCCGTGGCCAGAAACGGGTTTCAGGAATAGTGGTTTGAACCACTACTGCTGACTTTGACAGCGTGGAATATCAATCTTAAGTAGATTTAGCTTGTTCCATGCATTATCCGAGCGTTGCCACAATCGATGTTTGCTCCAAGAAATTATTGCAAGTCGGGAAATCGAAAACATCGAAAAAGATAATCAAATCATTGTAATGTACAACTCCTTGCTCAAATATAAAGCATTTTTAATTTATTCTCTTAAAAGAATACTGGCGGCAATAAAAGACAAAGGAAAACTAACAAAATATTAATATTATTATAAAAATAAATATTTTTTTTATTCATTTGTGTTTATAACTTTTTAATTTATTTTTCTTTAAATATAAAATGCTTGTCATTGTTGTTTAAATATAAAATGCTATGTCAATTTTTAGGAGCGTTTTATAATCAAGGTTATAATAGAATACTGAAAAAGTTAAGAAAGTAAAACTAAAAAGAATTTACAAATATCTTAGCGCAATGAATAAAATAAAAAAATTATTTAACGAGCAATATCTATATTTTGTTTTGTAATAATATCACGTTTGTAGCTAATATGATAATAGTAAATATAATAATAAAAATAATAAAGTATTATTATAATTTCTTTCATTTTTAGCACGCACCGATTTTTTTCATTTTTCCGTTATCGGTCGAGTTTTTTTTTTATACCTTTGAAACAATTGAAACGTTGTAGGTACCGTTATAGAGAAAGTCGGAAACATTGTAACTATACTTCGTTATAAGATCGGGCGGGGAAAAAAGTTTGTTTATCGGGGAAAATGGAAAGAGGGAATTTTTCGTGTTTATGGGTAGCGTCCCCGAAACTATATTCGTTCATACATACGCTAAAACTTTTACCATCGTTAATATCGCACATATGCAGATGTATTGCTATGTGCTGTAGGTACATCGCTTTAATATCGCAGGCCTGTCAACGCGATTCGGGATCATTTTTCGTATGCTGACAAAAATCCAGTGAGATTCGCTGCGTTTTTAAGAATAGACCTCAATGGAAAGGGAGAGAATCAGAGAAAGAAAGAGAGAGAGAGAAAGAAAGAAAGAGAGAGAGAGAGAGAGAGAGAGAGAAAGAAAGAGAGAGAGAGAGTGCTCAACAGGAAACACGAACGAGAAAAGGGAGGAGGCCGAGGATCGGACTTACAGGTCGACCGTTATTACGTGCACAGTTTCTTATTCCCCGTGGAGCGATACGCGTTCTATTCCCATTCAACGAATTTCTTGTCGGATCGCGAGTGGGAACAGGATCGCTGTAGTTGTCGTTTCGGTACACGTAAAAGCGATAGCACAGGGAGTCATACACTGCGACGTGGCCCAACGGTAGCTTGGGATACACCTTTGCGTGCATTTTCATGCACTTTGGAACGCGATATCATGGATAATATAGTAATAATACTTCGCCATCTCAATAATCAGATATAAATTGGATCGCCTACTCTAACATTCTTATACGATTAATGCTATAAATATCTTTATAGCATAATTTTGGTAACTTTGTCTTTTATATTTAATGACAAGAATTGTAAAAATTGTAAAAAGTGTCACGTTGCGTCACTTTTGAATTTAAAGCTCTTGTTCACTATCATATATTTTAGATTATGATGTTCAAAGTGAGAAAATACATAATAAAAATTTTTGTAAAATATCTTAATATATAGAAATATTAATTTTCAATAAAATAGCACTTATGATCAATAGAACTGACTTGTAAAGTATATTGAACTTTTCTTTCATTTGTTAATAAATAACCATAATGTGGAAATTAATTATGCATAATCAAAAATAAATCAGCTATGTTTACAAATATGACAAATTGTTAAATTAATAATAATATAAAAAAATAAGTAAGGTTGAGTTTCCCTCCGAAATGAGAATATAGTTTTCGATTAATTTTATAAATTCTATTATTCTAACGATTGCAAGTATTATTTTATTAAAAAATATTCTATTTAAGTAGTTTGCAAGAATTTTTTTATTGTGTTTTTCACTTTTAATGTCTATCTGAGATAGTAGTGATGAATAAACAGGAGCCTTAATTCATAATATCTCAAAATTCAAATTGTCTACTTTTCAAATAAATAGCTCAAATAACAGAATTATTTGTAACACAAATAATTCTCATCATACAGAAACATTTGTCTTGAGAAAAGTTTACTTAAAATGATACCACTCCATTTCTTATTATTTTAACAAATATTAAATATTTGTTTAAGTAGTTTTCATATAATGATAGTTACAAATAATAAGGCAAAAATGGTTAACTGGGATAATTTGCTGAGTTAATATACAGTGGATGGCGTCGAACACGATGTTTAAATAGCATACTTTTGATAATACTCGACGATTCCGCGAGAGAAGATATGACCCTCCATTTCCCTCTGAGTTTCTCGCTGCCGCGTGTCCGTTTCGGGAAAATAGCGAATAATACGACTGAGCTAGATTCATACGAGGATAATGAAAATTTCTTGAATGGAGATACTTATCTACTTATTATAGAGATGACTTTGTACGGTCGGGCGCGCCTGAATTTCCGCTACTTTGTCAGTAATCGCGTACACAATAAATGTTCTTCTCTAGCCAATTTGTCAATGTCATATCCCTTTCGTTAACATTACCTCTCCATTCGTTCGCTCTTCGTTTTCATATCGCTGTTGTATCCAGCAGAAAACCATTTAAACAAACATCCTGCCTTTTCTTCCAGTTTCTCATTTGACGATAATAGAATGTATTGTATTTTTAATTCTATTACAATAGTTATCCATTATTATTTTAAATGTATAGTTATATTATCAAATACACATAAAAGAATTATATGTTATGTCATCCGTAGTTATTATGTTGAAGAAATGCAATTTCTTATTTAATAAAGGCATAAAGAGAATTGTTGAGAAAGATAACTGTATCGTCATATCCTTTTCTGTTACAATAGCGTGGCCATTGATAATTAATAATAATAGAAAGTAAATACAAATCTCAGGGAAATTTTTATGTCGTCGCGAAAATACCAAATATAAAGAAAATCTCGCGAGGATAAGTAGAAATAGTGAATGCAAGCCGCAGAGAAGGCGCCGGAGAAAATATTTTAACTTGGCTTTCGCCCTCAGCATGATAGATCATATTCAAGCGTGGCAATCTACTTACGTCATAGCCAGAAAATTCCCCTTTTCCAGGTGGCCCCGGTGGACCTTGTGCACCCTTTTCACCGGATATTCCATCTCGACCCGGCTCGCCCTTTTGACCTTGAGAACCTTCCGGTCCCGTTATTCCAATATCACCCTTGTCACCTTTAGCCCCAGATGGACCATGCAGTCCTCTTTCCCCTGGCGGTCCTGCCGCACCCTGAAATCATCATGTTAATTAAGCATAATTCAATATAGATATATATTTAACGGTATTGTCCTTTTAACAAATTTAACTGAAGCACCAAAAGTGATATATATGGTTTTAAACTAAAAAAAATTAAATTTTGAAAAAAAATGAAAGAGAATTTGAGAAATTCTATAATTCAAACTGATTTGTAAAATTTAATTTTTATAATTATATTTTAATTATTTATTCGTTACGTTATTAGATGTTTTTTGCTAAAGATGTTAAATAAAATTGGTCACAAGTAGCTTAAATATATGTCACTTTTAGCGTTATCGTTAAATCTTATTGTCAGAATCGTAAGAATGAAAATCATTACCGTGAGACCCATTAAGCCCTGCTTGCCCTCTTGTCCGGGTACTCCTGGCTCGCCCTTTGGCCCTTGTATCATCTTTGGCATCGTAAAGGAAGACATTAAGGCCGTGGCGTTGCAGGTGCAAGTACCGGGGTCTCCCTTCTGACCAGGTGGTCCCTGTGGTATCTTCATTAGCCAATCCTTGAAATATCAATGTATTTAACGTCGCTGTTGCATTTAATACCGCTCTACCAGAATCAGTTATAATAGCGTTAACGATCAAATATTAGCAAACTATTAGTTGCAATAATGAATAAAGCGATACAATCAAGTTCCGACGATGTCTAAAAGCAAATACGCATGTACACCAATAACAGCGTACCAATAACAGCGGAAGATAGTAAGCGCCGTGAAAGCGGCTTTGGTGTAATCAGTGTTACATGCGACAGGCGCCGGTTCTCTGGTGTCGATGCTAAATTGACTCACGCGAATAACAAGATAAATGAGTGATCCCGGATTCAGGCGTATTCAGGCCATCTTCAATATCGTACCTGTGCACGGATCTGCGGACGCGATCGTGGTCTCTATAGTTAATATAACGAGATATCTACACCTACAGGAAGCACAGACACTTTCCCCGAGTAATGAAAACTTACACTGTGATATGTACGAGATATATGAATAGCTAAATAGTATAATACTCGGAATAATATAATTTAATAAATAAGTTCACGAATAATTTCATGCATATATAATATTTTTAATACATTTTGAAATAAAATAAAGCATAATTTTTTAATTGCAATGATGCAGATATATTATGTTATTATAAGTAATTCGCTATATTGAAATTCTTTCGTGTTTTATTGCAAACGGGAACACACATTTGTGTATAATAATTACAAAATAAAGGGGCACAATAATAACTGCAATAAAATAAAATAATTATATTATTCTCATCAATTGGAATAACTTCTTAATAAGTTATTTTAATTATGATAATAATTTCTACCGATATTAATTTAATCATTATTAATTATTCAACTGTATTGATTTAGGTATTATTGGAGAAAGCATAAGAAATAATAATCGTTTTTAGGACAATTCATCGTGGAATTAGTCCGTAAAAAAAAGTTGGTTGATTGAATAATGCACTCACCTCGTCGCGACCAGGCGGACCAGGAGGTCCTGGAGGACCCCTGACGCTCTCGCCCTTGTCCCCTTTGTCACCCTTTTCACCTTTCGGACCTTTATCTGAAAAAGAACGAATACGCGTAAGTCCACGCAACTTCGTCGTTCTCTGTTTTGACATGCCATGGTGATTTATGCGCGCGAAAAGTAGATTAAAAAAGTTTGCTTCATATTTTATCATCGTTTCTTCGACGCGATATCTCTGAAGTCGACGTTGCGCATCGACGTCGACTATAGCGAAATTAATAAACGATTTTTAACGCGCTGTCCTATCTTTGCTAAGCTAGGGATGTCGGATCGGATGAAAAAAAGAGAGAGAGAAGATATTGATGTTTTGGTACATTGATTAATTGGAAAACTGTCAGACTAAAACTGTCCCAAAATACTGATACGATATATTGATCTTTTATAGATAGTTTAAATTTTTGAATATCCCCGCAATAAATTAGATAAATGTCGCGAGCGTGACAAAAGATAATAAAAAATATATTCGAAATCGAGAAAAAATAATTTGATTTACATTTCTTATTATAAAACGAATGAAAATCTTGTAATAACAGTAAATACACATCAAGTGTAATAAACGATGGAAATGGAAACATCGATTTCAGCAGTTTCAATCGTTTGATTGAAAAATATAAAAACGAAATAATTTTGATTTTATTTGTATTAACCTGGATCATAAAAAAACAATTTGATTTACATTTCTCAAAAGAATGAGTCTTGTAAAAACAGATAAATGTATATTAGTAATATAATAAAAGGGAGAAAAATGGAAATATTAAATTAGCAGTATCAATCATTTAATTAAATCGGAGCAAAATGATTTTAATTGATTTGAATTATTTTAAGAGACAAGAGAGATGAGTCATTTCATGAATTGTTTATTTCTTTCACTTTCTCAATTACATGTACGACATCATGTCGAGTAGACGTCTTTTAATTTGTTAGAACGAGAGATTTAATAAAAAGCGTTATATACTTTATAAGCGGTTAAAAAATCGTTAATATCGACTCGGCTATTTGATGGTCTTACTCACAATCTGGATTTGGAGGTGGGGGCGTGATGAATGGCGGCGGGTTACTTTCCTCGCTTTTGTCTTCGTCCGCATCTCGACCGATCTGAAAATGTATCATAAGCGGAGCCGATAAGATCGGATTGCGTCATCTCGTTAACGATACATAATAGGACGATTATCAACGTCGTTGTAGTTGCCGTCGATTGCTAATTCAGGATTCGGTGCAGGCGTGCGAGTAAACAGCGTGTACTTTTTATTTACAGTACTTAGTTGCGACGTGAATAGCGAAGCAGTGGTCGGTTTATCGATCGCTTACCGATTAGTTATTTTAAATGCAAATTGCAGGTATATATTAAATCACACTGTTGAAGCGACACACGCGGGAATGTGTGTCGACTGTTTTCGATTAGTTTCGCGAAGGGACGACAAATATTTGCGAATTGTTCATTTAAATATTGTTGAAATTTACAATATAACGGGATTTATTTTTTACTACAGATGATATCGGTTGTGTTATGATGGAGGACAAGAATTAAAATTGATCTGGAATTGTATTATTTACAAGATAGATTTTAAAAATTGAGACACAATAAAAGGAAACACAGAACTCAATGTAAGCAATAAAATTTTATGTTACTAATATATATGAAACGAGATAATCTTAGGAAATGCGCAATTATTGTTCTTATGTTTCATCGTTTTCCAACTGTCATAACTGCCATCGCAAATTGTTAGTCAGTAGTATAAATGATCACATGCGCGCCAGTTGTGAACAATGCAATGTCCAAGTAAAGTTCCTCAGACGTGATACCGGCCTTGTCTTGTACGTTAAAAGCGAATAATACATCAAGCAGTGACGGTGATTAATGAAGTTCCAAGCCAATCAGGCAGTATGGTTAGCACACATGACACCAGCCCTAAGTGTTTTCCGATAATTATCGGTAACGATGGCGCTTTATCGAACTGAGTCGACGTCCGGTCAGGATTTTTCGGCGATCGGAACGCGTTCTTACGTTATTACAAAAACTATCATTTCCTATTTCCGTTATCTGAAATCTGTTAAATTTGCTCCAATATGCCAAAGAGATACCACCATATTCCCAATTTATTCATATTTTCTTACTTGGGGAAATATTAATATACAAAATATTATTAAATACTAGGATATTCGATTGTGTTATTGTTTTATGAGATTTTATAATACTTTACCTTCTGTGCATATTTATAAAATTCGCATTTATAGAATAATAGCGTTTGTCCAATAAACTTTCAATCATTATATAAACAATGAGAATATGAACGAATGGTCTAATTAAAAATTTAACACAATATGATGTTTAAAATGAATCATATAAATAGCTTTATTATAATCTATATCATTCATATGCTTAATTTGTTTATATAATATCAGTTATATTAATCTAAATATAATACTTTGGATTACTTTAAGCAATCAATCATCCATGGTGCGTCTCGATCTTCCTTGTAAAAAAATATTAAAATAGAAATATAAAAAAATAATTTACGAAATATTTTATATTTTACAAAAATAATAAAATAACAGTAAGATTAAGGCTATTTATATTTTATGTCAAAATGTGAGAATGAAGTATAAAACATCTCATAAACTATTGACTTCGATATCTCTATCTTAAAACTTTTATATGCAGAATAATTAAAGGAATATTATGTAAAAAAATCATATAATATTATTTTAAAAAATGGCGATAACATTCATATGTCCTTTAAAAAGTAATTTTTTCAAATATTAAATTTACCATTATTTTTGCTTCTTTATGTTATACAACTTTTATCTGAATATATTTTTAATTCGATCTTACTTAGCAAAATTATAAGAGATGATCAGTTAAGTGGAACATCCTGTATATATATTTCATATTATGCGTTATAAATATATGTATAAAAATCTATAACACATAGAATATGTAATTCTAAAGCAGAAAAGCATGATATTTATTTCTTTTTGCTAGTATAAAAAAAGAACGCGTTATATATTTCATTTCTAAAAATGGTGACAGTTCGTGATATAATTCATTTTTCAAAGGCTTGATTCGATTATTTTAAATGAAGTTATTCGTAACTGTTCGTGCAGTATGATCTGTACAAGCCCCATCAATTTAATATTTCCAAATTAGTATTTATCAAAAACTAATATTTTTTTCTAATGTACAATTTAATATTTTTTAAAACAATTTAATAAAAGGAAACTTCATAGGTGGGTAATATTTTTCGTTATAATCTTATAAGATCTTGATTTTTTGAGAATTTTATAAAAATTTTTTCACGTACGTTTTTAGTTATTTATATTGCGTTTAAATACTACACAAACATATACACGCGCGAACAAAAAATACATTTGTCGCATCTGTCGCGCTACTTCAATAACGCATAGTATCGAATAAAACAAAAGGAGTCTCAGTATCTATATGAAAGTTACATTTATTATATATACGTTTCGCTTATTTCACGCTACGGCAAATTTATAATTTTGCATTTAAATTAGGTCCATTTGTTATTAACAGTTATTTACAAATACAATGCATTCGTATAATGAGAATTTAGAAAATAAAATGACAATAACTCGTAAATAAACGTTATAATACGTTACAATGAAGACCTACAGAACGCAATTGTGTTATTATATCGTAACATTTGCACAAAAGATACCTCCAGGCTGTTAATCGATCGTTATTATCTCACTTTTGTATTCATCCGACTTTGTCAGAATTTATAGCGCACATAATAATAATAATAATCTGCAATTCTTACGTGCTATTCCGATATCCGCCCGACTACTACGTAGAGATTTACGGCGCGCGGTCGATGTAGTTTGAATAATTATATGTATTTCGACGTGCACACGGGGGTTACATCGCGAACCGACGAAAACGTGCGTACTGGGAATACGGAGGGCGAGGTTTTCAGTTTCGGCGAGAGAGAAGTTTTCAGTTTCAGCCAGTCGCTGCGCGGCGCTCGTCATGTTTAATTCGTGCTTTTTTTTCTAGCCCCCTCCTTCCCTCTATATAAACTCACGATGATGGTAAAATTACGCGGGACGTGCACGCATCCGCACGTACACGCGCGTACGGATAACTAAGGGAAACGATTCGGTTTCCGTAACACCTGCCGCACGATCGCAGATACACGTATAGCATCGCGACGACACGTCGCTCCGGGCGTTATCCTTAAAATCGTTCACCCGGTATATACTCTGATCAGCTCTCCCATGCACGATCGCGTCTTTGCATCCCGCCACCGTACATTTCCGGGGCTTTCCGCGAGAGAGTGGGATTTCACGGGTGAAATAAATTCCGCTCTTCTTCGCGAGCTAAGAAAAGCTCCCCCGTGCGCGAGCGAGTCCGATGCGGCTGAACTTTGACTGAATTTCCGGACGAGCGGGAAGATTCTGCGAAGGATTCGGGATGATGCGGGATTGCTATCATAAGAATACGCATTTACCATTATTTGTTCGATGTATCTCGTGAACTTCTGCAGTCGGACTGGATAAACGTTGGATCAATTCACGGAGAGAGTTGATCGTTAGATGTTATGGTATTGAACATTGCTTCCTGCTCGGTTACTAACAATAAGCAGTGAAATAAGTATCTAGTATTTCTTGAAACTACAATTGTACCATTTGGACCAAACGCGGTCCCACCGGATTTTTCTTAACTCGAAACCAGCGTTTTTTTTAACCTTTTTCGTTTCTCGGCATATTTGAGGATAGATATATTAAGCTGAATATATACGTATAAATGAAGGAATAGTAAACGTAAAAGTTATTGTTATTTGTTGCACAAATGTCGCACAAATTCATGTTATACTCAGTGAACACTGACAGACGGTATTCATAGTCCGTTCTCATTTTAAGATCGTTTTAAGTAATGTCTTAAGATACAAATATAGATGACATCTTAAGGCTGTACTTAAGACAATCTTAAATGTAAGAATCAACCACGAACCGGCTAATGAATCTGATTGAATGCTCATGTTCGGTGAAATCAAGAAAAGAAATAAATACAAATAGGAATATTCGCATATTCCTCCGAATATTCGCATTCGCTGTTTATTCAGCGTTTGTTCACTAAGTGTATACTCAGTTTTACACAGTTTGTTAACAAAATAAAGAAATAATGACAAAATTATAGATTTTTCTATATTGTACATATATTTAAAAGTAATACGAAAAGTTTGATGGCAACTTAGAATCTGAATAAAAAGTTATTTCAGTAAGAAGTAGATATATTTTTAAAAAACAATTAAGACAAAAATTAAGAGAAAATTTTCATGTAATATAAAATTGCTAAATATAAATACACATTTACGTTTATGGTTCACGTGGGAATGCGGTATAATGCTTATAATAGATAGTATTTAATATTACTAGAGAATATTTTAATTTTTAGTAGTATTAAATTTTTAAATGCTGAGCAAATTTTGGATATAAAATCGATTTAAGACAAAATCAGAATGAAAATTAAATTAGCAAATTAAATATATATAAGTTAATTAAGTAAATGCTTACATTTTGCACTTAAAACCAATACAATCGTCTGTCGGCCATTATATGTATAGATTCATTATTGCATATTGATATATTAGAAGAAAAAGAAATCGGTTAAAAGAGGATATAACAAATTTTCGGTCTTTTCGTGTCTAATGGAAGTAGAATTGAAATTGGCAATCATTTCCGGTGGACGAGATATCGTGGTGTACGTATGTACATAAATCTTGTTGACCTAATGAATTCAGCAAACGGTAAAAGCATCGAAAACTGGGTCAAAAACGAGTTCATCAAAATGCTATTGATCTTATACGGATCACCAGTCGTTCTGACACAAACTATCTCTTCAACTTCTGGAAAGACGGAACAGATGACGTGTGTGTGTGTGTGTGTGTGTGTGTGTGTATATATATATATATACATATATATATAATACATAGCTGATCGTAGTCGATTCATTGCCGAATTTAGTGGAGGAAAGGCGAGTATCTTGTCTGTCTGTCTGTCTGTCTGTCTTTCTCTCTATTTCTGTATACGGTATATTAGACGCATCGTTGCAGTTTGCCAGAAGTTAACCTGCTGACCCGCTTCGTTCCCAGGAGTATATCAGAGATAGTTCTTCTTCTTCTTTTCGATATGTTCGTACGTGTAATTTACATCGATTGCGTTATACGCGAGTTTTGCAGAGTTCAAAAATGTCACTAATGAATTATCGAAAAAGCCGAGATTGAATTGAAATTATTTTCAAAAAGCCGCTTTTATTAAAAAAACCTAGCTTCTCGAAGATAAACTTTTTTAAAATTTTCTTGAAGTTCTTGTTCACTTACTGTTAACTACTGTCTCAGATTGTAGCGTCAGATACAAATACACAATAAATATTATATTTGTATAAAAATATGTTTTAATAAAACAACATTTGCAATCAATAGAATAGACTTATAAAATATTCCGAATTATCTTCTTGCTTTAGGGGAAATTAAATCATATTTATTTGTATATATATTATTAATTTGACAGCTTATTTCGTTTTTTGGTTATGCATAATTCATTTCTAAATATATGATTATTTATTAACAAAATAAAAGGAGAGTTTGGTATATTTTATAAGCAGTTCTATCAATTGTATTGTCTTATTATTTATATAAACATATTTTTGTATATTAATATCTGTATTTTGCAAGAATTTTTATTACGTATTTTCTCACTTTTGACGTGACAGTCTGTGTGTTGAGATAATAATAGTTGAGTGAACAAACAAGAGCCTTGAAATTAATCTGCTTGTAATAGATTACATGAATCGGTACATGTGACTTAGAATATGAGCTAAGTAACTAAACCTTGTTTACTTACTGTAAGATTCCGGATATTACTGCGATATTCGCGAGAGTTGCGTGTTTCTTTTAAAGGTGTACTTAGCTTGATATAATTTATACGCGTATTGTTTCAGATTATGGGCAAATTTCATTCGGATCACGTCCAACTTTGTAATGACTGTGAGTGGATGGCAAAGATGGAGTGGCGACAGGACATTTCGGGTAAGCAAAGTTACCAATGCGAAATCCTAACAGAATTTTCGAGATTATCTTCTTGGTATTTACGAGATTATCCACGTAACCTAATTTCTCGTCTCTCCCCCCCCCCCCCATCCCTTTCCCTCTTCTTTTCCGGCTTTCTCTTAATGGTCGATAACTTTTAAGGAAGTTCTCATTAAAACTTTATTCCATTATGAGGATTAGTTAATTTGAGAGGTATAAACCATAATGTGAATGTTATTAGTGAATAAAATCAATAATCTATAAATTGAATTATTATAAGGGATGTAAATATATAGGGATAAAGTAATTATTTTATATTAATTATCCCTCATAATTGAATTGATAGTAAGTACTTAAGAAATATTATAATATGTTAATCTAATTACATTAATTTAATAGAATGAAAACCAGCTTATATTTCAAATTTAAAAATAAGATCATAGTTTATGATTATGGTCATAAAACGAGATTATAAATTATCCTGTATGAATAATTCAATATAGATAATGTTGTATTGTGTATAACTTAAGGTCTATAACTGATGTCGTTTAAAAATGATGTAAAAAATAATTACGATACGAGCATCTCTTTCTTCTTTTATTTAGAGAATAATTTTTTCAAGAACTTTAATATTACCACAATGTAATCTTTGTTAATTTTCTTAAAGTGCTTAAAAAAGTATAGAGAATAAAGAGAAAATAAAGTTTTGAAGTATATTCACAATTTTTATATTCACAATTTTTTTATAATTTAGAAGATACTTGCTGTATATTAGAAAATCTAAACATTGTGTATAAATTATATATCATTAATACAAATTATGACATTTAAATTATGTTACTTTCTCGTTTAAAAAAGTTTTTTACGGCGTGGCGGTGTCCATGCATGAGAATTTTTAAACCAGTTAGTGAATAACCCAAGCACATTAGCGTTTATTAGTTAGTATTTGAGCAGTAAATATAGTAATTATTTATAATTATTATAGTTATAATTGCATGTTTTTCAATATAGCATTAATTTAGCGAAGCCCAATTTGCGGCAGTCGTCTACCTTATTTAAGTATTCAGCATCGCCGGAACCGTCGATTAAACTGACATCGTAATCACCAGAAGCGAACTCTTCATCTGCTGAAAACTATAAAAACACGTGGCATTAATAAATGAGTAATAAATTATCGATTTGCTCAATGTTCTTCGATGTAATATGCGCGATATCGCTTGCTAAAAACATAATAAATAATGGAGAAATCCATTAAGAGCTTGCTTAAGTTTAGTTTTAATAAATCAAGATGAAAAATGAGATTATCATATTTTTTGCGATGATTCAATCGTATGTTCTGGACTATTTATAATCACGCGAAAAATTCTAAAATTAAAATTGTATTTGGTTCTTCTGATGTAAAAATTTCAGAAAAAGTGATAATATTATAATAAAATATCATGTTAATTTAAGCAAATACATTTAAGCAAATTAGTTTTAAAATCAAAATTTAGATGAATTTTACTTTTAAAAAATAGATATTAATCATTCTGTTTAAGTAAACTATGAACTATTATACGTTCAAATAAAGTAATTAATTAATCATCTAAACGTATAATATATTAAAAAAGAATAAAATGATCTGCAGTAATTCCATTTTCTACTAGTAATACACACACACACACACATTATTTGCTCGTACATTTGAACGGTAGCATGGCGATTGTGCACGGCAACGTATCTAATTTTCCGGGAAATATTTTGGACGGTTACGGTGTTCGGTGACGACGTACGATGCGTATTATTATTTGAATGTCGTAAGGTCGTCGCGCGCCGTGCCGGCCGTGCGCCGCGTCGCGTCGTATTACTATTTCGTGACGAAACTCGAACGGATACGGACCGCTCCGCGTTGTGCTGTTGCTTTGCCTATTCTTGAAACGTGATTACGCAAGTATACCTACGGAAAAGAATTGTTCCGTGTACACGCATATACGTAGAAAATATGCATGTACACGAAATATTAAAATTTATTATCTTAAATAATTTCATTCGATCTGTTTCTCAACTATAAAGTCTATTCTACAATGTGCTTTTTGTTTTCTGCTTTCCGCTTTTTACTATTTTTTACATCTTGTCCTTTTGCTTCTTATCCGGTTTTTTATTTTATGTCGTCCGAGATAAAAGTTAACGAACTTCGAAAGAAACAGGAAATGCGTAGCAAGAAATACAATTGTCGATAAAACGGTTGTAAAGGGGGAAAAAGTAAGAGGTAAAAAGCAAGAAACAGAAAGCAAAGAGCACGTAGAACACTTTGTAGAATACTTTAATAAACACCTTAGTTTTTAGCAACCTTATTACTTGGGTACCCTCACATAATTCGCGTTCGTTGATATTTAATTTAAGTTAATGCGACGCGTGGAACGATTCGTACCACTTCTGGCTCCCCCCCTTCAAGGGCACCGAGCGAATTCCGAAGTGATGACGACGATGACGTAGTCGGTCGCGCTCCCCCTTGTTATTCGCCGCATTCCTTCTCCCCCTCGCAGTTCACACTTCATCGGCTGCCGTCGCGCTGTTTGGACGTTTAATTGTCGCGTATGAAAAATATTTAATTTATTCAATTATCCTTTCTTTTACTTTACATAATTTTGGAATGGGTATCGTCATACATTATCATGCTCTTTGCTTTGTATAATATCTCTGGCACTTGTTCAATTCTATATTACTTGCACGGTTCTTCTAAACGTAATTAGTAATTATTCGTATGGGATATTTTTACTATTTCAACATTATTCTTTTTGATGATTTATACTTAAATGAAGATTGATAATATTCATACATATTCTTTCTATAAAGATAAATGCAAAATGATTTTTTAATATCAGCAAAACTATTCGTGTAGATAAATAACTTATTTCAAATATAAAATGAGAGATATGTATTCCACTTAATTTTTAGATAGTTAAATTAGCAAAGCTATTCTTTTCATGTAAATAACGTTAACGGGATCGCGAAATGAAGCGCAAAATGTGCGACTGATATTTCTGAAATTCTGTAATAATACCTACTGAAAGAAACGAATTACATTCAGCTTGGTTTAATAAATGTAAGGAGGAATCATGATTATTTTAAATCCTTCGAGTTGTCGATTTTTGTTTATTATATGTCCTTGAGGCGAAAAAGAATGGATAAGATTTAAATTGATGAGAAGTTTGTATTAATTAAAATTTGTATTTTAATATTGTAGTAATAATAATTGTTTTAGCTCTACTAAATAAACATATATAAGAATATTAGTATCGAGAATTATTATAAATATAATAATTATTATCATAAAAATTATATTAAATTATAATTAAATTACGCGCGCGGTGATAAAAAATTCTAATAATTATAATCATTTTTATTGTAATAATTATATTTCTAGATAAAAAATGAATACTAAGTTTATTTTAATAAGAATACTTCAATCTTTTATAAATGTAACAAGAAAATGAACTGACATTTTTGACAAAAAGATTTATAATTGAGTAAATAAGATCCAATGGAAAGAAAAACTTTAATTCCTTATACTGTTTGCTGAGAATGCATAGCAATATGCAAATTGCGCTAGATTGAATAATGCAAGTAACAGCGAAGCTGAAGGCGTGATATCGTACATTAATAATATTTCATATATATTTTCCAGGATTCCATGTCGCGTCGCATACAATTAACGTCGAGAGTGCCGTGCAAAGTGTCGCGTGATCGTCAAATTTTAGTGATTAGTACGTGTGCGGTCGTAATTAATCGTAATTAATTCGCGAGTGACGTGTGAGTGCAACGAAGGAATCTATGAGGAAAAGGAGGCCTGGGAGGCATCGGGCAACGGCGAAACAACTACTGGGTAAATATAATTTATTAGATTTTATTAGATTTATATCAATGTTATTTATATCATTATATATTTATATCAATGTTATATGTTATTTATTATCGAAACTTATTATCGAATATTTATTATCGAATAATTATTGAAATAATTTCTATGTATTTAACGGAATTAAAAAAGAATTAAAATCACAATATATAACGTGGCTTAAATTATAAACTATAAATAAAAGAGCAGTACAGTAGGATGTCGTTAGAAAGTCATACATTTAAAATATAATTGTTAATACATAAAATATTGCCGAAACGTGATGTTTTTATGTCTTAATAATTATGTTTTAAATATATGATTTTCGCTATCAACATTCTGTGTGTCGCTGTTCTACTCTTTTATTTATTGTTTAAAAAAAATTCGAGAAAAAGATTCATTTAGAAGATCTAATGAAAGCTCTTACATTATTATTTAAAAGAATCTATTTAAAAGAAAAAGAAATTTATGCGAGCAATAATTATCTCTTTGAATATTAATTACTATGGACATCAGAATAATTTTTTACGTTTATGTTTTGCAGATCAACGTAGTCACGGTTTCGCTGCTGCGCATCGTATCGGTGAGTGTTAGATCTTTTATTATAAAGTTCGAGATAATAGATCTGTGAATATCACAGATAGATATTACATCTCGTAGATCCATTGCCTTGAAATGGATGGGATAGGACAGATTAGCGCAATGTTTAACTCTGGACTATATATAATGTACGTTGATCCATTGTGCATACAAGAATGCACATTCACAAAGCTCGTACCAACATAGAATGGGATTTATCGCTATCGACGTATCATTAACTGGTACATTTGATTATTTACTGGCACATTTCGTTATAAAAAGAAAGCAATTGTCGGGTCACAAATTGTTTGCAATTTATAGGAAATTTCAGTTCTCGTATGTACAGAAAGTAAATGTAAAAATGTAAAAAAATGATAATTTTGGTAAAAGAAAAAGGCTCGCGTATAGATATATGATCTCGCGACGTTATATACATATATATATTAGGTGTTGGAATTAATTCGTAGCGTTTTTAATGGAAGAATGTTATTTATTTCACATGAGCATTAAAAAATACATTAATGAAAGTACTTCCCATCACTTGTAAAACGCTACGAATTAATTCCAACACCTAATATATACATATATATATACATATTGCATATACATGTATATTGGTAGACTTGTCACGAGACATTGTCGTGTCTCTTGATAGTTCTGAAATCTGATAAGAGATAGTCATTTCTTACATTTTTTACTAGCGTTCTATATATACGAATTCACACAAAATGTTCAGGAAAAATGCAGTTGAGAATACTATTTATGTGTGATATAAATATTAACTTTAAAATTAAGTCTAATTGATTATTTATAAATTTTTATAAATTTTTGAATTTATTGTTAAATAATAAAAATAGATATAAAAGATAAATAATAAGTGGAAAAAATATAAGTAAAAAGTAAAAGTAAAGTACTGAAATTTTTGAAAAATAAGATTTTTTTATTAATTTTCTTCTTTTGGTGATATTCATAAGTCACAGATGATGAAGATTGGAGTTAGAAATAATTAATTAAATATATTGGATATTTATATACAATAAAGATAAATGAATATTTCCTAAATAAAATTTAAAAAACGCCTAATCTATGCATATATTCAGAGTTAAACATTGTGAAAATTGACATATACAGGGTGCTTAAAAAATTTTTTCTTAGTTTGTCGATTCTCTATACGCTCTCGAAGTTTGATCATTTAAATTCGGGCCACTCTTATGTATGTATAACAAGGAAACGTTAAATTATTAATGAAATACCGTGTCAATTATATTAATAAGTATCTGTCCTGCATAGATATTCTATTACGATTTGCATTTCGTGATTAAAAGTTCCTTTGAACATGTAAATATGAGAAAATATTATACTTTGCAATAATAGAGGAAATGTGATACCAGCAACATCCAATTGAAAGTGTATATATCTCGATTTTGATCAAATTAGATTTATCTGATCTTCTATATATAGCACGTTCATACGTTTGGTATCATACTATAATTTCCGGGATAATTTCATATACATCAGACACAGTACATATCACACCACAGATGAGCAAACACATAAATAAATTCATCTATTAAACATGGTATTTGAATCAAAACCTGCAATAGTATCGAAAGCAGCTATAGATTGATTCGATTGACTTATTCGTGTCATTGTAATGTGATTAATTCGTTTCCACGGAATATTAATGCCAAATATCATTGTTAAGAGATAGAACTTTTGTTTGAATTGAACTTTACGAAAGGTTGCCGTATATATATATATATATATATGTGTGTGTGTGTATGATAGATGTAATGCATTGGTAATCCTAAATTTTTTAGTACTTCCTCTCCTCATCAGAACTCGTTGATTTCCACTTAAATATCGGCATTTTTCTGAAATTTTTCCGAATCGGTATCGAATAAACGTATCTTCGAGAGCGGATCACTCGAAGGAAAGAGCACTTGACCCCGATCACAGACAAGCCCAAAATATTCGATGATGTAGAGAAATAAAATATCGTTGCATTTGCAGTGAGTATTTCATGGTATCAAGTAGAGGTTAGGGTTCAAGTACAGGAATATTAGTCATACAATACGTTAATCCGTCTTTGGAGATAGCTCTGTATATCTATCTGTAACAAAGATTTATACAATAGTTCAGAATTGGTAGAAAATTGGTACAGACGGTATTATACTTAGCAAAATTTGGAATTAATTTGAAATGAATTTCAAGTTAGTTTTATTTTGAATCGATGAAGAAAATGACAGATTATTAATTTTTATTTAGATTTTTATGTAAACTTTAAATTTAATATTCCACTTTATATATATATATCATCGGTTAAAGAAGTTTCTTTAATTTGAACTTTGGTGATAGGGTATCGAGTAAAAGAGATTTCGTTCGGTCTTTCGAATATTTAATTATTTGAAGGCAATACAACATCTGTTCTAGTTAAATTTTCTCAACAAACTCCACGACCTTTTCTTCTCAAGTCACGTTATTGCTAAGCGTTTTCTCTTTCGAGATTCTTCTCTTAGGATTTAAATATTTTTCTCTTGTCTATTGAATTTGTTTATCAGTTATTTCTAGCGATTGAATATGTCTAAATTTGGGCAATTAGATACTTATACAATTATTATAAATGCTACTCTTAGTTAAATGTCTACTCTCTAATCTGAATCAGTGGATAATCACTATAATTACCCAGTGGTATACTTGGCATTGATAATCAGTAAAGTTCAACTAAAAAAGGAAGAATATTTGAGCATTAATAACTAAAATACTATAATAATATTTGCATATTAATTTCAATCTTTCAATACCATATTCATTGAATTTAAGCACTAAAACAAGGTTAGTGTGATCATATAATAAATTATTATTAACTAAATTAAGGATCTTACATTTAATTCATTGATTACCAATGGCATACTTGGCATTGATATCAGTATAATTATCCACTGATTTAGATTTAGAGAGTATATTTTAAATGCGAAGGATCTGAAGGAGTTCGACTCGTTACCTCAATACGAAGTCTATATAAAAGAAAATTTAAATACCGCTATTGTCTCGAGTCGCAAATACTTACATGTGTACGTATTTAAACATTTCGAGTCTCGCATGTTCGATTACGAGGATCGTGGGCGTGTAGCAATACATAAATTTCTTTGATTCAAATAAATTATTTTTTATTCTAAGAAACTTTTCTCTGGATGAAGAAAACAAAATATTGTTGGGGTTAAATCTATGTTAAATTAAATGAATAACATTTCATTGTTTTCTCTACAATTTAATTTTTATAAAAAGCTTCTCAACCTATAGCTTAATTATTAACAGGATCAATTATTATCAGTAGCTAATTTTAGTTTATTCTAAATTTGAAAGTTTAGTCTAAAATTCAAAAAGGGCAGTGCTAGCTAATTCCGCTAATTCCGGAATAATATATATAATATAATTAGTATATAATTAATGAAAGTACTTCCCATCACTTTAAAAACGCTACGAATTAATTCCAACACCTAATAATTTTGTGTTAGTATCTCCAATGAGGAACGTATAAAATTATTATATATTTTTATCTCGTTAGAATAAAATGTAGGTTAAAGAAATCTAATAAACTGAGTTATTTATTACGTATGCTGATGTTTTTCAATTTCACATTTAAATACGTATTTCGCATGAGGCACGAGATCTCGACAAAAATCTCCTAATTTTATGTACTGAAATGGACGCGCGGCGTGCATTATACGAGTAGGGAAGTAGAGTTGTAAAATCTTCCGAAAGAGAGTATTATATAAGGTGGCAAGGGATTGTAAAAGGGTTGGGCTTGACGAAATATAAATTCCATGGCACGTGATGCGAGTGTTGAACTTGTCGGTTACAGTTGCGCGCGCGCGCGCGGTGCTAAATAGTAAAGTAAACTGAAAAATCGGCGCACCCGTCTCGCCTCGTGTCAGTATACGTACATAAAAAGATTGAACGTATTGATTAAATTGGTACCGAGATTTTTAGGGTTTCTATATATCGACTCTGTTTCTACCAAATTTTATACTAGAAATCAAATATTTAAATAAGCTTTCCATTTTGTGACGGAAAAAAAATAAACTCAGAATATACACGAATAAAAGTTTTTGCATTTCTTAATAAAAAAAATAGTGCAGACGCAAGAAGATACGAGAATTTTTTCTTTCTGACGTGTGTTTAAAACTCGATGGTATGAATAATACATGGCAATAAGTGGAAATAAATTTTTTTTTTTATAAGAGTAATCGATTATTTAATTCTCTGTACAATGTTCTCTGTTTTCGTAACTCTTGTGATCTCGTAAGATCCATGGGGTCAACGTTACTTCCGATTGCGACGAATTACATCTCGCGCATACGTATAAAGCATATATAGACTGCTTCTAAATTCATGGCCGCGAGCTGCAAATAACGATAATTCCAAGTTGCCGCGAGTCACAAAAAGAAATAAAGCGCGTGGTAACTCGATTTACGCGAGAGCTCTTGGGGGCTTTTTCTCTTTCCTCTCTCTTTTTTTCCCGCCGGATTTTATACCTTTTTCGATACGCTTGTGTTTTATAGAAGGGCATTATCGGCACCCACGCGGTCTACGTGCGTTTAACCGTGTCTGAGCAAATTTACATGTCGCACGTGCAAACGCAACTTACATTTTCGTGAATGCGAGTGCAAAGACGCGAGTCGTCTCTTCTACATAAATATGTAGTTTCTGATTAATGGAGATTGCTTGTGAAATTTTGTGTAAGATGCACTATACAGGATACAAATTTGATAAAATTTCCCGATTCTCAGATGACGCGACGCTTTTCATTAAACATTCGATATCTATTCTCCGTATTATTATACCTACACGATTAAAAATTTTCTTCTTTTATTAAAGCTTTTTAGTGCAAATATTGTCTGTTTCATTAGAATTGTCGATTTCCTGTATGAAAGACTTATAATGCGCGTGAAATTTTCACAGTTAAACTTTCAAGAAAAAGAAGACTGTTTTTAATTGTTATAAATAACTAAATACGGGAATGTTTGAAACGTAGGAGTACCTTTTCAAGATTTACTTCGTGCAGTGTCCAGTCAGGCAGACTTCACAATGACGTATTTCCGATATTTCAGTCAGATGGTACTATGAATAATTCATATAGAAGCTCCAAGTTTGATTGGAATATCGCGGAATGACGTCGAGTACTTCGATTTATATTTGATCCTACTTGATTTTAGTCTAAATGGCGTAACAATACTTTCTTTCTCGATTTATCATATATTATAGTCTTGAAAAATTCATTCATGAATGATTATTATCATCGTGAATTAACATTATCGCTTGTATTCCTTGTGAATAGTAGTTAAAGTAAGACGAACAAAGTTAAAGTGAGATTCGGTCTACGCGAAAATGCAGATAATGAAAAATTCTTGCTGGAAAAGCTGGTTGAGTCTTTTATGTGAAATTTAAACTACGAATTTTTTGGATTAACAACGGACTTTATATTAAGCTGAGAGAACACGTATTCCCGAGGCTCGTAGAACAGTCATTCTATCTCTTTTCGCTCGTCCTTTCTCCTTCTCTTCTTATTGTCTCATCTCTCCTCAGACTTTCTTCATTTTTGCTTTCTCTCTCTTTCGTCTTCGGAAATGTATTTAACGTCCCATGAAATTAAAATGTCGTCATCGTTAGAAGAATGAGAAACCGTTTCGCTCTTCTACGTAACATTTACTATCATAAATTTACGTAATTCGTTCTTATTACTAATTTACAATTTTATATATATATATATATTTATATTGATAACACTTTGAAGCATAATTTTTTGCATAATATTATTTCTTGCGAGCGTAAGTTTATTTTTTCGAACATTGACCAAGTATTTTTATTACACGTATTTGTTATTACAAGGTTTCACAATCAGTCTTTTTTATCTTTATCTAAATGGTTAAATTTTTCAATTATCTTCTTTATCGGGAAAGATACTAAATTTAATCAAATTAGAATAATATACCTATCAGAAATGCTTTTTGTCGTACAAATATTGTTATCTATTTTGCATTTTTTATTTCTATCCAATCGTTGCAGAATCAATATCTACTTATTGGAGCGAGAGAGAAATAGAATACGATACTGTTCTATATTCATTTTACATTATCCATTTATTGTTCAAACAAATTTATTGTACCAAATCAATTATTAGGTGTTGGAATTAATTCGTAGCGTTTTTTAATGAAAGAATGTTATTTATTTCACATGAGCATTAAAAAATACATTAATGAAAGTACTTCCCATCACTTGTAAAACGCTACGAATTAATTCCAACACCTAATATATAGCTTAAAACTAATCCAGCTATTTTCTTGTTTAAGGATTCGATTAAACTATCGCGGGTTAACCGATTATAATTAGAAGTCGTGTACCTGTATTTAATTTGTTTCGTAAATTTGTCGAGTAAATAAACGTTTCGCCGTATATCGTACTGAAAATACCACCCTCGATGATTAGAATTCACGGAGATTCGACACACCTCTCTTTCGGTGGTAACGCCGTGATTTCGCTGCCATCACCTTTCGTCTCTTTGCTTTCCTTTCCCATTTGTTTCGCCGTTCTCAGGCTCAGCCAATCTTCACGCCTTCGCCGATCGACCCTGTCGTAACGATCCACTGATAGTCTTTTTTTCACACGTTTCGTCTTTGTGCGAATTGGCCGGCACGGAGCCATTTGGCTACGGAGCAGGCACGGTGAGCCTTTGCTCCGTAGCCAAATTTCGATTATCGTTATTAGCATGGATTTTGGTGGATTCATCGACGCATTAAACGCCTCGGGTGTTGCAAATTTGATACGACCACCCAATTCTCAACGCTGAAATTTTGATCTCTTTATTTCTTTGTATTATTCAAAATCTCTTCATTTATTTTCTCCCTATTATATTTATTAGCTATTTATCAGTCTGCTTCAATGCAACTATACGTTAACGTATTTCCTTTGACATATATTTTTATTATATAATTGAAATATTAGAATAACAATAAATGATATTAGACAGCATTCGAATACTTAATAGTAAGTAACGAGAAAACTTTATTAGTTTCAACTGGATTTTAGTATTTAAATAATAATATATCGGTGTGAATTGACATATTATATATATGTATATTTTGTGTGTGTGTGTGTGTGTGTGTGTGTGTGTGTGTAGTAAATTTCATGTCGAAATAAAATATTTGATTAGTTTGCGGTAGCTACACACAAGTTTAGAAAGCAATATTTTTGAGATCGTTTTTAATTACATCTCGATCAATTCGGTAAATTTGATGAAAAAGTATTAAAGTTTCATTAAATGTCAAAACGAATATTTTTACTGTATTTGATAAAAATAAATATCTCATTTTCATCAAATTTATTAAATTAATCGAAATGTAATTATAAATAATTCCATTATTTTTCAAATATTATGATGGAAATATGTAATTGATAAAGATCCCAAATATGATTTTCTATTCCTGTAAAAACTAACTAGTCAAATATTTTTCTGAGAGGTTCTTCTTTATTCATAAAAAGAAAGGTTGAAAGTAAAAAGCAGTCTACATTTGAGTAAAATTCATGATTCTTTGACTGTTTTCCTATGCCAGCGAATTAGGAGCAACTTATTTTATGCCGCGCGCAGGAACATCACTCAGAAGTCGCAATATTCCTGGAAGAAATTTGATTTATATCTGTGCTGTTGTTTCGCTTTCCGGGCAATTCCCGTTGAGCGTGTGCCGTGAGTGTATTTGTACTCTCATATCACCAAAAATTCTCTGAAACTTGGATGAGATCGCGAGAATACACTGCCATTTCTTCTCACTACGCGTGCCATTTCTTCTCTGTTTTGCGGTTAATATTTAGGTAAAAATATCAGCTTCATCCTTTCTAAGGTTGCTTGCTGGGACAAGGAAAACTCATAACTTGCTAAGGTAAACGAGAAGCGATATTAACCACAAGATTTGTGTCGCGATAAAAGACGCACCGAACTAGGATCAAGATAAATGCGCTTATCATCGAAGAAATTGGTCTTCTTATCGACAAGCAATTCCTTTTCTTCGCGAATTTAATATCTTGCTGTGTTTTTGTAATCCTCATGTTCAAATGGTTTTGTCATTCGAGGAAAACGAATTAAAATCAAATAAAAAGTAATAATTAAATAATTTATTACGATATAATAATGTTACAAAGAGAAAAAAATATTTTTTATATTATACGAACGGTTTTTTAATTATCAACTTGAAGACTTGAAGCGGTAAGAGAATAAAATCCATTCGAAATTTAGTTTTAAAATGAATTTTTTTTTATTATTTTAATAAATTGAGATAATAAAAAAATCATTTTGAATCAATTACATACTTCAATTATAATTTGAAAAATAATGAATATAATTACAATCAAAATCTAGATCAAATCTAGATTACATCTCGATCAATTTGTTAAATTTGATAAAAGTAAGACATCTTAGATTTTTATCACAGGAATTTTTACGAGATATATTCGTCTAAACTTTTATTTCTTTTATGTCATATAAAGCAAGCTGTAGAGTTTTAATTACATCGCTTCTTAATTTATGCATCTTAATTTAATAATGTCAATTTAATAAATTCGACCATCGCGGTGTAGCTACTGCAAATCTACCTATATTTTCTTATAACACGATCTTTTATATCTGAAAGAAAATACTCTTCTTCGTAGCGAAAAGGGAGATAATGGACGTCGATGGCTAACACGAGCATTCCGGCAGAATTGTTCGTTCGCTCGAGATTTCAATAACGTTCGCGCAACTTTGTTTTACTTCGCGGCGATAGTCAAGCTGCGCTGCCTGTTATCCAACATCGGTAGTCCATTTCCATTTCCCAGATACGGGAAAGAATCCCCGTATTTTCAGTGGATGACGCGCTAAAATGACGGAACGCGCACGTTCCTTATATCCCATAGTAGATTTCTCTCTCTCTCTCTCTTTCTCTCTCTGTCTCTTTCGTCATTCTCGAGAGTATCTCTCGATTATCGATCTGGGAAGATTGAAAATCCTGAATCTTGTCGTCGACGGATGCTGGACCGGCGCGGCGGAGAGCGTTTTTACGATTCTTTAGCAGACGTTTACGCTTTATTGATTTACGTGTCGCGCCGCGTGTTTATGTCTGGGCAATTTCAGCGACGGTATTGTGCCATATTACGGTCGTGATTTCACGTTACGGTCGACTCGCGAGCGCGCGAATAGATATTTCTTCGGCGCGGAAATTAAGTGATAAAATCACGAGTGTTATCGCGACGTTAAGCCACACTGGCCGCAGGGAAGGGATGTTATTCCACTCTCTTCATGGAAAAACACATCATGGAGAAAGACTTTACGAAACAAGTTTTGCAATATTATTACGCGAGCATTCAACTGTGCATTCATTTACTTTTCGATTAAATTATTTGGATTATTACAGAAAAAAAAAGATCGGACAGCGCAATGGCCCTCCGTTGGAAAATTTTAACGATTCGTGCCTGGCGGTTGACTCGATCGTTCACGGTACCATTATCGGGAATTTCCAACACTTTAACGAGCACCACGCGTAACTACCGAAAATTAAAAAAAAGAGGTAGTTTAAGTGCCGATAAATTTCGGTTTCCGCTTGATGCGAATCGATCAGCCGAGTTTCGCCGAATTAAATCGTGCCTGGGGACAACTCTTAATTACCATATCGAAGCAGCAGATTCTGACTAGTGAGTGAACACGATTAATGAATGATTTATTTCGGATTTTCAATGGAAGGCACAACGTTCATTACTACGTCAATTAATGATATCATTAAAAGTGCTCTTTTAGTTCGGAATAAACGCAGGATAATGCACGAAAAAATGTAATCCCGCCTCGCATTCATAAAACATTTTAATATTGAATAACATGTATACATATATTACGCTGAAGTCGCAATTTCTGAAAATGTTTTTCATCGCCAACGTTATATATGAAAGTCTAGTTTTGGGATCTATCCCATTTTATTTGCAGAAGAGTGCATTTCGATTGATTATTTATTAATAACTCATTTTGTATATATCACTCTATTTATACATCATTTATTTATTCTGAATAATTCTTTAAATCGCTATACTTTCGACAAATTAATTAATTAATGCAAACTATTTTCAAGCCGATAAACAGGAGGGTAGTCGATGTAGAGTAAAGTGATGTAGAATTGAAGCGAAGATAAATAATTTATTCGGGGACAAGCGTAAAAACTGTTGTTTCCCATCTGTCAATTGGTATTAGTTATATTTTTTAAGCAATCGGGTTAGCGCGCTGGACATTTCGTTTATTGTAAAAATACGCGGAGCTGCGCCCATGTCGATTTTTCCAACCATTTCCGAAATGTTTATCTTGTCGTTATATCGAGCGTGCGCATATTTCCAACAGAATTTTTAGCAGCGGATTTTCCAATCACTGCCGTTTTCACTGCGCCATTTTTATCGAATCGTTCTTATTTTCCACCGATATTTCTTTCGTCAATAACATTAAGTACCGTTGTTAAAGCCCCGCGCCGCACATATCACGCCAGAAATATTTAAATAAAGCACAAAATATATTATTCCATATACGACACGAAACAAGCGTGTCGCCTGATTTATAGCCGGCGCTGTTCTCATATCAAAAGTAGACGTCCTGTATGCAAGATTTAAGAGATTATATCAACTCGTGTATGTTCTTCGGGATTGGATAATTACCGTGGTTTTAACGTCAAAACCATCTTCTACGTGCCGTTTGAAACCTTAACGATCACGTGTCAGGATTCTCCTATATATTCTCGTAACCTCTTTACTTAATCGGGAGCCGAGAGTCTAAGCAAACTTTAGGGCGGATCGCATGATTAACGGCATGTTCCAAAGGATACGGCGTTCTGTTGTTTAGACACAGAAACGTATCGGACGTGGTAATTATCGACCACAGCGTCCTATCTAATAAATTCAACGATAATGGTTCCGTTTCGATGTTATTATAGAGCCTTTTAAATGCATATTTAATGAAATATCGAATGAGATCCATATTTAATGTAGTGTCGAATGAACGGAATGAGATCTGAAAAACAGAGATCTGAATGATGCAAATAGATTAAGAGAGGTGGGAATTATGATTGTTTATTTTATTAATGATTCCATTGCATAATGTAGGTCGATCCAATAAATTTGATGATTGTATTCTTTGTTATATGAATTTATATTTGTAATTATTTACTATTCGATTAAATTAATTTAGAAATTATTCGGTTCGGAGAGAATTTGTTATTAATTTCAAACGTCATTTTATCAAAAATTCAGATCGCGTCGCGCGTAATCTCTGAATTAATTCATATTTATTGATCTCTCGTATCATTTCGCATGTTATTTCTTACGTTAGTATTTTATAACTGTGATATCCGATTCAAGAAGATTTATAATTGCAATGATGTAATTAGCCATAAATATATCTCGGAAGTAATATGATTTATATTATACAGGAGATATAAAAGAAATATTGCAATTATAATGTATGATTTATGTTATTCTATTTTATATTTTTATATTATTCTAATTAATTGTTGTGAGTCAATGTGTATCGATAAATGCTTTTAATTTCTCTTGGTCGTGATTTGTTATCGAAAAAAGGTCGATGCGCCTCAGCGCATTACAATGCGTTCTTCTGAAATTTTGTCCTGTATCGTTCATATGTATACGTCTGGGCAGTGGATGTATTTTCGTAGATGTATTTTGAGCCTAGCAATTGCCAGTCCAACCTCACTAAATTCAAGTCTCGCTATGTAGAATTCGGATTACACGTGCGAAGTTTCGTCTTTGATGTGGTTGATTGCTATTTTCGATGCATCTATGGACAGTGCAATGAAGCTTGTTTAATGCAACAAGTTCGAATCGAGGTCGGTACATAGATGCATTTCCCTTCGGATTGCTTCTGTTCTGACTTCTGGATTTAAAATTAAGAAGGAATTGCGCGAACGTAAAATAAAATCTATTAACAGTTTTTAATTTTGTGGAAATTTTAATTATGAAAATTCTTAAAAATTAAATACCATAAATGCTAATGCAACAAATAATACTTACATATATTTTCTTAATATATTAACTTAATGCTTAAAACTACTTTAAAATTTTAAACTGACTGAAGAAACAACGTACACTATTATATTTGATGTTAAAATATTTTTAATAATTACAAATATGATCAATAAAAGATGAAATGCATAAGTGGAATATTCGAGCGATGTTCGAACTCCGATAAAGTCACCAGAGGTCGACATGCCACACATCGACATGTCTTTATACAGGATGATTTTAACATATTTTGTCATCCATCATGAGTAGGTAGAGTCAATCGAACTGAGTCGAAAAGTCATCTACCATTTTGCAATTTATGCAATAGTTAACGAGATATTAATTACTAAAAATTTCCAAATATTGATCTTGAATAATTTTTTACTCAAATACTATCAACTTTATAGAAAAATTGCAAGAGACAAAAATCATTTTTTTTCTTCTCATAGAACTTTAAAAATTTTTTCAGAATTTTTTATCAACTTTTTAGTACTGCATTTTCTTATTTTTACCAACATGAGAAAATATGATATTAAACAATTCTGAAAAAATTCTCAGAACTTTATGAGAAGAAAATAAATGATTTTTGTCTCTTGCAGCTTTTCTATAAAGTTGATAGTATTTGAGTAAAAAATTATTCAAGACCAATATTTGACAATTTTTAATAATTAATATCTTGTTAATTATTGCGAAAATTGTAAAATAATATAGGACTTTTCGACTTAGTTCGATTCACTCTACCTGCTCATGATGGGTGATGAAATATGTTAAAACCTGTATACTACCACATTAATATTTCACGTAATCTTTGATACGCAGTCGCACATTCGTGTCAATTTTCGTATAACAAATTTGTCGCGATAAAGCGTTCAAATTTAATTCTAAGAACTCGACGTTGTTTGTTCGTGTAAACTACGTGTCTGAGAACCATTATTTCGTACGTAGGGGAAGTCCGGGCAAAATGGATACCCTGGGTAAAGCGAATACCTTTTATTTTCGCTTATCTATCTGAGATAGCGCTATGAGTCTCTAGTAGTTGAAAGAATGACCAACGCTATGAAAGTACGAAACGACATATGATTGTGTTTATTAGAGACACATAGAAAATTGAATGTTTTCTTGCGATTTTCGCTACATAGCTTAATTATTATCTATTAACAATTATTATAATTGTTTCTTAATCAGTGTGAATAATTTTTATGAGAATTCTATGTCTATAAACGTGAATTCGAGGTTATTTTTAAATTTTTCACTTCAACTTGTGCTTCAACTTATTCTAACCTTTCCAAATTCGCGCCAGATAGGGTTTTTGGGGTGGGGGCAAAACGGATGATCCATCCTCTTTACTCGGTATATGATTAGAAGTTTCGCACAATAAAAGGAACAGGGAACAGATAACAGAGAATACGAATTTCAACCTATCAGAAATCATGTATTGTGGAATACACAGTTTCTGATAGGTTGAAATTCTTATTCTTTGTTCTCTGTTCCCTGTTCCTTTTATTGTGCGGAGCTCTTTACAATGAAAATACTGGGAATACGGAGGGACAGATAATCTTTCGAGTGTACGAAAGGCATATGTTTACATCTCATTTTTATCACAATGATGGGCTGCGTTTAGAATTATTATCTGGGTGCATCGAGATGTTTTTTATCCTTGTTTAACATTGGTGAACAACAAGGATAAAATGACGTCTAGGTGCATCCAGACGATGATTCTGAACGCAGTATGATGATTTATGTATGACTGATTTAGTGCAGTCAGTGCAGTGGTTCATCAAATGGGCCCATGAAGACTGCACTACATATAGAGGATTTGGTAGCTACTTTTATGATTGCCAAGACTAATTCTAATTTTTTAAATTTTATTTGCATTGCTCTAGTCATCCATTCGCTTTGCCTGGGGGGGGGGGGGGGGGGGGGGGGAGAGGGTCGGACAAAGCGGATGGTTTCTCTTTTTTTATATTTTAACTAAGACGATATATTAATGTTCAAGTTTTTTAATTTTTTTAAATTTTATTTTAAAGTTAAACCCTTTAAGATTTATAAGAATAAAAATGGTTTCTGATCTCAATCTTAATTGTGTCAAGTTTTCTTCTCAATCTTAACAGTCTCTCAGTCCGCGCTGCCTGGACTTCCCCTATAAATTGCAGAGCTTTCATATCAAGCAAATGTTGTAACGACTTGACAGCTGAGACGCTATGTTGCACTAAAAAATCGTAAAAAATATATCAATTTTGAAATTTTTGATCGTTCTCGGCATAGACTCTACTTCCCATATCAATGCGTATACTTTAATTCTGGAAAAGGATTTTTGAATCGGAAATTGAAAGAGGAAAAAAGTATTTGTTATACAAAAATTACATGATTTAATCAGTAAAACAGGAGGCTTTAGGATCCCCTTAAAAGTCACATCTCAGTTAATGTAATCAGACAAAAGAGTAGTATTTTTAAAGCTAATATTAAAATTAGTACATATGAGATATATATATAAAATGTTTTTATCATTAAGAGCTAAGAGGAACATGAAATTTAATATTTAGAAAGAAGGATTTTGGAGTTTGTATGCAAAATTGCAGCGTAAGAATACTTCCTTTGTACTGCAAAATTGACCATTGCGCTTTGTATATTGATATCCAGCCATTGATCAAAACGTCTCCGTTTTCAGAAGAAATTCGCGAAACCCTGTACCTTTAGAGTGGAAGACAAAACGGCTATCGTGAATACGTTTCCTGTTAAACCAACAACAAAAGCTCATTCTCAAGTAATTCGAGAAATAAGTAAAAAGTAATTCGATTGAAAAAAAAAAACGTAAAAAACTTAATTGAAGTGATTACTCTCTTTTCATACGCTTTTATTTATTTTATAAAATATGCATGAAAAGAACGGTTTTGCTGAAATATCTAAAAATTTAGCTACATACAGATCTATAAATAATTTTGTTGAATCATCGAAATATAATTATGTGGGATACTCAAGTTGGTTACTAGAATATCAAAACTTTTTATAGCATTACTCATCATATTTAAGCATCCTGCATAATTATTTTGATGATTCAACGAAATTATTTCCAGATCTGTATCTGGCTAAATTTTTAGATACGTCAACAAAACCATTCATGTGTAAAAAAAAACAGTATTTTATGATGTACAGATTTTTAGTAACTTGTATCGTAAATGTTTATAAGAACTGTATAATTATTCTGTGTATGATAAAGTATTTTTTTTAAATATTACAATATTATAGAAAGAAAATATGAGAGTTTTATATTTTATGAAACTTGATGCCAATTTATTTACAAAGAAAATGAGAGGCTGGATGACAGTTACGTGTAATATAATTGAATTATATACCAATCTATTTCGAACATCTCGATAATTTATCGTTTATACAAGAATGTGGAAAATGTGAGCATTTCATAAATGCGGCCTATTTAAATATCCTTTTACCGGCAACATTTTATTCATTTATGGATTTCTTGGATATCTCAGAAAACGTGCAATAAAAGACACGTACAGTGAATGTAAAAAGCATTCGTATAAGGAAAATATATTTAAAAAAACCTTTCTTTAAAAACTAAACATTATCCTACGACTCATCAAATTGATATCAAATTGATATCGATACGATCATATAGACATTAATTCGACATTGTTTCAACGTCTAATTGACGGTTATTTCTTGCCGGATAATTAGCAATTTATTCATAAATAATAAAGTAGACTATATTATTCTCGAAATTATATTGGGTCATTTAAAAAGTATCCGCGGTTTTTTCATTCAAAAATTGAACAAAAAACCGCGGATACTTTTTAAATGATCTAATATATACCAAAAAGATGTAAATAATTAAATAACGCGCGCGTGTAATATCTTAAAAATAAACAAAAATTAAAAATGATATTATTTGAATGCACAAAAAATATTCGTACAGTCCAGAAATTTGGCTTTTAAGATTAGGAACACACGCGAAATTCATTCGTTTATATTAAAACAGAACGTATTTATTATTATAAAATTGTTAATATTTATTTTCTACAAATAGGACTTTCTTTATAAAAATTTTCCTTGTACGAATACTTTTTGCATTGGCTGTATGTATCTTTTAAGATTTCTACTTACTGATAGATATTTTTCACCACAATATCCTCGGTAATGAATACAGGAAAGCTCTATATTTTTCAAGATTTGTTCCATTCGTTCACCGACAGTACGATAATTACGTGTTACCGGTGAAATAATACTTCGTTACGTGCGCCTTGATATTTCGTCATTACAACAAAATGTAGGACTTGGATATCCTGCATGTTACCATGTAAAACGGTAGTATCGCGTTACCGTATAACGTGAGTGGCAAGAGATTGGAAAATAGCAGGAGCGAAGGAGAATATTTATGGTATGTATCGCGGATCGAGCCCTTAAGGGGGACGCGTATAAATTGGACACGGTTTATATACAAGGCTGGCTTATTTATAACAAAACCATTGGCTCCAACTTGGCGTAGAATACGATCGAGTTTATCGCTGTAATGGAGAAAATGAGATGTCTGTATCGCGATAAAAATTGGCACGCTAAATCTTCCATCATTCTTCATTCATTTTGTTACTTGAGCGTTAATCGGGGGTGAAAAAATATATGACGCGAGAGTTGTTCATGAGTAAATGAATTGGAGTGGATGATTCCGCCGAATTAAACGGACGACTATAAATTACCGATAAATAAGAATGCGGGATTATTCATTTAATGTAATAAATTTCGTTCAAGTAGCACGGGTGTTTGCTCATATCGCGAGTAAGCCGATTAGACGAGACAGTAAAAAAAAAAAAAAGTAAAGTCAAAGAAAGATTGGATGTCAGACGGGCAGAAAGTGCTTCGCGAAAGATACATTGTTACATGCCGGACGAACGAATAAAAGTGCGGGTCTATCGATCGACGATTAATCGATCGATGATGCTATCGTATAATCGAAAATTGAATTAACGCGGAATGCTTTTTATATTTTTTTTCTATCTTAAAATCTTTTTTTTCTCTTTATCACTATTTTTTTTAATCGTTTTTCGACCGCACGTGTCTTGTTCGTCTTTGTCCGTTCTCATTCTCTCTTTCTTTTCGCTCTTGATCGTTTATCGGGTTGCCCCGGTTCGCTCTTTGATACTCCGGCTGATTGGAGTGTACGCAGCCAGCGTAGAGCATTAAATTCAATCGGAATCTATTTTTTTCCCGCCGACATGTCGGCGCAGACAAATTGTACTTCCCACACATGCCGGTCCCATACAAGGCCGGAATGTTTGACTCGTTATTTAGAACCCGCGTTCGGTTTGCACTCAAACTCGCGACAGGGAAGAAACAGCATTTTCGCAAATACTTGCACCTATTAATAGTTATATATTTATTTATCATTAACTCAAATGTGAAATAATTTCAATAAGTACGTATATACACGTATGTATATTTATATTAGGGATCACGTAAATAAATACCAAGCAGATGTTCTTAGCTGAAAGTAGCAACAAAAGCATTTATTTTAATTTAATTCTCTGGAGATAATGGTGGGTCAATTAGATCCCTCAATTGTAACATATATACAAATTATAACATAATTATAACATATATTATATTTGGACATTTTTAATTCTTTGTCAAAAATGTCCAATAATTTAATTTTCTTTATTTTATGTCTGCAAATTTGGATTTTTATTATTAAAATAAATTTAGTATTTATTTTTTTCTTATACAAGTTATCTCTTTTTTTTTGATTTCTTGTAATTAATTAGCTTTTTTATTATATAATCTGTAATAAAAGTGGCTGGGAAAAATTTCCAGGGTCAATAATTGTTACAGATTTTGGCGTCAATTCTGGAGAGTTAAAGCAATAGTACGAAGAGGATATAGGAATTTATCCTACTATATTCCATATAAATAACTTTGCTTTTGTTACAAAATTATCATTATTATCTCAAAATATTTGTTTGTATGTTTCGTCGCTAGTTTAGAAATTAATAATGTATCTACTTATAATAGCATGCAAGAGATTTGCGATATGCATAATCAATGATATTTGTAAAACGACGGGATTAAGAGACACCGAACGAAGTTGTGTTTATCGCTTTATTTGCGTATTACAAATTTTCCCAATCGCATAGTTGATGAAGCACGTTAATCTATCGAAAAAGCCCAATTAGTTTTCGATACATTTCAGTCAGATGGATCAGTGCATGAAATAGCGGAATTTAATGTTTTCACGACAGTGCCATTAAAAAATTAATTGTTGATCGACCGACTTTAATTTTAAGCGGAAAAAATGCTACGGCGAATATTACGCTTAGGTATAATGCATTTTTACTGCAGCAATCTCTTTCAAGCAAATGCTCGGCTCTGCTCGCCAACTTTTTTAATTATCGACCACTACACGATCGCGAAACTTCAATAATACACGATAAATGAAATATGGAATTTTTATTGCAGTATGTAACATTATTGTCTGTATTTTGCATGCGATAAAGGAAAGGAAAATCGATGATGAAGGAAAGTGTCGTCTTTAGAGAATGGTACTTTCCTTTGAAATCTTAAGACTTTCTAATCTAAGCAACGGTGAGATGTTTTGAATCTTAATGAAATCCATGCCGATCGATTTATTTGTATCGCTTATGCTAGAAACGCAAACTCCACGAACGTGTAACATACATATGCGATGTATCCGCATAAATGTCTACATCCATATGTACATCCGTATAATATCGTTTGAATAAACATTATGTCGCGTTAGATTAATTTCTTTTCAAACATGCAAATACAAAATATTCAATTGAGAGAAATATTAATCCTATTTTCAGCCAAAACAGATCTTAGTGCTTCAATGTTTCGGTTATGAATTGAATATTTATATATACAAATATCCAATTCTGTAAACCGCACGTCGAAATCTTGAAATGCAATCATGAACAGACTTAGAGTATTAATATTGACAAGCAATTTAATAATATTCATGTTAATAAGTATCTTAAAAACTGTGAATAATTTACTGCGAAAATTACTTCTACTAGGATTTGAATCCGGATTTCTTTCTAAAATATACAAAATATTCACTTTTTAAATTTTGTGATCTCGCGAAGCGATAGAGTTAAACGAATGAATTAATGAATGAATTTACATCGAAATGATTTCGAGGTCGTGGCATTCAGAAGTGATTATTACGAAATTTCATGAGAATTTGGAGAAAATTTGTGACTGTAAAGTTTGTATATAATTATACTTGGGACAAAATATCATGCCTGCTTACGATGCGCGCCGTTGAAATCTCTGCATAATTTTTAAAGAGATTACGTAAACGCTCGCGGGAAATTTTTTCTATGGGATAACTTGACAGTTCTAATATGATTTGTAGAAAAAAGTACCTATGTATGATATTTATACACACACACACAAAAACTTTTGCATTGTGTTAAGAACAGTTAAGTGAGAAAAAGTTCTTATGAAACTGGCAAAACTTTCTTTTTAAGCGATTGAAATTAAACGGTCTTCCATGAAGAAACTTTCATCAGTGCAAATAGAGATAATCAATCCTTATTCTTCATTTAATTCCAAATGGATTTTATGCGAACGGAATTTTAACGTGATGCTTAATTACCAAGATATTGAATGTTAGAAAAAATGTAAAAAATATAGTATCGAATTAAATCTGTGCTAAGAAAAAAAATAAATTTCGAATTGTATTAAAAGTTCCTCATTCACTCACCACTATTTCATAGATTGTCAATGACGTCAGAAGCGATATATAAAATATACAATAAAAATTCTTGTAAATTATGTTAATATGGAAATATGTTTCAATAAAATAACACTTTCAATCGATGGAACTGACTTGTAAAATATAGGTACTGGAAATTCTTCTTTTCATTAATTAAATTACCATATATTTGAAATTAGTCGTGTAATAAAAAATGATATATTCACGGCTATAAAATCATATTTTTTTCTATATATTATTAATTTGAAAAATTATTAAATTATGTAATAATATATAGAAATAAATATGATTTAATTTCTCCTCGAAACAAAAAGATAGTTTTGGAGGAGATTTTATAAATCTATTTTATCGATTTTAAATGTTGCATTATTAACAAATGTTTCTATTCAAGTATAATTTATAAGAATTTTTATTGTATTTTCTTGCTTTTGATGTCACGATCTGAGACAGTAATGATGAGGAAATAGGAACCTTAAAAGATTAAGACATAAGGTTTGTAGGTTTTCAATATTTTATAATTTATGGATATTAATAAACGCGACATTGTATTACATCAAATGGACAATCCACAGATTACTCAGTAATTTCTTGCGTAAAAGTATTACTTACAAATCACATTTTCTCGCGTAATATAATAGTAACTTATCGTAATGAGCTGTGATGTAATCTTGTAATACCACTAATGGCCACGACGTATATCTAGAGCGTAAAATGGGTGTAAAAACTGCGACATTAATTAGCCACATAGCTTTTTGCGTGATCGATTAAATTAGCCCTGTCTGATAAAAGTTACCACGGAAATTGTAAGAGATATCGCGGATAATTAACGTAAACAGGTTTTACTGAGCACTTTAATAAATGTGCTTGCTGGAAAAACTATCTGTGATTTAATAATACTTTTTGATATAATTTATGTATCTAACGATGTTTTTATATAATTAATTATTTTATCATACATGAATATTCCAAAATAAGCTTGAATTTAATGATAGATTTTTGATAAACTTGAAATTAATTTTAGCTTAATGAAAATATGTATCCATAAAATTTTTGAAAAGTTCTTTGTTCTCATATTTTTAGCAAATAAATTTCGAAAAATATTGGTGTGTTGTATTATACGAAATAATTAATTTTAAACCAATTTATAAATCTGGCATAGACAGTTATTTATTGAACCTGTTAAACACAAAAATTATTAATGTTACAAGTATGTATAAAAAAATTTAATAACAAATATCTACATAGTACAAAGTTAAATGTAAAAGTAAAAAGATTATATTTTTATATAAAATGTACAGTATTAATTTTTACATATTTTTTCGCGAATTATTTCACTCGGCAGATAAAAAATATGCATGATTAAATGTTTAAAATATTTTTCAAAGAGCATCTTTGTGTTCTAAGTGGTTAGTTCAGTATTATGATCGAGAATTGATTTAATCATGCCATATAAAAGCGTCCGACTCTTGTCTGGGACAATTAACAGGGCTGATGGGCGTCTAAAAATTCTGACAACCCGCCTCAACGTCGTAGATCGATCCCGACATTATTCCTCGAGAATGGTCGTTGGCCGTGCCGCTTCATAAATCGCTCGATTTATCGTTGCTGACTCACCGCGATCCGTTCGCAGCACATTGCTGCCCGCAAGGGGTATCCACCGACCCCACTGGGCGGCACAGGTGAGCTATGGAGAAACCAGTCCTCGAAAATTGTCGAGGATATCCTGTACGATAATCACGGACATTCAAGCATCCATGATTGAGCGACAAAGTAGCATTACCCATTCTTTGCCGATATCGAATATCGCTACCTTTATTTGCTAATATACAATTTTTGTTTATATTGAGATCATATTGAAAATCTTGTATTTTCTTTTGCAATATACAATATTAAATTATTTTGTACTTAAAAAAAATTTGCACAAATACTTATTTTGCCCATATAAAATATTATCAATGTTTTATATTAAATATTATGACATAAAATTTAATAAAATTTTAAAAATTTTTTAGAAATTTCAAAAATATAAAGTACATAATTAAATTACAACGAAATAAAAATAAGAGACAAGTGTAAATTCTGAAAGTGTTTCAACACGTTAGAAAAATGATGATTTATTATTATACCTATAATATTTGTGAATTAAAATGAGATGTAATTTCATTGCTATATTTTCAACGAATATTTTTCTATATTTCTGATTAAAAATTATATACATATACCTAATAAAAAAAAATGAAAATGTGTACTTACGTCAAAATCAGCAGTGCACTTTACAAGGTCCGAAGGATGACCGGCGTACAACTTCAAAGATTGCAGTAGACCCTTTAAATAAATAGCCAGGAAATAGTAGACTATCATACGACATATAAGGTTCATCGTCTTGTTTCACGAGTTTCGTTTCTGCTCCTTTTCTCTTCTTCTGGTAAGGAACACTGTTCCCATTAAAACATTTTTATCTCTTTTATGAGATATCAGATTTTAAAGAAATAATGAAAAAACATGAAATAAAAATGTATAACACGGCCATTTTACTTCATCGTGTATTAAGAGGGCTCTCAGAAAAGGATCATCAAGTTGTTATATTATAGAAATAATGATACATTAGATAGCATTTTGTTATTCTTTAGTCGCGACGCCTATCTTTTTAATGAAGAATCGGTTAATTCGATCAAATACTTGACATATTTGACGAACTGTGTCATAAGTTGATGTCTTCCGTTTGGTATATATAAAAACTTTTTAAATATATGCACGATAATAAATAATAGATTGCTTTTTGAAACTTTGTATATTATCAAGATTACCACAATTTATGATTCTCGTATTTTTCAATACACACTACTGGAGAAAATCGGTGATTTATCTCCGCACTAGCAACGATTCCAGTCTTCTATTTTGGAAAAAGGAACCGGCATACTGGGACGGTGCATCGATCATTCTGAAAGTGTTCACGGGATCGATCGATCTTTCTAAATGGCCCGCAGTAACGCGCTTTACGGTGCATTTTACGGTTTTCGGTCGGTGCAAAAGCTTGTTTCTTTTTTTTTCCCACCAGTTGTGTTAGTCTACTGCAGTCGTAATACTTTTTTCGTTCACGAAACAACTGCCGCGGATTTGTACAGTTGAAAAGTCGCTCAGGGTTGTATCGGCAATGTGCTTGCCTACGGTTATCTACTTCATTGATTCATTGATAAAATATTTTGCGAAGGGAAACAATAGAGCATAATGAATCATTACACATGTCGGTTTTAACTGTCAAAAATGCAAATAACAACCTTTAAAATTCCGAGGAAAACTATGAAATTTTTTTCTCATAACATTCTATACCTTTGCGGGAGATTAAACCATATTCTGAACTTGTTAACATTGTATATATTATTAAACAGTTAATATTCATGGTTTTAGCCGTAATACAAACAAGATTGTTATAACTTTGCGGATTTTCATGCAATTAAAAATATTCTGAAAACTCAAACGTGCACGTGCGTAAATAAATAACTTTTTAAACTCAATTGAGTTCCTTATTAATGTACAATTATTTAACAATTTTTTATTGAACACTGTTTCACATAGGCAATAAAATTTAATTGTCGAAAAACGAGTTTCAAATAGTAATTGTTTCACAGCAGTGCACATTTGCATGAAGAGTCGCGAAATAATAGAAAAATGTCGAACATTTGTGCATATCGTGATAACGATTTCGATTGCGATCGATTTCTCCGACTTCTGACTACCTTTCGCTACGAACGTTCTACGCGTGATGACTGAGGTTGACTGAGGTTGACTGCGTTATAGCATGTTAGTCGTCTTGGAAGTTAAAGCCTGTTATAAAGCATGAGAGAGAAGGGGAAAATATCTGTTCGTGAGAGTCGTTTATATTTTCGGCGTCTGTAATATCTAAAATATTTTTTCGATATACATATACTTCAATGATCTTTCTATTCTATAGATAACTTTTCTATTTACATTAATATTATAATAAATTCAATTATTTTCATTTATCTAAATTCTTGATATCTATAGTTTTCATATTTAATGCTAAATTTTTACTTCATCAAAAATTCTCGTTGATACCTATGAACTAATAGTAAAAGCAGTATATTTAAAACAAATAGATAAAAAATCTAAAATTCAAGACGTTATTTATTTCAGTACAAAATAAAAGTCACAATATTGCGTTATGTTCTTTCTTAATTTATTAAGTCAGCATCAATTATTTTACTTAGGCAGAAAGAATATGCGGCCCTCAATTGGAGTTAGACAAATTTAATCCTGCGCGCGAAAGGAGTCTGTTGAATTGAGAGCGGAGATAACAAGAATAAGCTTAATTTTCGTCGAGTTATTAGAACACGAGGAGAGGGAATTGAGTTAGCTGAGGGCATATACCGTGAGGATTATTGTACGGCCTGTAAAATCTAGACTGGACCGCATGGTCCAATATTTAGAAGAATTTTCCGGGCATATCAGATTAAGAAGAGAAAAGAAGAGAAAGAGAGAGGAGAGGGGGGGGGGGAGAAAGATAAAGAGAAAGAGTGCGTATGTGTCCTGAACATGTTTTATATATAGCAAAGTTCCTTGCAGCTGCTTACTTCAAAAAGCTCGGGCAGTGAGTCCACGGGAAAGTCTGTGAAACTTTAACAGCGTCTTAAATACTTAACTCTCGCCCGCATCGGTTCCAAACTTAGCGATGGAATTACCGTAACTCCTTCAGTTACAAATAGCCTTTATATTTGAGGTCGTAATATCATAATTTATTGTGATGAATACGAACAATAAGCTGACTATACAGATTAAATATTTGTGAGTAAAGTCGATCAAATATTCTTAATTTACTATTCAATATTATTATCTTCGAAAGATATAAAGAGAACATAGTAGAAGATACTTTTATCCTCGATTTTAACTCGTTATCTATTAAAATTTATTAGATGCTTTTTTGTGAATATTACTTGATTTTACAAATTCTGCCTTTATATTATTAGACAGCATTAGTGAATGACCTGGCAACATAGATAATATCTTAATTGTACAAAATAATGTTTTGACTTTATTGATGTTTTGACTCAATTTTTATTTTTTCTATAGTTTCTCTTAGAAGCAGTCAGAAGTTACACGCACACATATGTATATAAAATAAAATAAATAATAATAAAATAATATGTTTACCGATTTTATTTAGAATGCAATCTATAAATTTGTTTCATATTTTTATTTCTTATTCTTGTTGTTAAGCATGTTATTGCTGTTTTATTAATATTTTGTTTTTATTGGATTTTATTAATATTGATGCTTAATTATATTCTTATTGGAAATTTGATTAGTTTTAGTCGAAATAAATCGTAATTGGCAATATGGATTGAGAAAATAGGTCGCGACTAAATCTGTGGAAAATTTGCATGTTGCTAAAGTATTCAATTATTGATAAATAAATGCGGCTATTCTCTTTAATAAAATGAAAATTTATGCTGAGTAAGAGAACGATGATAACGAATGCGTTAATTTCGGCGCTAAGTAAAATATTCGCATGGAAGAGTACATTTTAATGTTACACATACAATTGATTGCAACTGTAAATGTCAGTTTGTAATATTCCTCGTGGTTAGTATGAGAAATGCACTCACGATGCCCGAATTAACCCAAATTATGATTTACGTACGTGTATTTTGGATTGTATTATGTTAAACAATACTGATTGCTACTTAAGCGTTAAATGATTAAGCTAATATGTAGGAACGTTTATTCAAATGACAATAATTCAGTCCACTGAATCAAGATAAACATATTTTCAAAGCTACTCATATTACACTATTAATGTCTGTAACTAATAAATGAATTTGATAAATCAATTTTAATTCGTAATTTTTATTAATTTAAAGTATTTATTTAGTGAATCAACTTTTGATATATTAAAGTTTTTGATATATTAGAACTTATATTATAAGTTTTCGTGTCTATAAAGTTAGCACGTTATTTTATTAATTTTCAAAAAATAATGATTATTCCGGGGTAACACTTTTAATTATCCAAATAAAGTGCTAGCTTTATAGACATCAAGTTGTGGTCTTTTAAGTAAGTATTTCTACAATATATGAAGAAAGTCAATTAAAAATATTATAAAATATTATATATAAAATATTATATAATATTATAAAAAATAACATAATTGTATTATATAATTTAATTTTAACTTAAAGACATACAGTGGATTTTCTGAGACATAAAAATGTTAAAATAACATTTTTGTATTAATTTTAACATTTTTGCATGTTTCGGAAAGTCCATATACGTCTAAAGTTAAAATTAACATTTTATTTTTAACAATGTACAAATATCTTGTTATATTAATTAACCATGAAGAACATTATCATTTTTTATGAAAAAAAAAGAATTTAAAAAATTAAAAGAAACTTTAATTAAATCATGTTGGTATGATGCTCATGAGCGTGGGCGAAATTAGTTTCACAAGCCAGATTATCATAAAGCCATATTTAAAGGATTTGTTCACGGATAGCACAAATTCTATTAACAATAATCATAATGGATAATGAAGAAGAAAGAAAAGGAAAACAAGCCGTTTAGTGCTTATTTCTAATATTTGCCATAATTTATTTCTCAATATGATTCCAAAACATGGGATCCTATACTTGATCCTCTTAAATACATTTTACAGATAAATTAATACTGTGCTAATGCTTTCAGTGCATACTGTATTGTTCTGACAGCGTTGCGAGAGAATAAAGCTCATACTATTTCGCACCTACATTTTTCTCTTTCAAACCTCTGTTTCTGTCGTTTCCGGATCTGAGAATGCAACGAGGCATCAATTCAACACGCGCATTTTTGACATGATATGACGTCTGTCCATTAAATCTCACCAGTCGAATATCTCCTCGTCACGTTTCGTTTACTAAATCCGAGTGATTTAATCCGCGAATTTTGTCAGCGTCACTGGATTAATCTCGGATTTTGCATTTAGGATACCAGATGAGGCTGAAAGAGAGGATCGGATAGACGGCTTTTATGTAAAACGCATTGAGTGCTTCTACGTCAAACATAATAAAAGGCATTTAATTCTTTTTGAATAAAAGTCATGCGATGTTGATTCAAGAAGTGATACAAATTTAATGATATTTGTGTGCACATTATATTATGCATGTATAAAATAATAATGATATTGAATATTAGTAAAGTCTTTATATACATATATATATATATATGTGTATATATATATAATATATAATTGAATTCAAAATTAATACTAATTCTGAAAAATTAATACAGATCAGTAGTGTAAGTTTTTTGCAACGTTGGCCATAAATATAAAGCTCTCAATTTATTATATTTTTTTAGAAAAGGCAGTAATATAGTTTAACAAAATATTAAAATTGTTATAAAAATATATATTATTTTTCAGTGTGAAACTGTTTCTTGATTATTTTTTGTTAGATATATAGTTTATATTATAATTTGTAGGAATACTTTACTCCTCTACAGCCAAGGTAGATTCCATTAAATTCTGTACATTTATACGTATATATATTCACGAGAAATTCTAAATTTTAATTTTTTTGCATTTTTTATCTTTATTTGGGTGTTACGAGCATATAAACATAGTAACATGTTTTTCTAATTTAATTTAAATAGAATAAAAGCAACTAAATACTGTAGCATAACTACCATATGTAAAATAATAATGAATAGATAAATAAGAAATTCTTGTCTGGAGAGACATTGCTATTAAAATATTAGGAATAATCATATTTAACAGAACGATTAATTAATAAGATTAATTAAGTGGGATTAATGAGTTAATTCGTCTGTTAGAATAAGCGAATAACCGGTACGATTGAAATTAACAATTAATTTTAATGAAAATTTCTTTGATGAATTTCTTGGATGGAAACTTAAATGATTATGAAATCTGAGAGATTTCGCATTAGTGTACACGTTGTCCGATAGTTTAGCTATAATAAATTCAGCAAATGTATTAAGAGAAAGTTGTAGTGAATATCAATGTATGGCCGGACATATTGGGCGGTTAAACTAACGCGACTAGATAGATACGAATATCGTCGCATGTTAATGAACACGTATTCGTCAATGTCTTGATAGAAGTGCAAATGACATGAGCAAATGTGTAAGATTCGATTTCGATCGACGATTGACTACCGGAAACGGAAACAGTATTATGATTGTATCTCATTAGAAACTATCAAATTCATTTTGCCTTATTGACAGCGTGATTTAAATGTTATTCAAGTTTCTATTTGAAAGTGTATTTATTAGTGTTGGAAAGTCAATTTAATTCAAAATGAAGTTAACTACTTTTTTAAATATATAATGCCACATCATTTATTTTGGATATTCTCGATTCGTGTGAGAACATGTGTTGAAATTTTAAAATATTTACGAATATAGTATATTTATATACTGAATTTTATGCGATTGGTACTGATTGATTGTTAAATTAAGAACTGTCCGATAGCTTTATTGTATATATAATTCTCATATATGTTTGAACTTTTTAAATAAGTTAAATAAAATTCTTTTGAAGTGATAAACGTACTATTTTAAAATAGAATTTCAAATAAATAAGAATAATTAAATAATGAAATAAAATGGCATCGTATTTTTTGTCTTCTCAATACATATCTTATTTTTTCAATTATTATTAACGACGTAAATATAATAAGAGATGAAATTCTCTTTCCAATAATAATAATAATAGTAGTAGTAGTAGTAGTAGTAGTAGTAGTAGTAGTAGTAGTAGTAGTAGTAGTAATAATAATAATAATAATAATAATAATAATAATAATAATAGCATAGCTAAGAATGAAATTGTTTAAATCAAAGCTTTTACGTGTCTTGAAATTTTATTTCATTAAAAAAAAATTACAACACGCGCGCGCGCTCTAATTTTTTTTATCTCATCGATTAATATAGTCGTTATTTTATTCCTACAACCACAGCGTAACCTCATATGTTTCAACATTACACGATAAATTCTAATCTACGTTAACCAGGCGTGTCTAGCACGCGCGTTACCGACTTCATTACACTGTAAACATTTGTTCCGCATCACGTATTAATTAGACGTTATCAGATGATTTATAATACAAAGATTATTCGCACGCCAAATATCGATTAATGTAGGTTAGATTAATGTAAAGCACTACTAAATATCACGCATGTTATAAAATACAATCCGAAAATAATCAAACAAAATTTTGAAAAGCTCTACCAGGGAAAGTTTAATTGCATAGATGCGTAATATTTATATAAATATGTTTACGATAATTCTGAAATATATCCTGGAAATATTGCTAATCTAATATTATGGACTTTTATTTAACTATCGCGTAATTCGTGAAAATTTATAATATCGAATTTTATTTTAAAATCGATCAAATTGGTTAAGTGATATTATCCATAGTCGTTACGTTAAAATATCATCATAAAGCATTAATTTAATATTGTTGTTTAGTTCAAGAGTAGCCAACTTGCGGCACGCAAAAGCATTTTCAGTGGCACGCCTAAAGAAACACGCGTTGTCAGAGAAAAATTTAAAAACCAAAAGTAACATAGCGTAGTAACCATACTCCATTAAAATCTATTTTTACACTTGAGCTTTCTGATGTTCGTTTTGTTCATTTTTGTATTAAATAAAAATATTTGGCCGTCTCTTGATTTAATCCTCAAATGCCTTTTTTATATAGCATATCCAACATTTTTTCTATTCTTTTTTTTCTTTTACTCGTATAATTTTTTTATTAATAAAGATATATACATTTGTTTAGTGTCATTATGTTCCTAAATCCCGAAACACAATAGGTGTAGCAAGCTTTAAACCATAAGATATTGCCAATTAAAATCTAAACCTGAAGGAGCGTGAGAAAAATAATCGATTATGATTGGTTGATTTCTTATGGTTTAAAGCTTATTACACCATTATGTTTGGGATTTAACATTGGCTTTTCGATAAAAAAAAAATGTTTACAATATATTCATTTTTATAAAAATCATAAGTAAAATTTAATTGGATTGAATGCGTTATATAATTATTTTTAAATGTATTATCCCGTAGTGTGGCATTTAACAGTTGATAAATTTTCAAGTATATCTATGTCGAATGCAGCGCAATTTTTTTCTTATATTTTTAAAAGCATTCGTTATCTTAAGTATTTTTTGAAATAACATTTAACGTTATGTTACCGAGCCATGCGGTCCGAAATTATTACACGCCGCGTTTGGTGCTAATTACAAACAGGGCGAGCGTTTGCCGTCGATGCTGTTTACGCGGTTGCGATTCGTACTCGTAGCGTCGCGCGATAACAAATGCATGAAAATCGTTTGAAAGCGTGAGCAGGTAAAAGACAATAGTAACAACGGTTGTCGATCCTATCTTAACCTCGTTCTGTAAGCTATAAAGACGGTCAGAACTTTAGCGGAGGCAAAATTGGTGGTGTCGTGCGATGTCACGAGTCCCGCGGGTTTCACGACCGGTATCCAATTGTCCGAATGTACGCTACGATTACATGACGCGGGTAGGTACAATACCAGCTTTGCCATCACCTTGGTGCGCATATTGCATTTGACAATATCGCTTATTATTGGCCGCGAGCGCATAATAAGCTTCTGAGCAAACTGTCCGCTTTACTTTCCGACAGAGATGTAAGAGCCCATATGTGGTGCGAGGGAACCGCATTGTGGAGCCGGGATGGGTTACACGTTTATCGATCCTCTCTCCATATTACGTGCATTCGATTACAGGGGAGAAGTAACGTGGCGCGAACGAACAGATTGTAATCGAGTTCGTGACAATTTCCCGCTAATATTTTGCATGCTAATCTTTTTGTTTTGTTATCCTGCGTTTCGCGGTGATTGATTTATATTACGCGCATGAAGATTTACGTTGGAGGTTTGTTTGAACTACGTTTGCACATGTATATTTCACACAGTTTTCGCAGTGTGTGCATATCGCGCGTTATGATTAATTTATGTATGTACAGTTAATTACAGAGTAAATGTGATTAAACTTAAAAAATAAATTATTTCTAAATAAGCTCGAGCACAAAGCGTATCACTCCCTTACTTTAGAAGGAAGGACACAATTTAAAAAACGTGATTTTCGAGTTATTACCACATATAAATGAGTTTTTTAGATTTTAACATTACTCTGTCAATCATCAACAGTAAACTAACTTAAATTCATAAAAAAATCGTCAAAATCGTCACAATTAAAAAAAGGATGGATTTAAAAACAAGTTGTCAAAATTGTCACAGTTTGTGAAAGTTTTTAAGAGTCGTAAAACGAAAATGACAAATGTGACATTTGATCATGTTAAGAATATATTCTTTTTGTCGAGTTAATTAATAATTTTGTCATATATTGAAAAATACGTTTCCCTTTTGAAATAAGGAGGAAAATTATGTTGAATTTCGTAAAAGAAATTGATTTAAATTTGATGCAATAATGCTTATCCCGTGTACATTTTTTAATGCGTCCATAGATATATGTAGTAAGAAAGTAATTAAATCTCTTCGAGGGCACTTAATCGATACTCCTGCAGTCATGTGGAGGGAATTTCTTATTGTCTTTCCTATAATAAGTTAATCTGTCTCAGCTTGAAAATAGATAGCACTCAACCGTAATTAGGCAATTAGATGGTAATTAGCGCGTGGCGCTAATCGTAATTGCGCCCGCATTCTGCTCTGTTTCCAGACTCCTCCAGTCGTATGAACGGTAAGGCACATACGTACTTTCCAAGAGCAACGGCTAATAACAGGTAAACGCTTTCTACAAGTATACCGGGTGTTCCGTTAAATGCCGAAAGTTACTTGACAGACGCAAATTTTGACGTGTAACTTCAGCTCGTTCCTCCGTGATCCGTGATCCGAGTAATCAAACTTCGATACGTTTCACCCGCGTTGGACTTTATCATCATATACACTCCAGCTGTTGGAGTTTGAGAAAGTAAATAAACCCTAGCACGAAATAATGTTTCCCCTCCACAAGTGGCGACACGTTTCATAGGATACACAGCCGAAATTCGTCGAAAATACAAAGCAAACGTCGCGTGTTATTACGAAAATAATTCGCTACGTGTGATTTTACATAAAAGAATCCTTACTTAGTGATAAATAATTTACTGAATTGGTGGCAAGTTGGTATCAATACAGTTTAATATCGACATTAATTAAATCAGAACTTGATCAATTTAACCTTTATTGAGATCCAATGATCTTAGATCCTAGCAATTTACTGGCTCGCGTAAAGATACTAGATAAAGCTGGTCTCGTCGCTACGCGTGTTCTTAGCACCGAACACTACCGTGTCTTTTGATGTCTATTCGACATCTACTTGATGATCATTTCTCACTGGGAGAATCCTTCGTAATCCTAAAATACCGCGATTCTTTCTGTTCATTGGCAACTTTAATGTTGATTCAGACTCCGTTGCTCATTTTGTTAAAATAATGAAAATAATATCCGTTAACCTCGTTCGAGGAAATCAAAGTAACAAAAACGCGTCGAGGAAGTATAAACGGGAATGATTAATCTCTATTACGTGCTGCTCCGGACTTTCTCAAGGCAGCGTCTTCGTTATTCGTCGATAAGAAAGGAACAATGAGAAGCCTGAGAAACAATTGTCCCCTTCTGTTGGGGGAGGGGATAAAAAAGGAATATCCGAGGCGAGCTCCGGTAGCATCGATTCTAATTAACGAGATCGTATAGCGTGGTGGCACACAAAAGCCGAAAGAGGAGGAAATGAAGAATCGTTCGCTGCCAATTCGTCTTACGTATCGAGAATTGCAGATAAAGTTTACTCTTTCTTGCTGCATTCAGCATCTCCGTTTCTTAACTCTTCTACTTCCATTCTCCGTTTGTTTCTTTTGTTCTCTTTTTAGGCATTAGGGGATTAGATGGGAATAAGCAATAATACTTAAAGGAATTGATTTTAATTGATTAATAAAATAGCTTATGTTACTGATATCATTTATTATGCAATCAATTACTAAAGTAAAATTAAGAAAAACGTAAGTTTCCTTTACTTCGTAAAGTTGGATTGTTAAAATTTATCAATTATTGATATCAATTTACTAATTCTTTATAAATTTATTTATACTTTATTATTACGTTATATTTTAATATTTTTGTGTTTATAGAATCATTTAAAATATTAAGTCATGAAACAAAAATTCATTGCGTTACTTTATTTGTATCATGTTGACATATTTAAAAAAAAATGTGATGATTATGCTATTCGATAGATTAAAGTTCCAGTTTTAAAAATCTGTTTTTTAATTGCGGAACGATGATTTTTAATAGAGCAATCAAATCAAAATGTTCTTTTTATTTAATTTGCAATAACTCAGTAACAAAAAAATTCTAAGAACATTAAAAAAAAAAGATTTTATAGGGAAAACTTTAAGCTGTCACATTAAGAAGTTGTAAATTTTCGTAGATTTCTTTTTGGGCATGTAGTCTGTTATATTCAAGTTTCGGAATTTTTTAATTTTTTATTTGTGTCCAAGATATTGAAGATAATTTAAAATATTTTTGCCGCTCAAGTTATAATCCAAACTAAAAGTTACTAAATACTTGTTGTTCTTTCTCGACTATTAACTCGTTTGCATTCAAGATTACTTTCACGACATCGCGATAATAACGAACGGGGATCAAATGACGCAGATTGATTGATATTCATAATGAGTCACCGTGAAAGGGTGAGCTCAAGGGACCCGATTTTTTCATCATGTGCAATAACGGACGCTGATCAAACCAATCATGCGATCGATCGACCTGTCACGCTTTCATGGACGTCGTCGGACGTCGGCCGGTGGAATTATGGCTATATATATTGGGTATTACTATGGCTGTTATTGCGCCTCGGAAACAATATACACGTAGTTTTTTCAACTTCTTGTAGCAAGTGTTTAGAACGTTCCGTGCAGGATGAATTATCTCGCTTATTTACGACGACGTTGAAACATTAAAGTTGAAGAGAAACATACATGAAGAAATGCTAGCAAAAATCGGATAGGAAAGCTAGTTCTTATAGTTATAGTAACATATCTATTGCAGTATGTAGTTTGTAATTAATTTACAATTAATAATTTTAATTTTAATGAAACCGTTTTTACGAAAAAGTAGCCTGCATGCGCCAGTTTTATTTAAATTTTACAGATCGATTAATTTAGACACATTAAGACATTATTTTTATATAAATGCTATTTAATTATTCAAAATTTATATTAAATATTGTCAAGAAAGTGAGATTTGGTTCACAGAAAGTGTTAATTATTGACTAATTCAATTGAAAAAATAATAATTTACGATATTAAGAACTGTGGCAGATCTTCTATAATCTAAATTATATCATTATGTGTTTTTATAACAGAAAATTCGATATGAATGTCAATGATAATGAATGTTCAACTTCGTTGAACACTTTAACATTTGGTCCCTTGGACTCTAAGAATCTGATGGTTTCGCAATATTTATCGTGGCCGACAGATACGCGCACTCGGGGTGCGAATAATACAGAACCGCCACAAGGCACCCCAAGTGACAAAGTTATCGTCGTTCTGTAAGTGGCGCGAACTGCACCTTCGTTGCGTTATGAATGCTCGCAATTCTCCGTCCTAGATACTCGGAAGATACTCGGAAGATACTCGGTGATTTGTGCGTTTCCTCCCGTTACGCTTTTATTCCCTTTAGGAAGTCTCGAATCGCATTCATAACTGCTCGGGAAATCGCCGGATCTGAAAACTCGTAAGTCAATCACATTCGTCCGTCTTTGGAGTCGTTCGTTGTCGACATTCTAAACGCGGGAAATCTTTTGCATTTGTCGAAATTTTGCGTTTGGCATTCTTCGATATTCGCATGAAAAATTACAATACTACTTGATGATTTATTTCAAGATAAATCAAACGATAAAACGAATCGTTATAGTTACTGTTTTGATATCACTTTTATTTATGAAAAAGGCGTAGATTTAATCGTTATAATATTTTTTATTAACCTGGGAATATTTTTATATCCCAGCGGCAATAAAATGTGAATTGTTATAAAATATTATTTTGTATGGATATTGTTCATATTCACATATTTTCTTTTTTTTTAATAACTTCTTTTCAAACCATCAAACAGGCAATTCCATTGAAAATTTGCAATAAAAAAGCATTATATTAATTAAATAAAACACGACAAATAGTCTTGTTTGACTCCAAAATTAAATTCCGTGTAAGAAATGTGCCTATAAAAGCCTTCTCGATTATCATTGCATAAATTCATATGTATAAGGTGAAACAATTTGCAAACAATTATAAAACTAACTTCCGAATTAATAACAACATTCATGCGCGAAAAATATTAAATTTCTTAAAATTGATATTATAAAATTAATAATTATTGATATTTGTTTAATATTATTTATTAAAACTAAAAAAAATACTTCTTAAACAATTTGTGACAAAAATTCAATTTTGATTATGTCAAAACAGCCGCTACACACAGCTGCTGTAAGTGTGAAGACTCTTATTAGCCAAAATTTCAAGAAGCTTTTCAAAGAACCTAGCCTTATACGTTAATCGAGACTTTCCTGGGACTTTCCAAGTTATGTTCAAGATATTTAAGTTGATGCATTCGGGCTCTTTTTTTGGCTAAAAGTACAAGCCACTTCACTTTCCTTGCGCTCCTTTCGCGCGACCTTCCAAGATAGATGTGTCCAAGAGTGCACGGTATAAGATCCGCTCTAGGAAGTCCTGCTGGCTTTCATATTAAACCCCGATTTTACGTGAGCGTAATCATAAAGATAAAGATGCGTAAACCGTATAAAATAGCTCGTATAAAGGCTCTTCGCCATTCGACCACCCTCGAGGCACTCCTTCTTGCGAGAATCAGAATTGCTCTCGTTAAATTGATCCTCCTTTCAACGCCAACGACATTTTATTCGACACATAACTCCCGACAAGAGGCCGAGTCCCCCATCATTGCGATTACTACTGTCATTGAATATGTACGTCGTTCATATTACTGTCGCTATATAATTGTCAGCCGAGCTAAACGATACTGCGCGAACGGTGAAATAGTTTCCGATTATATGCGTGCCCGCTCACTGGTCCGGCTATTTTATTCATAATTTTGTTCCTGCGGGATTTACATTACGGAATATTCGCCCGCGGTCGGTCGGTCTCACTGACGCGAGTTTCCACGATTCTCTAAGCCCTGTGGAATATGACGCTGTGTTTCTAATTTAATATCTTAAGTGCTGTGAAGGCTGTTGGAGCTTTGATAGTCACGCAAATATTGTACATAACTTAGAAGTTTACAGTGCGCGTGTTTATATATATATATATATATATATATATATATATTTGTATGTGTATTCTGGTTCGTATATATGAAAAATGAAATACTAGTATATTAATAAAAGTTGCTTAATATACGATTATATTGAGCGAGATAACATTCATAATAAGAAAGTTATTCTTGCTAGAATAGTTATTTAACTTCCGTTAGTTTCTTGAATGAGTAAAGATAAGAAATGTAAAAGTGAGGTGGCAGAGGGATTACCGCTATTTCTTTAGATAGTAAAAGTAATCTCTCAATTATATGAAAAAGTGTCCGATAAGCGAGGAAGATAAGAAAAATCAAGACGGATTATACTAATTTTACCGTCATTATCTTCGTAACTTAAAATCTGTAGTAATCTGTGATAATTAGTGTCATTTTTGCAAAGAATTAATTATAATAAATTAAGTTTTATTTAATGTTTATAAATCAATTAATTTATATACTTTAAGACATTTTTTAATATAAATACTATTTAATCATCAATATTTTTATTCATAATTTATATTAAATATTCTCAATGAAACGAAGTTTGATTCTCAGAAAAAATGTTAATTATTGATTCAATCGAGTCCATAATTATGTTATGATATTCTATTTAAAAAAAGATATTAATTTATAATTTACTTATGATATTAGATTAAAGTAGATGTTAGTTTACAAATGCAGGTTACCTTTTTGATTGAAGTCAAAGGGTAGTGAAATGGAAGATAATCAGGTACGTCATTAGAAGATCGATATCCGACATTAATTTCAAAAATACGTGAGCTAAACTGAGGGGATCATTTGGATGATTTGTTGGATAGTTTTAATTAACATCCGTTTAATTAGTTCTTCCAATTTTTAATCGGTTTACTAACAGTTGAGAACTTGTGTGCATGCAGCTTGTCATCAGGTTCAGATTAGTCCTAGAGTGATTCTAGGTAGGTTCATTATCTCGAGATTAACTCGATATGCTAGGTCTATTTCCTATTAAAGCAATGTACATTCAATATCAGAACGTTCCGCAGAAACACATTAATTAATAAATTAATATTATAAATGATTCATTTGATATTTGATGGAATTAATTATCATATAGATATTATTTGAATTCATCACCTCCGTACATTACAAATAGAAAACAATAATACATAATAACAATAAAGAAATAAAAACAAACTGTAATGTTTAATTTGCGTCAGTATCGTTACACTTCTGAAAATATAGATGTGACATTTATATAATTTTCACCGTTGATACAAACACCAATATCAATGCAGTGAGAATTATATAAGCACCGCATAATGTTAAATCCATGTTGATATTTTTTAGAGTAATATATTAAGCTTAATGTTTTGATAAGAGATAATGTAATTAATGTGCGAAAAATTGATAATGGCTCTAGAATATTCGAAAATTGAGGTATGTAGAATACGTCATAATGGACCATTCTACCATCTCGATGCAATATACATTAACAAAGCTGCTCTCTCCTCCGGTGAGATTGATATGGCAAGTCGGTGTTTCCAAATTAGCTGCGTATTTGGCACTAGAGTGACGTTGACTAGCGGGTTCCCGGAATAATCTACGATCTTATGTACGTGTCAATCTATTATCTTATGTACGATAGTAATTGTTACGGAGTGCCGGAACTTTCCATCATGAACAAATATATCTTATAATTTAATATTTTCCCGGACCGTGACGCGCTTTATTTCTTAATTCTTCAATGAGTTTGTAAATAAAGATTGCACTCTGTATTCAGCTGGCAGGTGAAAACTTCGCGTTTCCGATACTTTGATACTTTTCCATTAACCCAGATTTGGTTATAAGGGGTATAAGAGGTAAGAACATTGTATAACAATTGACGAACACTGCTCATCTCTACTTCACAAGAGAAGATCGCCAAGTATTTATCTTAAGAAGATGGAGCGGGATTCTCGTTTAGTGCAATAAATAGTTTCAAAAGAGATCTTCGCTTGCAATCTTCCGTTTATCGAGAAAAAGATATTGCGAAAAGGAGTCTATATGTCGCATAGTATTTCTGGATGTTTTATTATTCATATGTTTATTTTGTTTTAAAGAAAAAGTTTTTAAAGAACAAGTCTTTTTTTCACAGTTGTATATAAATTAAAAAATATAATTTTTATGATGCATTTTTGTTGTCAGATTCTTAAACTGATGATTATTTATAAATTACTAACAAAAATTAAAATACTGAAAAGTATTCGTACATTCCGTTATATTTATGTTGCACTTTCAAATGTGAAGTTATATTAATGTGATCATTAATTAATATATTAATATTTTAATGCGATCGTTAATTAATATATTAATATTTAATATTTGGCATGTAACGCTCACATCATGACACGATGGAGTAAAGAAAAAAATATGATAATTTAGTATCATTTTCTTAATAGTTACATAAATTAAAAATATATAATTATCGTTCTTATGTATTTTTGCTATTAGATATAAAATTAATCGTTTACCAATTACATAACAAAAAAGAAAAAAATTAAAAAATTTAAAATTTAATAAATTTATATTTATTATATTTATATTACATTTTAAAATGTGAAATATATTAATACTTAATATATTAATGCGATTAATAGATATTTATAGAATTTGATATAATAAAAACGCTCACATCTTACGCGACAGAGACGAAAAGCGATAATCCAATAATCTCATTATTGATATAATGTTAAATTATTTTTTATTTGCTTTTTCTATTATTTCCGCTTTTGAAAGATAAATGATGCGCGCAATAGACATAGCAATAGATAGCAAAATTTATACGCATGCGGTTTACCACAAATATTGTCGATGATGTAAATTGCAGCTGCAGTTTCGTTGATAGTCCGGAAATTTTGGTGACGTACTCAGTGTATATACCTCTACATAGCGTTATACGAAAGTGAAACTCGGTCGTACCGTGGTACTCCCGTTCTAATCTTCTAATTGCGTTTCCTACTCCACTGACATACGTCAGTGGGAGTTCGGCGCGATTTACTTTATCAGTATTGTAATGAATTCCGAGGGGGGCAGAAATGTATATGTATATATTCGGAAAATGCATTATGATTTCAGTTTTCAATCCGCTGAAGGCGGATGGGCTTAACCGGATTCATCAGCGAAAGCTGATGTGCGTTCATCGGATAATTCCGAAATTAATTTATAGCGAAATAAACTCTCTCAAATTTTTAAGCTCGCAACGAAATTTTCGACGAGCACGCGTTCATCGAATCGCTTGACAAACGGAATTGTAAACTCAAATATTGATTGGAATATTGTGAGAAATCAGAATAGAGAACGGAAACAATGTCGGACGTGGTTTGAGAATTTAAAACTGCATTGTGTGAAACAATATATTGTTCGTATTTCCATGAAATGTTGCATGGATTTTTAATGCTGATAGTTGAGATTTCGAGATTCCTTTACATTCCAACGAAGTCCTAATTTTCACTTGATATTGCGTGCCTCATCTTTCAATGGACCATATTTTTACAGCTTGTGTCGCTGAAGGATCCTTGCCAATCAGTGATGCTGTGCTTCTTGTCGTTTTGTGATATCCCACGCTAATATTTGCGCTGTTATCGTCGCGACGTGTTATTTAATTTCCATTCGACATAGCAGCGTTGAAATTTTTATTCCGCGCTGGTAAAAAGCCTTGATTTTAAATGGAAATCTCTGTTAAACGAAAATTCAAATAATTCTTGAACCGCATCTCATTATATGGAAGTTGAATATTATTATCAAAAATTATCACGATTCTGAAACACAGTCTGCTACTAGGAAAATTTGTCCGTGGGAAAATTTGAACGTATACGTAATTTATGCAGTTTTACTTGAATATTGCAGACACACTGGCCGAGTAAACCAATTTCGCGATCTTGTTTTCGTCAAAAATTCAGAAGACTTATTACTATTGTGATGTGTCTTAAAAATATTATATGAGAAAAAAATTTTATTTTAAAAGCGTTTAAAGTTCAAGAAACGAAAAGGGTAAAAATGGATCATGATGTCTAAATTTATATTTTTCCTACATATCAATATTTTTCCGATTCTTTAATTTAACTTATAATTAGAAGTATAATAAGCTTCTATTATTTTCAGAAAATATCAGTAGAGACCCAAGATTTTTAGATAGGATTTTTTTCTGGTTGTCCCTTTTCACTTTGATGAAAAGTAATGTATATGCTTCCATTAAAAAATTGCCAAATTTAAAAAAAAAGGATTCATCTTTCAGAAGAACCAAGAATATATTTGACATGAGAAATAATTCATCACGTAATTAAAAAAATAACACTGCATATTTTTATGACACATTGTTACTTAAGGATATATTACACATATTTATATAAATCTTTTTATAGTGTATTTTGAAATAACATAAAAATCTGGTAACAATTTTAGAACTTGACAATTTTAGAAATTTATTAATAGTTTCAACATATTAACATCTTTATAATATGGTACTTGATGGTGGCATCAAATTATTATATTGCTTGTTAATTTAATTCGCGATTACTAGAATAGTTTTAATTGTGTTATAAGTCCGGAAAAATAATTTGGTGCATAGTTCTAAAAAGATTACAATATATTATATATGCAAGTACATATATAGTGTATATTAGTAATTCAAGATTGAATTATTTAAAGCAATGAAGATCCAGCTTCGGTCGTAATAGGCATTTTTCTAGTATTGATTGTGTTAGAAACTTGATCTACAAGATTTAATAAGAGGGAAATATGTTTTTAAAAAATAATTAAGATAAAATGAGAAAATTTCATTTTAACTATAAAATTGTATTATTAAATATTATTTTTAAATATGGATAATAGATAACACGGTGTTCTTATCACCTTGTTGAATTATTTCATATATATATAACATTTATCTTTATACGGAAAGTATAAATTTTGATTTAGTCATTTTTTGCAGAGACTATACATATATATCCTTAATATATATATATATATATCTCCTTAAAGATGCATTTAGAAGAAAGCCTTTTTGACATAATTTCTTATTATCAATCAGATAGATATTACTGAATCATCTGTCACATGACCTTTTTTTCTCATTTTTTTCTCAAAGACGCGCGAGAATGAATAATGACTGATGGATGAAACGAGAGAGTAACTGAACGATTGTCGCAATTTATGGCGTTGTTACGTCGGCTTAGCCCCAAAAATACGTTCTCGGCACGTAATGAGGTTGTATACGAAGAAGAAGTTCCATGCTAAATCTTCTGTCGCAGCTCGCATTACTTATTCCGTTCGCGACTACGAGAACACTCGAGGCGTCGCCGAGGGAACGCGCGTGTTTTTTCGCCGCGCACACGATCTCCGTCGCCCGTCTCTTTTGCCATCCTTTTTACGAACTTCACAGTCCACCTGCGGTTCCTTCGCCTTCGACAAACCCAGCCCTGTTTGCACGAGCAATTCTCGCGATAGGTCTCTCTCTTTTTCCGGCGGGAGCCAAATGTCAACTGCGCTGCGTCAACAGCGAGCTCCATTGGAGAATCTCGGCGGAATCGTAAATACATCCGTCCACACGAGATTTTTCGCTTGTGTCTTCCAAGATTCCGGATGCTTAATAAGAATTCCTCTGTTCGCACACAATCGCGCTTTATATGAGGGTGTGTATTGAGAATTTAGCATTAAGAAAGCGGTAATGCATGGCGCGGCGGTTCTGTTCAATTTATTTAGCTTGTAAATAGCTTCTATACAACAGCAACTAACGGCGGTGGTCCCTAACGTGTTATCTATTATCCGTTCTTTACAAGCTTAAGCAAATGTGAATGCTCGTAATTAATTGTAAAAGGAAATAGTATATTAAAATAAAAAAGTAAGTTAGATGTAAATTATTTATGCAGAGAAGAGTTACCGAAAAAATAAACCTATACCACTTAGTAATTTTTTTTATAATCTTTGTCGTTTTGTAATTTGTAAATAAACACTGAAAATTGCAACTCGATGTTTCAGATATTTCATTATTATATATTTAATTTTTCACCAATAATGAATTAATTTGTTATAAGTTTCTTTGTAATATGTTGCAAAAAATTCGATTTCGGTAACCGAAATATTTTCTGAATTGTATCTTTTTTGAAAGTATCGACTTTATGAATAAAAATAATTGAAAATATAAAATTACTATAAGATCACACGTTAATAATTAATCAATATCTAATTTTAATTATTTATCGAAGAAAAGATTATTAATTAAGTATTTAATAATGAATAAGTATTATGTTAACAGTGAAATAAAATTGGCTTTACTTGAATTTATTTTTATAATTGACATTCCTATTTATATCAATTATTAGATTTGCTGTGTCAGTTATCAGTCTTATTTTACAAATTTACGTGTATTTTGAAAATTTAATGTATTTTAGAATAAATTTTTAATGTATTTTAGAATAAATTTAATGTATTTTAGAATAAATTATAAGGATTGAATCAATATGATTCAATCCTTATAATAGTTGCGAATATGTATATATAATAAATGCAAAGTACGCTCATAATAAAACTACTTTTAAAAAAACATAGAAATTTAAATAGAAAATTGCATGATTACTTTATTATCATAATTACATAAATTAATTAACATCAATTATATCTGATTTTTAAAAGTGTTGTTAGCACATAAAACGAGATATAACTTGTAAAATTTGCATTTATATTATTCATTTATCATTTATTTTATATTTTTATCATAATATTGTTTATAAATAATAATATAAGATATATTAATGAAATGTGATTTTAAACGGTACGCATTTAGCAACTCTTCTCTATACATTTATTCACGCTACAAAAAGTTTTTATTATTGGCACCGCAAATGATTATAAATTATAATTAAATTACGCAACCATTTTTTTTGCTGTAGTAACATAAAAATTAGTCAGTTATATACGGAATGCTATGTCAAACAGAATTTATGTTCAAATTCAAAGATTTAGCACAAGATAAAAAGAATGTTTTTATACATTTTATAATATTGAATATATTCATGATTACGATGAATTTTCTTGAAGTGTAACCCTTGAAATTTTTAATGGATGTTTCGGTTCGCTGTATGATTCCATTGTCTGTGCTGTAGCTAACTTTAGAAAAAACTTTCAAACCATTTCTAGAATCATTTTGTACATGCTCGTGACGATTATATTTCCACAGCGTTCTTAAAAAAGGGAGTGAAATAAGTGTTAATTTTAACTGCTGTTATTACGTAGAATGGGAAGTTTCTGTCGTTTCGCGCCAACTCTGTGCATTATACTTCTGCAAATGGTAGTTTCGTACATTGAACATTATACAAATACGCCTCTCTCTTTCTCTCTCTCTCTCTCTCTCTCTCTCTCTCTCTGCTTAGAGAAACTGCAATTCGCACGAAGCGAATCTACCGATGGGACCGCGATTATTTCAGACAAAACCGCGTATCTTGCTACCTTGCGGAAAGTCATTTACAGTGACTTATATATCCGACTTGCAGTGATGAAGGGTAATTTAAAACGTGGAAAGAGCGAACTCTTGTAATTTACGCACCTCGGCTTTTAATTAATAGAACTTCGTCTTTAGGCGCCCCCAGACGCCCATATTTGCGCGAAGATGCGCCGACAGGGGGTAGCGAATGCGCGGAATTCTACTCTCCCGGAGAAACTCGTTTAGGTCTACGCGTTTCGGTGTAGATTCGAAGTTTCCATTACGCTCTACTCGCCGAAAAGCTCCCCTGTCCCGTAACTTCAAAGGGATTTCGAAACTTTTTGTCAAGCGGGCCAGGCGTTATTTCTCTGTTAGCTGGAACCGTTCGTTCCAAAGCGTACGATGTAAAAGTAATTTAGGAAACCCGTTCGTTCCGTCGCGTCGTACGGCCTGTGTATATTTATGAAGTAGCTCGTAACAGCGCGATATACGTGATATATTGGAAATAACTTTGATCTAACAGACTGAGAATCACGCGGGCGGATAATTTCAATAGCACCATCTCTTTGCGCGATTTCTACCACTTCTGTGATCTTGATAAATCCTTTGTCGCCGCGAGCGAAGATTCACAGCAAAATTTCTCATCTACGCGAACACGCAACTATTTAATACTTTTTGCAAATAGAAATTCCGAGCTTGAGAGTCTCTTCTAGGACTCTCGAAAAGAGGTTCCAGCAATTTTTATATTAATATATTATACATGTACCGCATACATGGTATACGAACGATTTTGCTGAAATACCTAAAAATGTAACTATATGAATACAGATCTGAAAATAATTTTCTTGGACTATCAAAACGATTACGTAGAAATCTTAACCATAATATTACAAAAATTTTTTACATTCTAGCAATCGACTTGAACGTTAATTATTTTAATGGTCTAACAAAATTATTTTTATAGATTAGTATTTAGCTAAATTTAGTATTAGCTATTAGTATTTAGCTAAATTTTTAGATATTTTAATAAAACTGTTCTTTCCATGTATATCATGGATTTTAATAGTGTATTAAATCACAATGATTAAGAAGTTAAGTGAAAAGTATTAGGTGTTGGAATTAATTCGTAGCGTTTTTTAATGAAAGAATGTTATTTATTTCACATGAGCATTAAAAAATACATTAATGAAAGTACTTCCCATCTCTTGTAAAACGCTACGAATTAATTCCAACACCTAATAAAATTAATTCTTAGATAATTTATATTAAAATGATATTTGAAGTTACTTACCATTAAAAATGAACATTGCAGGCAAAATGGAAAATTAAATCTCTCTTATGGAAATAATGGATAGGGAACGAGCATGTATTGTTTCCTAAAGTGACCTAAAGGATAAAATGTCCCTAAAGTCTCTTAGCTGCTGAGATTTATTTTTATAGTCATAAGAAACAGTAGAATTATACTTTCGTAAAAATAGAACCAGTGACACTATCAGTTTATAATTATTACGAGTTTATAAAGCATTTATCATATGTAAGGATATCAATTTAATATGCTGAATATATCCGTTACTTAAGTTACTTTACGCTTGACTTTTCTACAATCCTTTGTTTTCAACGATCGATGTAATCGATGTATGATAACTCCGTTAAATTTTCTCACGCTGTAAAGCTTCCGTTTTCGCCGATCAAAACTCCAGAACTTGCTTCGTATCAGGAACAGCTTGATCGAAGTTTCAAAGAAATTTCTCAAGTGTTTGTCAAGCGTACAACGTTATTTCGAGGTGCTCGTGTGTTATTTCTTTCAAGTAGGATCGTTTCAAAGCATGGGCTGAAGCGATCTCTTGAAAAAGACTGCATTACATGACTGTCCCAAAATAACACAAGAATGAAATTGTTTCTTTTTCTTATATCTTATTTTGTATACTGTAATAAGGCTCAATTTGAGATATTTTTAATTATTTTGATTCCCCACTGTTGCTATTCAGTAAGTCATTTATTTAATTAAAATAATATAATGAACAATGGACACGTTGTTTACTTCGAAACGAACCACAGAAATGGATTGATTCATATTTTAACGTGGAAGTTAAACGTAACAAAATATTATTTAACTCATAAGATTGGTTTACCATTGCTTCTTTGATAAGATTATATCTAACAGTGTAGATAAGATCTTATATTTTCCGTTATAAATGTTTTCGTAAGAAAATCTCTTTTCGCTTCTATGACTTCTAAATTTGTTCTGAAACACGCATACAAAATACGAATACATTTTACTAGATTTCAATGCTACTCGCGATATTCGTGATCCCACATCTAAAAATCGTCATTCGCTCGAGATGGCGAAATACCACTAGGTTGAGCCTGTTTTACTGCTTGCACAAGTTTCAAAGTCAATGTGAGGAGAGACATCTAACGCATGCTTGGTTGCTTACCCGGTATATATTGACGGTGAAGGTAGCTCGAAACCATGGCACGTAAAATCTTTATTTTTGCTGAAAAACAGGAAGCACAGAAACGAACACGTCTCAAGACTTGAGACTCTATTTGATTCGGGTACGTTTATCCATTCGTACTGTTGCAAGTTGTTCGTTTCTTGAACTCAAGGATTCCTTATGATAGCCTTTAAAATAAGAGCGTGAAATTCCCGTTAACGCGTTCCTGTTCACGCGTTTTATACGAGTAGCGATAAATATATAGAGCGTTAAAAAAAAATAAGTCGATCTTAACTTCTGCTTATCAAGATTTACTTTGAAATCTCAACGCTGAAACTTTAAAGATCGCGAGCGAAGTTAACGTTTGACGAAACTTTGGTTAAAATAAAAAAGTTCGGCTCTCTCTGTTTCTCTCTCGTCCCACTTAGCACAAATGGATTCTTCGCTGAGTGAGGTGCATGTACGAAACGCTCCGTGATTTATCCACTTGTACAATGTGAAATTTTCTCTTATCGCAGTAGGATGTCAGTTCCTTTGTCAGTCATTCTCGCTATTCCGACGTCGATGAAAAATGTATTTAACGGGCGTTTGTACATTTATGTTTCGCGAGGAAATGCTTGAAAACTCCGAGGCGTGGTCGTCGTTGGTAAAAAGTTTATTTCCGGCCGCGACGAACGGAAACTTGGAAATGAAAAGGCTCCGAGACAAAATTCTACGTCACCGTCAAGCACTCACTTATTCATTGCGTCACGTCGTTCGCGCGTTTTCGCAACATTCGGGACGCGAAACTAAAGTCTGACGATACACGGAGCGTATATTATTGTCGGTTTCCTCATATGGCATATGCCATCTCGCGAAACAAGAACTTTTTGCAGATTTTCTGTGTCGCACAAAAAATAAGGGCGCATAACGTAATCTAAAATATAGAGACCTACAAAATTCTGTAGTGAATCTAAAATCTGTAATCTGTGAGCAAAGTAGTTATATGCGAGACAATGAAGCGCTAAACCTGAGCGTTGTTGGATCCTTGACAAACTGCCCTGCCTACTGCTGTGCGTGTTCTGCTTGCAACAATGCTTGTTGCAAGCTGTCTGGCTGTCTGCTTTCATTGATAGATCTCGTGCTATTTTCTGTGCGTGTTACATGCAGCAAACGGATAGGATTCTATCTCAAGAATCGTTTGTACCTACTTCAGAAGAAATTTTCAGAAATTGCATAAGTCTTAAAACGAAAATATCTTTTATATCCTTTTATCTTCTAGCTGACGTTTGTTGTCATAAAGAAAATTGTATTATAAAAGCTTTCTACGAAATGTGCGTAGTAGTAAATAAAGAAATTCGTATCTCTTATATCCGTATAGTGTTAAGTGAGTACAACGTCGAAGGGACTTTTATTTCATTTTTCTTTTATTCTTCTTTAATTTTATCCATTATTTGATAAATGAACGGGATAATTACATTTATATTCGACATCCAAATTCTCTCCGAAATAGTCACAGAACATATTATAAAATTTGTTTCGCGGTTGACACATGATTAGATTGGAGCGAAATAGAAACTTGTTTCTAAGGAAAACCTATGTCATCTAAAGTACAATTTAAGAACTTTGAAATGAATTTTAATTCATGACCATGATGTAACTCTTATTTTCATCAAGCTATAGCTTGAATGTTAGACTTTCTGTATTTAAACAGTTTATACTTCCTGTAATTATACAGTTCAACAAAAGAATTTTTTTTTTCTCTTTGAAATACTACAGTACATACTTCGAAGATTTGTTCGCACTGAACACAATACTGTTAGCAAAACTTGCATAGCGTGTGTCAGAATTTTTTTTAAATTGGGATAAAATGGACTAAAATCTACTCCAATTTATTACACATCAATTCATTACAACTACGCAAATTCTGCCAATTATCGTATTCGATATGAAAAAATCTTCAGCGTATACGCAATATACACTTTGAAGAGAAAAAAAAATGTCCTTTTATCGAACAGAGTTATTGTTCGTATGCAAGTTGAAAAGTTATTATTTTATATCTTCGGCACAAATCGCGTCAGCTGCCTTTCCTGGAAATAGTCAAGAAAGCGTAAGACTTTAGCCTAGACAACGTTATTTCACGGTAGCCACTCTTGCTGTTTGTAGTCGATGTAGCCAATAAGTTTACCTACTAAGGAGGACCATTTAACTCCCCTCAAAGTCGCTACCGCGTTAAGAGAGTTAGTGTGTTGGTGCCGATCTTCGTTGGTCTCACTTTGTATGTGAAGTTAGAAACTGGGTAGATCCATACACTACATGCATAAGAAGTCCTATTTTACTTCGTCTGTCGTCGACGTGCCACTAACACAGAAATGAATGCACATTCTACAATGCAACTTGTTTATGAGTTGTTTTATAAGCGGTTATAGCGGTTTTTTTTCCGTAACAACATCCGTTTGCACGCCAGTATAACGTAAGATCACTTCTTTCCGAGAGAACTATAAGATGACATCTTGGTTATAGTTGTAAGCGAGAATACAATATATGATATAAACTCTTTTATGTAACAAATAAAAGTAAGGTGATTGGTATTGTGAATAGCGAAAAATGCAAATAAACACACACAATCAATAAAACATACAAAAATAGGTTTTAATAGAAATGATGATAAATATTTAATACGATTTATTGTTTAACATTTCAACTTGAATATATAAATTGATATTGGTGATTGAGTAGGATCTACTTAAAATATCTGCATTAGTAAATTATATTAAATATATGACACTATCGATTGTTTCTATTTAAAATATCTATTTGTATTCGTTTTATTAATCTTGTTTATTTCTTTTTTTTTTGTTATTCATAGTACTCTTGATTTTTATTTATTACATAACAGACTTTATATTGTATTTTCGTTTTTACAACTGTAATCAAGATGTCCTTATAGTTTTCATGAAGTGATCTCATATTATACTCCATTATTTTTATTACAAATATCTATTTTTGATCGTTTCAGTCTTGTTTATATCTCCTTGTGACCTTCCCAACAAGATGACATGAAAACATTTAAGTAAATATATTTAGTTGTCAAATGCATAAAAATTAATATAAATGTATTATTTATATGTATGTGAGACACATTTATATTAATTTTTCACTTAAAGTTATATTTCATACAACATTAATCTTTAAAATATAGTATAATATTAAATTATATTTTTCACTCTTTTTTTTAAATTTTTACACTTATATGATATGGTTTTTATATACTTATTATAAAATTTTAATTTTTAAATTAATTGATTAGATTTTTAGTAATTTCTTTGCATTGTTTTCGGTGCGTTAGATTCTCGAATAAAATTACATTACGCGTTTTAAATTTCCAGTTTTTTTTTACAGCTATCGAAAATAGCTTACGCTGTTACATTTTTTAAAATAATAGCGAATAAAATACACACACACACACACACACACACACACACACACACACATATACACTCATCACATACCACACACCACACATTGTTCAACAGCCAAATTCTCTTGGAAGTGCGATAGAGTACATTTTCCGATGATTTTTTTGCACCAAATATGATGCTGTTGGTAGGATTGGCATAGCCAATTCTTTAATAATTTTGAGTAAATTGAAATAGGCCGAAAATGATGTCTTTGTTATTTTTAGTATTTTTTTTACAGCAAAATAAAAACATTCTAAATAAAAAACGGAAAGAATAGTTTTGTTAAAATTTATCTAAAAACTAGATACAGAACAGAAAATAATTTTGTTGGGTTATTAAAATAATTATGTAGGGCATTCTAGTTAGTTGTTAAAATATAAAAATTCTTGCAACATTTGCCTCTTATATTTAAGTTTCCTACATAATATTAATTATTTTAATAGTCCAACAAAATTATTTTCAGTTCATATCTAGTTAAATTTTTAGATATTTCAACAAAATTTTTTTCATGCGACATCCAAAAGTACATATACAGTTTAAAAGTTTTTAAATGAATTTTGGTTTATGATCATACAATTTATTTTCATCAAGTTATGGGGCTGTTTGAATTTTAGATTTTCTAATAATTATGCATTTCGAATAAAAAAATAACTTTTTGCTTTTCGAGATATTATAGCATATATTTCGAAGATTTGTCGCGTGAATATATTTATTGTCAGAATTTATATTATACATCAGAATTGTTTGTAAATTAAGACGAAATAGGCCAAAAACTATCTAAATTTACTATTACACCCAATTTGCTAAAATCTTGCTATGCTAGTTCTGACAATGGCATTGTGCTCAGCACAAAAAAATCTTTAAAGATATGTACTGTGACATTTGTGGCATCTCGCAAAGAAAACAAGATTTTATTGAATTGTAATTATACAGAAAATCTAAAATTCAAACAGCATAATTTGATAAAAATAAGACGATAATGAAATAAAATTTATTTAAAAAACTCTTGAATTGTATTTTAACATGCCGTAGACTTTATTTAGAAACAATTAAAAAAAAAATATTAAAAATGAAAAACGTCATTTTTATCTCAATTTACTTAAAATATTGACGTGTTACGTCAATTCTATCATTGTTCAGCCCGAAAAAGATCATCGGAGTATGTACTATGTCACTTCGGAGAGAAAAAAAAGTAACTTTTTGTCAATGTTATTAATGCATAAACTAAAAAGAAGACTTGTCATACGTGATATTTTGCATATGTATTTTAATTCTAGACAATACACAATCCAAAATTATGTCTGCTTTTCTATCAATCCATTACAGCTGCAATGGCGAATCACTAAAAACTTAATTGACTTTTTCTTCTTGACTGTTCAATTATTCATTAAGTTAGTTTTGCGCGTTTTTTAGATTCTATTCTCCCCCCCCTCCTCTTTCCCCCCAGCAATCCCAGCTCGCTCGATACAATGAAATTTCGCGAGCTCTGCTGCCCTACATGTACTTGTATTTGCACGGTCTGCTGTTTCCTCGTGTCTCGTGGGCATGGTCCCGCGTGTATCCCGCAGGTCGAGTGCTCAAAATACGGATATCCGACCGCGCATCGGACCAAACTAACTCTAACGGTATTAGAGTTAGTCGGTGGCAGCGTTAAATGGCGCTGCTGGCATCTTTGCGTGACCGCAGCCACGTTGAGCTGACAATGAGCTGAGCCGGACCGGGTTGGGCCAAACCGAGCCGCACGATTTGTGAATCAGTGAGGCTCGTCAGGAGTCAGTATCCCGACAAGTTAGTGACGGGTCAGTTATGGTTCACCCTGGTGGTAGTGGTAATGGTGATGGAGCTTATAGACGCGCGCACGCTACATGGTGATGTAACTAGTCCATCCTCCCTCGCCCGCGAACTAGTCTACTCTTCGATTACGGATGCAGACCCCTCTGGCTAACAAGCCATTCGAACTTCACCACAGTACCCGCCTCGGGGAAACCCCGTGGCCTCTTCTCTTCTGATAGAGTGCGAAACTTACTTGCCTGCTCCTCCTTCTCCCTCTTCTCCTTATCAGCCCTCACGTTCATTCTCTATATAGACAACACGACATCCGTTTATTCGTGGCTGCTCCCCTCCCTCCTCTCTCTCTCTCTCTCTCTCTCTCTCTCTCTCTCTCTCTCTGCCTGTATAGCATACGACGCGTGGAAAGCTGAGTTATTCGAGAGTGATGGATTGTTTGATCAGTATTAGCTTAGCCCCAGCCGAGCGATACCATGCTACTCTTATCTGCGTGATCGAATTAAGACTTGATTGTTAACGCATACGTTGATGAAAATTTCGTTGCATTGATATATCGATTTTACTAATTCTTTTTTTTTGTTGCACGGTATCTCATGTGTAACACGTAAATAAATTCTGTATTTTATTTTTTCTGTATTTTATTTACAAGAGAATGTTGAAGAGAATCAATTTTTCTTAATCTACCTCTGAAAAAATAATGTTTTTCACGCAGAATGTAATAGAATCCAATTTGATTTTCACGCTACAAATATATTCTTAGAAACTTGGAAATTTTTTTGTGGTACAGTTTATCATTTATGTAACATAAATATTGCATTTTATTGTAAGGAAATTTTAACGAGATTTTTTATCAATCTTTAAAATAATGCAGAAATAATAATGCAGAAAATAATAAAATCAAACTTGATATATCGCGGTACCGATATATTCTTGGAAACTTGGAAAATTTTTTATTGGATAGCACATCTAGTATGTTATACGGATAAATTGTTTTACTGCAAAGAAATTATAAAGAGATACAAGATTATTGTAATCGTAATCAATCTCTGGAATAAAAATGCTTTTTATGACGAATGTAGGTAACAGAATCAAATTTGATTTGTCATGGTGAAGTATTCTTGGAAACTTGGAAATTTTTTTGTTGCACGTTTTATCTCTCACGTAATACATTACATACAATAAATTCTGTATTTTATTGCAAGGAAAAATTCTAAAAAAAAAAAATTCTAAAAAAAAACAAATTATTTTAACAATCTAAAATAATACAATGTTTTTCATGCAAAATGTAATAGAATCAAATTTGGTTTGTCACAGATATACAAGTATTCTTGAAAATACTGTATTTTTGTGTGAGTATGTAGGTTTCTTGGGCAATCTGTCAACTATGGACAACGCTCTTAATTATTTTAACAAAAATAATTTATATTCCGAGCGACGTCATATAAAATCTAAATTCCAGGCAGGAATTCGCCACTTGACTTAACCACGTTATGTCTTAATTAAAGTTCTGCATTTCGATGTTATAAGGGAGCGAGGGTTGTCTTCCCGATTGCTAGTGGACGCTTCCGGCTAACAAGCTATTCCAAGTTTATTGCTATATCATGGAGAAACCACTGAAAGGTCTTCTCTCCTGATACTATACTCTGTGTCGCTCGCTATATAACTGGCTCGATGTTGCTTTATCAGACCGCGCATAACGCTTTTGTCCCGGTACTACTTGTTTCTTTGAACAGTAATACGGGCAACATTTGTGAGCGTTTATAAGATTGCATTATTGTTACTTTTCGCGTATCTTGCAAAGAAATGAGAGAGACATATAGAGATAAATACAAAAGAAATATAAGAGAAACTCATTCTTCGCGTTTCCTTTCTTCTTATTGTTAGATTAGTCCGTGATCTTTTGTCCGGAAGCGCAATGTAAAAAGAATATATTAAATTGCCTTTCTCTCTCTTTCTGTTCCCAATAAAATATGGAGATTGCCTCTTTGGATGTAAGAATAACTACGCGATAAAATTAGACTTTTTTTTTTTATGAATAGTTATTTTTTATGTATTTTTGCTTGAATAAGAATTCGTTATTCAAATTCTTATTAGAATTTTGTAAGAAAAATGGCGTTAAAGAGATAAAAAGATGACAATTTTGAGAATACATTTTATGACGTAAGTTTTTTTTTAAATTTGTTTATGCCACGCAATTGTATATCAACTTTTAGCTTTAAAATGCATTTTATTTCGTTCTGATGTAATTTTTCATTTTTGATATAATAATTTGAAAACACAAGCCATATTTCATATCGCTTGTATTTTGTCAATTTTATCGTGTTTTATTTAGAATGATTTGATTATATAAATACAAAAAAGTACTTACTTTTCATAACGAATTATCAAGATGGAATAAAGTGCTTTTTCTATTATTATATGAGAACAAATTATTTTCAAATCGTTATATTTTAATAAAGTAAAAAGTCATATCGAAATGAAACAAAATGCATTTTAAAGATAAAAGTTGATGCTTTCGTGTGATAATAATAAAATTTAAGAAAAAATTTGCCGGTGCTACCTAACCAACATCATAACTTTCAAAATCATTATTGTTTTTGCTTCTTTGTTATTTTTCTTAAAATTCCATCTTGATGGTCAAATTAAGATAACGGATTCGTATTCAGTAGACAAAAATAACTATTCATACATAAGAAAAAGGTGTTGAACAATGTAATTAAATCGCGATAAATGCATTATTATAAATCCATCAATAATTTTGTGTTCGTGTAAATTTAATATCATCCATCTTTTCGACTTTTGACATTATATTACAGTTAATCTGGAAATACAATATATCTGGAATGAGAAAAAGGAAATGTGTACTTTGACGAGCTAATTTGATAATCATGTTATTCGATCGCGAGGTACGTGAAATATTGATGATTGCAATAGCTCTTTGTACAATTTAAAAAAAAAGCAACAGTCTATGCACACTCAATTTGCACGCTCGTGGGAATTCACCAGCATACAGTTGCAAATTCACCGGTAATTACCGCTTGAAGTACCGCTAGCCAAACATCACGTAGTCTTTAGCGAATGCATCGTGCGATGCGCGTCCTGCATTTTTAAAGCCGTTTGCGCGGGGGAAAATGCATTGCCGAGAAGTTTCTGGTTCGGCGTGTATCGCGATTTTTCGTATTTTCTCATTGTTCTGTACCGAGTTTCTTTCACCTTTACTATCTACATACTTCCCTGGATTATCCGTGAAAAAATATTTCCGTGTCTTATTTATTCGCTCGGATAATACCAACGGAAGAAAGTTTCGTTAACATTTCACTAAAAAAGACTACAGACACTTTTCAAGAGTAACTCGCAAAGAAGAGATATATACATCTTTGCTCAGTTAATAGATACATTATATAGATACAAGTTTAGTACGAAATCTTTAGCCGCATTTTTATTCTCGATTTTTCTGTTAATGTGTAACGTATCAGAATTTTAATATTTTCTTAATCCTAATGACTGCAAAAAAATTTCATATAAAATCACAATAAATAGTGTAATTGTAGACCGTACTATTTAAAGATGTTTATACATCTTTTATTAAAGATATTTATACACATATATTAAGAAAAGTTAAGTCTTACAAATAAAATTATTCTTATAATAGTTAAACAATTTGCAAAAGTAAATGTACAATTGAAATTACAATTGAAGTTTACAGAAATACTTACGTAATAATTCGTCAATGAATTACAGTTTTTCTTAAGTTCAATAACGTATAATTTCTCTCCTGTTCACTCACCATTACTATCTCAGAGTGTGACGTCAGAAGCGAGAAAATATATAATAAAAATTCTTGTAAAAATTATATTTGAATAAAAATATTTTTCAATAAAACAACATGTATAATAGAATAGATTAAAGATAAAATATACTGAAAATTATTTTCTTGTTTCAGAGAAAAAATAAATCATGTTTATTTTTATAGATTATCAATTTGTCATAACTCAAATATAGCTTATTTCGTTTTTGTTATGCGTAATTTGTTTCCAAATAGTTTATTTATTAATAAATAAAACAAAAGAATTTTGATATATTTTACAAGTGATTGTAAATATTATTTTATTGAAATATATTTCCATATTATATATTTTATAAAAATTTTTTATTGGGTATTTCCTCGTTTCTGACGTCACAATCTGAGATTGTAATGGTGAGTGAACTTTAAATTGTTATGGATATATATATACGAACGTAAAAATGCAAATATATAATATGTGTGATATTACCATTATGTTACATAATATTACAATATTTGTACATTTACATAACAGCTATAAAATATACTTTTATTGTAATTTTTCATCCAACATAAAGATCAATTTAATAAAAAAAAATTTACTAGTAAATAAAAGTATTAATTTTTATAAAAGCACAACTTTATATAATGTGTAAATTTTGCACATATGTTTGTTATTTTGCACATATGTTTGTTATTTTGCACATATTTTTTTTCATAGTGTTATGTACTTCCGACAAGGAAGTGCAAGTCTCTCAGTTATTCAATAACAAAGAAATAAGTTAATGCAACACCAAAAAGAGCTCTGCATTTTTCATACAGTCTGTTTAGTCTTTGTGCGGAATTTTTATATAGTAAACGACTGTGCAAATAGAAAGCTCCTGTATTTAATTAGTATGTGAGTTGCGCTCGACCCACAGAAAAATTCTTTTGAAAACGCACGAGTTTGTGGACATCAATAAATATAGATGTACTGGATGAATTGACCGTCCTATATTTCATTTCTTGTGTCCTTTGATATTTCGCTCATTGATATTTCCTCTCAGCTAATGTTACTCGTGGACCTGTAGAGTAACTGTCCCTATTAATGTGCCTTTTAGCCAATTTACTTATTACAGAATTAATTATTAAATATTGTAGCTTTAATTTTATCTACTTGCAATCAATATCGGGTTTTCAACTACTTTTTTTTCTTACAATATTTCTTTAATCTAAAAAATGTTAATATTTGATGACTTATCGAAATACAAAAGCACACTAATAGGGACACACAATAATTGGAACAGTTACCCTATTGTTAATTTAATAAAATGGCGCGAAATCCGTTTTCGCTGTCGCTTCATCGGGACATTTCCCAATTTTCAAAATGCATATCGTACAAGTATTATACTTTTATAATGACATTTTGCACGTCTCTGCGAGTACTTTTATACGCAAATGCGATGCTGCACGTCTCGCAGTGACGAGAGAGTTCTCCCTTCGTTTTGTTCTTGTCAATATATACGAAGAACCAGCCGCCGGCGATAACCGCGCACGTTCGTTTCCGCTAATGGAATACTAGTGTGATTTCTTTTTCTTTTTCTTCGCTACCGGCGAAACTATAGGAACATTTCGTAAAAAAGATATTGTGAAATCTGCGCGCAATAGAAGGATTAGCATATTGCACATTAAATAATTAATCATTGCATCGTAAAAATCTTCTTTTCTCAGATCGAAGTAAACTATCCAAATGTGATTTTTTTTTGGATTAAAATTTTATACATATAATCTTCTTTGGTTATGTGAATCCGCAGCTCTCTTCGCTCTAAATACGTTATGAGTACATATCCATTTGTTATTATTCGAGTCAGATATTGTTAATTTGTTGTTATCTACTTTGAGGTAATTTACATTTATTAATATTAACTCACGAAAAAATTAAATCACGATCTTGAAAAAATAAATATAAAAGCCTCGTAACTTCTAACTTTTATAATAATCTATTCTGAAGACTTTATACTTTGTTTACTTTGTAGAAACTAATTTGATGAAAGTTTTATATATTTGCATTAAGAATCACTTTCCATCATCCTAGTTTGCACTTTTATGGAAATGGTGAAAACGTTAGTCATTATTATAAACATTAATATAACAATTTCCAATTAATTTTGTCTATTCTCCGTTTTGCAATACTTTTAGGCGATCAATAATGTAAATTTTAAGTAATTACTGACTGTTCTGCACGCTAATCGAGCAATTGGGTCAAGCGATCTAAAGAATTTTTTACGTTCATGATAACGTCGCTACATTATGAATCGTTTCGTTTTTCAATTCTCCATTTTTCAATTTTCCGTGTTTTTGTTCATTACAAAACAATACTTATGCATTGGCAGTACGCTATGGAGGATATTGAAGCGCTGTTATTTCCATACAATACGTACCGATTTTATATCATGATATTTTTATATCAAATTTATCAAATCTATACCAACTTTATTCGACCTTTATTTGGGAATTTCTGGCAGAATAGTTAAAAGTTTATTAAATCGCATTTCGTTGATGCGTTCGCAATTCTAAGGCTATACAAACTGGAATGGCTGTTACTTCAATTTTCAATAATAAACGTATCGAATTTCAAAGTAGAGTTTTTGTTAATTAAAACGACGAAGCGCCGACAATAGCAGAGATCAATCTCATCTGTTTTACAGTGATATTGTTCGAAGAAATGTTAAAAATTCAGAGGAACAATTCTCTTACCTACATTTCCATTGTGTGCTTCCATTGCAAGCTCGCAAAATACACGTATCGCGTGGCAAAGTGCCGACTACGTTTCAGGTCGCGATCTGTGACGCGATCGGCAAGCATGGTTCAAACGTGAGTCGCAGCGCTCGCTTTTGAGAATAGAGCAACCAGAGTAATTCACGCCAATTAATCTCGCTCTTTGCGGCAAGACATGCCGACACATTGCAAACACGATGGTACACATGCCGCGAAACTCTAATTGCACGAGCACTACGAGAACGCGAACTTTGCTACGTCGACCGTGTCGCCTGAGAACAATCGCGCATATAGATGTGTTATTAGCTGCGGAATACATCGCCATAGAGATTATAAATCGATTATACTCGATTACATCTGATTTGTAATAATGTACTATTGTTTTGATTTTGACTTTGGATACACTTTGGCTGAGAACAAGAGTAGGGTGACATATACTTAGCCAATATTTCTTAACTTCAAAGAAATTAATGAATTAATTTACACAGTTAAAAAATTTGTGTTAAATTTCACATATTTCAAATTTCCCAAACAATTCTAAATTTTTACGTTAATTTTAATTTAGTATGAGATGTGAAAGAGTAACATATGTATTATATAACAAATTAAGACAAAAATGTAATATTGACACAATTTGGAAGCAAAATGTGGAAGTAAATTGTTTTAGTAAAATTAACATCTATAATATGTTAAATTAACACTTCAGTCATACATTTTATTCATTTATCTAACGTACGTTTTAAAATATTTCATTATTTTTTGTTATTTACTTTAAGTAAATTATATTTTAATACTAAGAAATGTTGAATATTAATTTAATACAAAATATACAAATAACACAATCACATTATGTGAAATTAATATTAAGATACGGTAAAAATTCAACACAAAAATTTTTACAAGAATCGACTTTAACACAAATGCAATATTTTTTACTGTATATTTAAAAAAGATTATTAGATTATTAGTTTTTTTTTAAATAAAAGACGAATTAGATAAATAGATAATAAACAAATTAAATTTTCTATGTAATATGTACATCATGCTGTTACCAAATAATTATTACATAGAATTAAGACTTTTAGAATTGTTCTATATTAATTACATACAGAAAAGTAATTCACGACGATATATTCCAACTCTGGTCTCTTCGCTAAATCATTTTCCACATCTTGTTGTGCAAAACTTGTGTTTTGTCTTATGTATTATATGTCTCTGTTGTCAGATCTTCGTCTTCTTTCATAGCGTAAATATACGCGCGCGAGTAATATTTTTGAATTTTTGATGTGATATTTGTACACCTGGGTATAACTTGAAATTGTCGAGACGTTGAGCGAAATTTATTCTACGTTATACGCTTTCGTGTGATGATACGATTTGTTACAATTATAATATTACACTAACACAAAATAGACTTTGTTTTTCATGATAATGATAATTTTGTTCCAAATATTTCACTTGAGATATTTATCTATTATGAATATATTATTAATATGATGTAATAATATAATTTCGTTCCTATTTAAAATTAATTATTTCTACTTAAGCTTAATTCGGATATGTGCGATTCATTTTTTTAAGAAAAATTAAGCAAATTCTTCTTTATAAAGATTAATTGTTTGCGAAATAAATACAGCATTTGTAATTTATCAACGACGCATAAGCTATCCAGAAATTTTTTATTTTATTTCTTATATCCAATAGAATTTTAGTTCGAAATTTGTAAATCAATCGCATAAATATTCAATGCTAAATTATTAAGATTAAAATTGCTCATGAGGAATTTAGAATATCCTGGTATTACATCGATTTAAAGAAAGTCAATTGTTCTTCATGTATCTAATACATTCTATTGCGATTTAATCATCCATATTCAAAGCACTGTAAGAATGATAATCCCAAAGTATTCCAGTAATTTTAGCTAAATTTGCAGCTGCTTTGTGAGTCAACGATAATTACTGACGGGAAAGTCATGATGGATGTTGGTTGAGGTGGAATACAAGCGTGGGGGGAAGAGAAAGGGAGAACCGAATTTACCGGAAGTCCGCGCAAATCGGTCGGAAAGCGGGCAAGTTCGGTCGGTGTGCAAACTTTGTAGCGAGGCACCGTGTGCGAGCTGCAAGTACAATTCATTTCGGCTGCACCGATAATTATAGCGATTTATTCGTGGTAAACGGGTGCCGTTAATTCAAGTCGCGGCATAACGCGTGCGCATACGTCACCAGAATAAATTATGCAAACACGCTGAGATGTGAGCCGAGCTGGTGGTTTGGGAGACTGCAGGTGAAGGAAGGGACGAAAACATAGATTATTAATATTCCTTGCTTATTATGTGCAAAATATACAAGCTTATATTATGCGAGATACAATATGTATAATGGTATCTTCAGAAAAAAATATTAGCATAATCGATTAGATATATTTTTTAATCGATTATAAAGCTCATATTTTTATAGATATTATTGATTTTTTTTGTAATTGATATTAGTTATATTACTTATAAGAGACGATAATATTTATGAAAATTATATTAGATATTACATATTCGTTATACATATTAGATTATCACACTAATAGTGAATTCGATTGGACACACTAATGCGCATTAGTGTAAATGTTGAAATCATTGTACACTATTTTAATCTAAGTGAAAAGTGAAATGCAAATATTTTAAATTATAAAATACATATTTTATTTATTAACATAGTAAAATTAATATTGAGGATTTCATGGTTTAACTCGTTTTCATATTTATATTAAACACATATGTATATGTCAACTTGTGTATAACGCTTATAATAATTGTAAAAATTATCAAAATAGAGTTCTCAATCATAATTATTTTATTATGGAATCATAGTCATAAATATCAATTGTTTTTCTCTTAGTGCAGGTATTGGTATATTTTTTAACGATAGATGTCAAAGAGATATATAAAGGATTGCTTTCAATATAAACCGTTAAATCTCTTCAAGCTTATGGGACATCCATTAAAAGCCACAATTTTAAAACGTGTACCGGATTGATATGTGAAATGCAATCGCACGAGGGCAGGCTTTGTCGCAGCTATCCGTTCTCGTCATTATCTCTCGAAACCTCGTTTTGTATCCCTAAAACCCAAATGGGATTTAGCGAGCAGCACTTCATAACTGAACCACCTGCCCTTGTATACAGAATCGCACAATTAATCATGGCTGTATAATAAACGTCGATGAGATGACATTTTGAAAAATCAAATCGCACCATTTCTACCGGTGAGATATATATTTATCTTTGTATTCCGCATGTCATCTGGATACGGAATAAATTAATATGGACGAAAGTTTACGTGATACGAGTTACTAGTTATTTCCTCTTTTGTTTTATTTTTTGGTTAAAATTAAAGCTGAAACGCAGAGAAAATCTTACTTTATAATTCCTTGCTCTATTAAAATAGGAATTGTACGATGATGTTTTCGCAATTATAACTTCGTGAATGATCATTTTAGTCGGCAAAGATTGTTTGTTACTATTTTATTTTATAAGAGCAATCTATTAAATATCATGAGAAGTGAATTACGGTCATATCATTATCGGGTCTCTTTGAATCTGTTTAATCGATTTTCGAAGTTTAAACGCTTTTATATGAAACGTGATTTATTACCTAATCTTTTGATATAATATACAGCCTTGGTCACAAGTATAAAGTACCCACAAATTGACATAAACGTTTTATATCTAATGAAAAATAAATTTAAAAATAAATTTAAAAACAGTTGAAGAGTAATATTTATTTTGATATTAATTTTAATAATTTTCCTTTGGCTTTTATTACCGTTTTTTAAAAAAATGCAATTAATTACATTACATTACAATAAATTACAAATAAATTACATAGAAACAAAAGTTTATAGCGCTACAAACTTCAAAATTCAAACAGCTTCGTATAATTTCGTTAAAAATGAACAAAATTTAAATTAAAAATAGGTTTTAAAGTCTCTATTTTTGAAAGGTGCATATCTTTTAAGTTTTTGTGAATTTAATCATTTTTACATGTAGAAAATTGTGAGCTAGATAGAATGGGCATTTTTACTTTATGGGCCTATCACGTCTACAAAAAAATTGAGAAAATTTTCGATTTTCTATCTTGAAAACTTAAAGTTTTTCCAATATAATTGGTTTTTTCAAATTGTTGCTAAAATCTTTTGTTGCTGAGTTATCGCGAATTAAATAAAAGGAATATTTCGATTGCTCATAGCTTCGTTAAAAATTATTGCAATTCAAAAAACAGACTCTTCAAACTGAAACTTTGTTCTGTAGAATATAATTAAAATATTTGTTCTGTATGATATAATTGTTAATTTTTTTAAAAAAAGATATAGATATGATATAAATGAAGCAGCGCCACGAACAGTTTCAACTTAATATTTATGGTTAAAGCTGTTAGCTATCCTTTTACAAGTCTTAGAATATTGACATTTTATGTTAATAATTAGAAAAGCACAAATTCATGGAATGGATCGCGATGATTGATTTGAACTACTATTTTAAAGTCAGCTGTGATTACGACACTGTAACGAAAGCATGCCGATAGATCGATGTCGTTGGTAGTTATATGAAATGTCTTTGCACTAACTTTCTCGCCAGTTTCGTATACGTTATGGTACCGAAAATCTTACACTTATAGACTCAATTAGAATAGTATCATCGTTGTTGAAAAAAATCATTTAGTTAGTAATGAAATATCTTGTGAATGCGTCCATAGTTGTTGAAATTAACTCTCGATATCGATAATATTTAGTTGGTTGAATTTTATATTTTTTGATATTACATTTTACTTAAATGAAATTATGTAAAATATTGATTTAGATGGATCAATTTAAAGATGGATCAGATATTTTAATCTATTTTTCTTTATTTATTTTGTTATCACTTCTAACAAAGATATGTGCATACATAAAAATTGTACAGTTATGTATATATAATGAGAGATTGGAACATGAATAAATTACAGATTGTTGCGCTTTTGTTTATTTATGATTTAATGTTTTTTCTTGCTCTTCTTTATCCATAAAAGATTATTAAAATATGTTAAGTAACTGCAATATTTTGAGATATATTAGAATACATAAAATATGCATAAAATGCATTTTCCGGTAAACTGTGAATAGTTAATTTTAAGTTTGAAAACAAAGTTCCCTGAGATGATGCATAGCAGCGCGAAATAAATCTACTACGCGGGGTAAACAGAAAACAGACGTAGGTAGTCATCAAGTCGCATATACATATGTGTGTATATATATATATATAATTTTTGTATCACGTATTTTAATATGATGAATGCTTTAATTGAAATATGAAATTGTTTAAATTTTTTAATATGATTATATCTTTGTGAAATACTATTAATATGATTATGAAATTTATACTTAATTATAATTGATAAACACGCGAAAAGAATTAGAATTAAAAAAATTAAACTAATTCTTTATTTCAAAGATTAATCCTTTTAAAACGGAAACTTTTCAATAAAGAAAATTAGAAAAATCTTGTTTTTTAACATAAGAATATTTGAGATCACTGAATTCGATTCTGGTCACAAAAAATTATTAAAATATCATAAAAACAATTTAAATCTTGTGAAATTCAGTTTTACGAAATTTTTGATATAGTTGAATGAATGTAGTTTCAAAATGTTTTTCAAAAGAGTAACCTACAATGAAGAAGGATTTAGTGTCTCGGAACTCATAATCAGAGTATGAAAGTCACTTTGGGAATAAGTTGTAATCATTTACGTAGCTATAAAGCATCGTGTAATATTCATCGAAGAAAAATTTAACAAGTGTAGATTATTTTATCGATTTCGTAATATATTAGGTGTAGTAAAAACAAATCCATTATTTTTCCAATACATGGCTTTAGTAATCTGTATCACGCGTAGACGAGATACCTAATACATTAATATGTTTCGATAGTTAGATGATCGCGATTTTGGGACTGTTTGGTGTAGATGGCGGCAGGGCTCGTCACGTTAATACGAAATAATATTGTATATAATATTTTTCAGATGACCCTTGATGATCTTCCCTCCCATGGGTACACCTTGACGTGGAGAGAGGGCTCAGTATCCGGAAGATATATACGAAAAAAACGATTTTTCTTAAATATTAAAAAATGTTTAGATCTATCTAAATGATATATCTAGATACATTTTTAGGTATTGAGTAAAATCGTTCTCTTCGTATAAAAATCCAACGATGGGGAAGCTAACGTACCCTCGTCGCCGAATTGAAAGGAAACGAACCGCAGCCGGTTCGTCGCGCCGCGCGTTTGCTTCGGGAGTGCCGTTAAAGTTATCGGATTAAATAGACTTTTGACAAAACCTATTTGATGGAAATCCATTTCAACGGTGGAATCATATCTTCGATGTTTTGACGGTAAGCGAAACTCTCATTGAGACGTTGCTACATGTGGCCTCCGCGGCGGTCATTGCAACGCTCTCACGCCAAGTGCTTCGGGCACGAGGTGATGCTGACCGCGTAATGTCACGCACTTCGTAATGGTGCAGTGTTCGCGCGGTTTAGCAACTACTGTTGCTGTCGGCTAATTGAGGACACGCTCTGTCTGTCGGCAAACAGTTCGGTCCTTAACGATAAGAAGCGATCGATTGACTCGGATTTGTCTCTGCCTATTTTGTAACTCGTTATATAGTCGTTATGAGTTCATAACGATTGCATGACGAGTTACAAAATTCGGCTGGTGGGTCGCCCAAAAAGGAGTTGTATAACTCTGGTCAGGACGGTCATTTCTCTGTGTTTATCTACCAGTTAAATCGCGTTTAATCTGACTTGATCAGAGCCTAGCTCTAGTAGTTTTTTTTTAAAACTAGCTCGTGACGAGGGATTGGATCCCATTTCCTGAATTGTCTAGATTGTTAGACAATCGGCAATGGTACCAACTTTTCTCTTAGAGGCGCTTGTCACGTCTACCAGCCTTTTCGAATCGCTCGTGGTACAGCACCACTTGTGTCTCACTAGAACTAGCAGTTAGGGCGTATGATTGAATCAATTTTAAACGTGATTTTGCGTAAAACAGAGGTGATGGACTCGATACGATCGATTTCGTCTTCTTTCGTGTGGGGCTTAACTCTTGTTCGGCATTCATCGTGTGTTTCGCATGTACCTGTCAACGTGTAGTGCTGATTCTACCGATTGAAATGGAAATATCCTTACATAGATTTTGTAAACGTGAAATATCGCAGTATCGCGCGAAAAACTTTGTAAGTGATTAGTCCGCGCGCGATTATAGTATATTCACGAGTGTTTTACGCGTATCCTGTGCGAGGATCCTGTGCGAGGATCCCAAGGATCCCAATTCTGAGAGGAGGAGAAAGAGATTTGGGAGAGGCATCAGGCATCGGCGGAGCAACCTTGTGGTAAATATCATTTTTTGCTTATGTGATATCAGTATCTTTCTTCTATTTATTCTAATTATTTTAATTATTTTAAAATGATAATTAGAAGAAAAAGATTATTTAAAATTACTTTGAAACTTAATACGTATTTTTAAGATCTTTTTTGTAAAATACATATATAATTATTTTTATAAATATTTAACTGAATGATGAATAAAAAAATTCGATGCTTATAAAAATTATATATTTTGAAAATTATATGATTATTTTCAAGAGAACTTTACTTTACTTTTTAATAAATATTTTTAAAAATATTGATTGATTTTTTTCTGCTCTGTTTTAATTTAGATTTTATATTCTTTTTGTTACAGAATCATCGTAGCGACATACCTGTAATAGTTGCAGATTTAATTCCGCTGCACATCGATTCGGTGAGTGATGCATTAATTTTTTTATTGAGACGGACGCAAAAAAATGGACCATTAATCTTTAAATAATCTTTAAATAATCTTTAATTAGCACTGATGAGCTTTAAATTTTTAATAAATCGAAACTTGAAACTTGATGTTATTTTGCAATTAAAAATTCCCTATAAAATCAAATTATATAATAATAAGATTATTTTTTTTTGTAATTTTGTCCGTCATCCATGGATTAGATCCATTATTTGAAATGACCATAAAGAGTCAATTATGTGCGAAAGAAAAATCACTTCTTAAATTAGTCATAATTAATCATGTTTGATTGATTTGAATTTTCACGAATAAGGATCGATTCCATAAATGTAATATTAGTTTTAATCACGATTTAATTTACTTCTCATCTTTTCCTAATATTAAAATTAGAAAATTTGGTTCAACTTTCTCTATCAACTTACTCATCTGTTTCTAATTTTAGAATTAGAAAGAAGATGAAGAATAAGTTAAACCGGGATTAAAGTTAATTTTAAATTTGTGGAACCAGATCTAAATGTTTGATAAAATAATTGTCAAACGGAATATTGATTAATAACTAAATTTATTCCTATCTTCTCACATTTATTTTATTCGACCGCTATAATTTATGATTAAATTTAATTTGTGATGATGAAGTATCATTTCAATAATGATAATTAGCGCTTTGACACATGTATGTCACTTTCAATTTAATGCCAATTAGATGTAAATTAAGGCAAGGTATAAATTTCTCTTATTCACTTCATTGTTTTCTTCTTGATATCAAAGACTCGGAAATTTATGCCTGGAATTCTCGCTGATGTTGCTAACAGTATACGTTATCAAAAGGTACGGTAGGGAAGGAACATAGCTAGAAGGTGCTGAAACAGCTCTATGTACTCGTGATTTGCCTGGCACGATAACGACGCCTACTGTGAAATCAGTCAGTTGAATTTTACGTAAGATTGCGTCAACCCTCCTCGATTCTCCCTTCCAATCTCATCAATAAGTTGAACATGGATACGTCGAAAGACACTTTGTCAGTTTCGTACGTCGATGTCCACAAAAGACAGTCTTGTTTTACACACGTAACATACGGGTGTGCCGACTATGTTGGACGTCGCCATCGTCTGAACGCAGTTGCGCGAAATTGCAGTCACGCGGGAAATTCTCCTCTTGAAATTCCGGGCGCGCTCCTGAGGGACAACTTCGACTTCCGGTTCACGGGAACGTCGGTGGACCATCGTAATGGATCCGAGTCCCGTGCATGCAATTATTATAATGGGCGCTGAGCGCGACGATATAACTTGATTTGGTCCACCCTACTATGGAACGCCGACAGTACCGACGACAACTATGACGACTATGACTACGACGACGACGGCGACGATGAGGTGTTACTGTTATTATAGTTTGGTCCATGGAGGACGCTATTGTCTATCGTTGTCTACTGCACGCGTTGTGTTTCCGGTTCTTCGACGCGTGATTGGACAATCTGAGAGGCTACTTCATTCCGCGATTACCCGCGGGACCCGTGGTGGTTGAAGGTGATTTCGCATTAAATGTCCGCGATTTCACTTCATCGTTCTCTAATCCCACATCGGCATTGCGACGGTCGTCGCACGTTCGGAACTTTGCGATACTGTTAGACCGCAGAATTAGCACGAACGTGGTTATCTCAGTTCGGTTACGATCGCGTATTAATCAGTTTGAGAGTAATTTTGAGAATAAACTGTAGCAAGTTGAGAGGGATAAGTTTAATGAATTGCAAATAACTGATCTACGTTTTACGCTACGAATCTAAAACTTTATTGGTTTTTGGATTTGTCTGGACAGGTTTGTATTCTATATTTTTTTTATTCGAATTTGTTTGTTGTCAATAGATCGAAAGACAGATTGCATGTATATAGGGTAATCGTAAAAATAAAGTTACGCTCGCTAGGAATGTTGATGAAATGTTTTTGCGATTGTACAATTCTGTTTTTATTTTAAAATGATTAGAAAATCTGTATTTCTTCGATATTGAACACTGAAATAAATAAGAAATCTTTTTATCGTATTTTAATTTAACTGACAAAAATAAATTAAATTAAATTAGTGAACAAAATAATTGTATTATATTTTAAACAATAAAAGAATAAAGAAAGACAAAAAAAATCCCTAGACGAAGAAAAATTAGATGAAAAAGAATTTATTAATATAAATTAGTAAAATTAATACGGTACGCTTTAACTTCACTAATTGTGAACCATTCTTAGCCGTAAAATTAATCGCCGCGTGAAAATAACGAATAAAAAAAAAATAACAGACTAAATAATAAATTATACCATAGAACGAAAGGTAGAATAAATAAATAAATAAAAAGAATAGCAAGAAGCCACATCAGGTCAAACACATAAATAGAAAATGACATTGATTTTATAATAAATAACATTAAAGGAAAGTTGGGTCAAATAGATAAAAAAAATGTTGTTTTCCTCAAAGTCAGTCCATTCAAAAGAAGTAATGTCCAGATTTAAAAAAAAAATAATTAATTTTCCGTTTACATGTGAAAAAGAGTACGATCAAAAAAGTACAATTTAATCTTGAATCAATATCTAAAACGTTGAGGATGTAGGTATCGTCTAATATGTAATAGATGTTAGAATGAAATATCGAAGCAAACTGAAAATAGATACGAATACGTATTTGACAGGTTTAATAAAGCTCTTCTTGTCCGTAAGAACTTAAATAAGCAAATGGAATTCATCCGTCTATTCATCGTCTATTTGGCCTTATTTTGTTTTTTCTATTGTAAATAAAAAGTACATGTCAAAATAATCACGGAAAAAATAATTTTGCTGAGGTATCTAAAAATTTAACTAGATATAGATCTGAAAATAAATTCGTTTGGAGCAACAATTAAAATAATTATGAGAACATTCAAATTGCTTGCTAGAATGTTAAAACTTTTTGCAGCGTTGTACATAATTATTTTGATGGTCCAACAAAATTATTTTCAGATCTGTATCTATCTAAATTTTTAGATACTTGAGCAGAAGCGTTCTTTCCGTGAAGTAATTACAAATTAATTCAAGTCAAAATAATAATAATTATGCAATGACATCAAGTTATTACGAACTATATGAATGACATAATATGATAAGAATAATGCTATAAATGAAATTGGGAATTGATTGAAATAATTAGTTATTCTGTAATATTTGAAAGTGGTATATATTCCCGAACATGCACACTTATAATTAATATGTAACATAGATTAGTGAATTAACTATTGATTGCGTATCCATTCGCTTATTGGAAAATTTCTATATTATTAGCCAAGAAGAGATTATATTTCGACATTTTACGATACGAACTGCAACAAACGAGCTTACAACAATAATCCATTGTAATCTCTTTCGCTTAATGCTCACGCTATACCTACTTTTCCAATACATTATATGCGACTATAAATAATAACTGCATCTTTATAACGTGTTATCCTTGCCGGCTCGCATATGTAAAGCAATAATTAATTTAACCGATGATCCACCCATAACAATAAAACATCACTGCGTACGTGGCATGCACACACGAACTACATTCTCTTATGGTTGCTTGATTTGCTGGCACTTCGAGTAGTTTCAGAAATGGGTTAATCGTAGCGCTTGTTTAATTAATCGAATCTCGGTCCGCGTGTAGAACGTGCGTGGCGATCTGCAAAGTTACAACGGGAGTAATTGCACCTGAGGGTATCGAAGAAACATAGCCAATTAAAAGTTTGTATTAAAATGTGTTTGTATTAAAAATCATGAGAATTTTTCCTCTATACCGTATAATTTCCGCAATGTCCTCTAGATTTTTCCATATTCATTCCGTATTGATTCAGGAGATACGTATTATAGAATTAAATTTTAATTTTAACAATAAATTCTTTAACTTGTTAAAAAGATAATTATTAAAAAAATAATTTTTTTTTAATGGAATGATTTTGGTATTATCTAAGAGAAAGAGAGAGAGAGAGAGAGAGAGAGAGTTTTCTTATGAAATATACTCTTCGTAGGAAGAGAGAGAAAGAGAGATGACGAGAGATTGGAAGAAAAAGATATAATAAATATTTAACTAAATTATTTCATTATTCCACTTTAGTATTCCACAATTTTCGTTCAAAGTGTTTATTAAAATATTTATAATATTGGAATAGTGTGAATAATGACAATTTCATAAAAGAGTCAGAATAATAAAAAAGAAATTATAATTAACAAAAAAACTAACTACTATTTAAGAAAAGTTTTGATAATTTTTTTATGTATGTATGCATTAACATATATCCCTATACATTAAACTATTAATGCTAGATTTATAATAGATTTATTATATAGCGAATATAGAGCAATTATATTTAATACTTTCTATCTAACTTTTTTTTATTTAATATGTCATAAAATATGGATAAATCATTCTTAGATATTCTTTAATCTATATTCAATATCTTTCTTTTCTTAATTATTCGATCGAAAAAATAATGAGTGGTTAGAATTGCAAATAATTTGACATTTATAATACTTTGTGACAGTTTTAAAAATAAAATGATAGAAACGACAGCTTTTATCGTTTATTGATTACGTTAAATTCTGGAATCTATTTTACAATAGTATAACTTTACATTCTCTCTTTATTATAATGTTTCTGTAGAAAGATTGTTGTGAACTCATTTCCAACTATATCCTTATATTTATTATTCATTATACTTGTAATAGACGAATGTATAAGAATTTATGTTAATATATGTTGCATTATTAACTATTTAACATATCATGGAAAATTGTATATGTGTGTATATACTGTTTGGGTCATAAATGTAAAGTATACTTATAGCCAAAATAATACACCCCTCCCCCCCCCCGCCCCTCAAATTGACATTCTATACTAAACGGAAGATAAATTAAAAAACAGTACAAATTAAACAGGACAAATTAAAAAATTCGTAAAGATATTTATTAGAATATCTTTTAAAAATCCTGAGCACACAACACATACGAAAACGCATTCTTAAATTTTTTAAATTGAGTTATGATTATGGTATTGTTCTTACAAACGGTTTGTTATCTTAAGTTTCTTATCCTTTACAACTAATTTTAAGGAAGTACATTGTCGATAACTTTGATTTATGGAGCAGTTATGTCTTGTTGTTATTATTGTGAGGCATGTTCTTTTTGATAAAGATAGAAATGGATAGACAAATAGATAGATAGATAAGGAGAGACGAGAGGAGGGGGGAGAGGGGAAGAGAGGGCGGTCTTGTTATTATTACATATTATCGTGTGTGTATGCGGATGTAAGTGCGGCTCAAGGACTATTACCGAGTCGGTAGCTCAGCAGATCAAATCTTCCGCTCTTGTAAATTCGTAGATGGACAGTAATTCTGGTAGTGAACAGAACAGTTGGTCTCTTGGTTTGTGGGTGCATCGTACTAACCGAGGTACTAACCAGTGTCAACATGTCCGCTATTCGCGCTATTTGAATAAGTGGTACAGCGTTGCAATATATGCGTTCAATTATAAGGTTGGAGCGTCGGATGTCCTAAATACATTTATCTCCCCATCGCTCATTCATGAGTTAATATGAAAAATTGTAGCGTAAAAATTTTTATATAGTTATGGAAGAGTTTATTTTTGCGTTAAGATTTACAAACTCATATTGATAGCGGATTTCCAAGCACGATCAAAGAGATATATTTCATACGATCAATATAGACGTACGTGTTTGAATTTACAACCAGATTCAGGTATAGTCCCAGCCGTGTGAGCGGAACCGAATTTGCGAATAGCGTTTGTACGGCTCTCCGTGTCTCTTGTTCGTCTCGCTTCCACGGCTCGTCCTCTCTGCTTCGATACCTCACTATGTGGCTATGCTTTGGTGTAATTGCATTGGGCTGTGCGCTCATTTGAACGTCGTGCGATGAACCATAGACCCGTAATAAGTAATTATACGCATGATGATAGACACGTATTATACAGAATATACTTACAGTATATTATATGTGTTTCTTTGTTCAATGTGTATGCAATACGTGATACAGAAAGAATGATTTTGCTAAAGTATCTAAACATTTAATTAGATACAGATTTGAAAATAATTTTGTTTGCAACATCAAAATAATTAGCGTGCTACACAATTATTTTAATGATACAACAAAATTATATTCAGATCTATATTTAACTAAATTTAGAATATTTCGGCAAAACCGTTCTTTGTTATATTATAAGAATGGTTTGCAAATAAATATAATACGCGAATATCTACTCTCTAAAAGTCAATCGATGTATTATTGCAGATTTTAGTTATATTTATTTTAGCTATATTTATAATTATAGATTTTAATTAGCTATAATTGATGTAATGATCAGTGAATATTTACTGTTTTTCAATAATAATGCACTGATTCACCTTTAAAGGATCTGATTTTCTGCAGATTTGAAATGCAACAGTAATTATTTACTAATGATTATGTCAGTTGTAATGCACTGAAGTCACTAGTTTTTAAAGAGTATCATCGCGCATTTATATGATATTTGATCAATTACTTAAGAGAATGTTCGAAATGAGAGCTAGATTTTCAAATAGAAGCCCCAAAGTTAAGTTTGGAATGATTTTTTTGATGTAAAGTTCTTTTAGCTCCTTTGTATGTATACACTTTTTCACTTCACTATTTGAATGTGACCATTCTCGATATTTAAGACGCAATGTAGCAATTTCTATCTTTCCGTTGGTGACACTATAAAACTTCTTTTGATTGCCACTTACGCCGATAAAAAGGAGTTTTGCTCTCGAGTCTCGAGTTACTTGAGTAGCGATCCTCGAAAAGAGAAGCCTTGTTCGTGCGCTTTTGATTTTAAAGTAGGCGAACATCAAAGTATCAAAGGAGATTAATTAAAAGAATTTAATAGAAATCTCGAGTGACAAGGTTTTTTTTAGAATCTTTCGTTCATTGGTCGATAGGTTGGTCGGTGGCAACTCAGATGCAACAAGTTTTGATATGTATTTCAATATGACTCGACGATAGGAACATTTCTGCATCGTCGCCTTTATCAAGATAACTATAAATTATCAAATAGCTATAAATTACCAGAAATATTAGGATATCAATTTATTTTGTGATATTTACTTATTTTATTTTACAGTTTTATAAAACGTAAAATATTAAATTCTTTTGAATTAATATATCTAGAATTAATATATCTAGAAATCATTTTCGCTTTAAATTGATTTTTATTGAAAAGAGATTTCCGTAATATTATACTTTTTTCCTTTTTAAAGGAGAAAATACCATTGAATAACAAGATACGCATATAAAGGTCATCATCAAATTTTTTTTGTCTTTATAAGTCAATTATATTGAGTATTAGATACATCAACTAATTTTTTTTATCTTTATTGATCATGTTAGATCTATTTTAGTTATAAAAAATAAAAATACTCTATAAAATATATTTAGAGAGAATAAGATAATGTTTTTGCTGCGATACCGTTAATGAACAATACGTTGTGTAAACATTTATTTCAAAATTTCCACAGTTTTGTTAAATAGTTTTTTGTGATTTTTGAAATTTGCTGTAGGTTTTGCATGCACAGTTAAAATCATATATCTGCTGGTGATGAAATAATTTATTAAACAAATTTGTCCTTTCTCTCCCTCCCTCCCTCTCTGTTTCCCAACATAATAACTGCAAACTAACTTTTACTGAGCGTTATCTACTCAGTCATAAGTTTACTAGGTTTAAGGCGCATTTATGGACGTGATCATCAACGAATAAGCGAGCAAACGTTTATTGACTCGTTACAGATATATGCAAAGGACGATTTTGTTGAAATATTTAAAATTTTGCTGGATATAAATGTGAAAATAATTGTTGGACCGTTATGTTGGAAAAAATGATGAGCAATGCTGCAAAAAAATTTAATATCCTAATAACCAGTTTGAATTTTTAATAAAATTATTTTCGAATTTGTATCCAGTAAAATTTTTGATCTTCCAGAAAAATCATTTTTTCCATATATTTACAGATGTTTGCTTTACTTTATATTTTTAACATAAGTTTTTATTTATATTTATCATTATGAGATATCATGAAACGATTAACACTTTCTAATAACTTATATAACATTTTCTTTCGTGTATAATCTATAATTAAAGACAATTATGACATTAACGAAATATCCAGAAATTCAGACATCATGTTTGTATCAGCGATAAATTTTCCGGAATGTTCTGGATGCCGATGTTACGCGAATAGAGCAATAGTAAACGCGACCGAATGAACCAACTTGTCCTAAATCCTCGTACATGTATATATAGTACATCACCGTGGATCTATTTGTTCGGTTGTATTTGCAGGTTGTATATTAAACACAAGCGACAAAGTCACGCCGTTTCTCTTCGTTTGCAAATTATGCCGTACTTTGCAGAGGAGGTGCACAAGTGCAGATGCTGCAGATTCGCAGCTTCCGCGACGTTGGCCGCGATATGTATCGTCTAGGGATGCGGGTCAACGATATCTCGGCCGGTCTGAATACTGCATTGAAGTACCATTGCTGTCACGACGTCATCAGACGCACATTGCACTGTATGCGTTTACAGAACGGTGAGAGATTTTGCGAAATAAATGTTGTCGAATGTAAAAAATTCAGCAGGCAAATCAACGCTGGAAAAGCCACCGTAATCAATCGCGTGCGTTTTGAGGATTTGTCGTGTTGAAGCTTTACCGGATATTCGTCCGGAAGTAATTTTTTTTGTTCGGAAATCGAAAACCACTGTACGTGTACCCTGATATGTCGGGATATGCCAAAAGTTTCGCTTTTCACAGAATTCGCGCGATTAGCATATCGATTGAAATATTTATCGCGTTGTATATTTCACAAATATATAGGTATATCTGCGATATATATTTGTGTACGCGATATATCCTAAGGCTTTTATTTAGCTTATTGTTTGACATATACTATTTCATTATATCAAATTATATTCAATTTTAATTATTTTTAATCATTTCTATAGAATTTAATTAAAACAATAGAATTAAATTTAACTCTAGAAAATACATTAAATTTGAGTTAAATTTAATTTATTAATTGTTATAAGTATTAACGTTAATATGAACGTTGTTTACTTTAAAACTACAGAAAGAATTAATTTACATTTTGACATACATGAAAGTGTGTCAAAAATATAATGAAATGTTATTTATAAATCAAAAAATTAGGTTAATTATTGCTCCAATATCATTGCTCCTTTGATATATATAATATAACAGTGCATAATCACATTTAAAGAGTAGAAGAAAGCATCATTCTTCGTTAAAAATTATCTGACGACTACAATAACAAAATTATATGGCGAATGAGAGAGAGAGAGAAGGGAGGGGGAGGAACACAGATTAGAAAACATTGTTATAAAAAGGGCTATAAAGGACAAAAAATACTATATACTATATATACAATTTATATATATACATATATATATATACATATAAATATAAATATATAAAAACAATATATATTTGTTTTAATCGTGAATAGGATTTTTTTCATTTAATTATATCTACAATCTATTTCCATTTTATTGCTTTTAAAAGAAATGCATTAAATTTGTATAGCGGAAAGAACAGAAATAAGTAGACCATTAAGACCACGGTTATTTTTAGGTCAGTTTACAAAATAATTTCTTTCTCTTTAGACATTGACCAACTATTTGAGGTAACTTTATACGAAAAGTTTAGATACTGTGTCATAACGAGCTCTTATATTTTCTAGATGAAATACATCTCCCATGTGGGCACTTCCTAAAGAAACTTTAAATCCAGGGCTAGCTTTTAATTTGCTTTAGGATACGCCGCAAGTTTTTCAAGCTTAATGTCAAGAATGCGATGTAATTCACCCGTTTTGTGACGACTTTCTCGTGGGTATTCGTAGGACGTAATCCTAAAACACTCTATTTTACTCGCTAAGTTTTCAGAGAGCGCAGAAAAATCTTCCCAGTAGGAATCGCGTGGCGGAGAAAAGCGTCAGCAAAACCCGATGATTTTGCCGAAACTTTGGAAACACGTAGAGTGGCACCGAGTTTTTGTACCGTAATTCGATTTTTCGGAGTTAGTTAAAAGCACTCTTTAAAGTTCCGCTTGCCGCAACGCTACATGGGAAGCTATCAGAGATGGAAGAGGAACTTGGCGGGCTCCGAAAGTTTTATGAGTTCTAATGCAGAATAAAGGGATAGTTACAAAAGTTAACTGCGGAACAACCGTTTATTTTAACGCTCAATCTTTACATCCTGTCTTCGCGATCTCGTTGAACAAGACCGCGCTTTAATAGTGGTTTGCATTGTGAATATAGTTTTCTATATTGTATTACACTAAATCGCTAACATTTGATAAATTCACGATAAGAAATAAAATTGGCAGCCACATTTATTCGTGAGATAATATGCACATTTATTGTACAATAAGAATATGTGCGGTAATCTATATAAATAAAAAATAATATTATTGATTTTAAACAGAAACATTAAAAAATGCTTATGTTGCATACTTGACGACACATCACATCTTATATCATTCTTTTACTTCGAAAGTGACATAACTTAAAAAATTAAGTAATTAATTGTAAGTACAAGAAATAGTTGCACGCGCGGCTAAAGTAAGATGTTGGAATAGTACATCAATATACTCTTTAAAAGAGAATCAGTGTATTATTACTGAAAAATAATACATTAAATATTCGCTGATGATTACATCAGTTATACCATAAGTGTAATTCTGAAGTCACTGATTCACTTTTTGAGAGTATATTTAAATGATTTTTGTCAGATATTAAAACATTATAAGTTTTTGATCAAATATGAAGAATCGTTTTTCAATTTAACAGACAGTTATTAACTAATAAAATGATTTTGATGTCCTACAAAGTTATAATAAATTCATAATAATTCTTTAAAAGTGACATAATTCAAAATGTCACCAGTTTATATTTACTTTAATCAGTTAAAATCATTAAATTCAAAATAAAACAATTCCTTTTTCAAACTACATTATCACTAATCAATTATGCAATTACTAAAATTGTGTTAACTCTAAATATTCTCTGTAAAAATGTTCTTGTGTCATTTTTACAAAAAACGACACAACTCAAAATATATCACTCTGTATAATAGAACATATTATAGTTTCTCTGGAAATATTTTAAGACTAACACAAATGCTAGTGGACGGACTGTGAAGTTAAGTTGATTTATTTTTGATGATTGCTAGAATAATCTTTACCTCACTCATTCATTACTAACTTGAAAGTTATATTTTTAAGTTATATCACCTTTGAAATAAGACATCTGTATATGATTTTTTAGCACACTAAATATGGCAGAATGGTTTCAGAAAAAAGATAAAAAATTGGGCTTCTATATTACGAAGTTATTGACCCGTTTCTAACAACGTACAAAGAACAAACTAGCATTGCAACGCGAAATCGCCATTTCTTGATGCGCAGTCGCCATGTTGTGTCTAATTCGGTTATGAGATGGCAAGGGATCGAATTAAAAATGCGATAAAAGATAGATGGATGCCAGGAAGGAAATAAATCGAAGTTAACAGCGGGTCGATTCTTCGCTCAGTTGCGGAGGACACTTGCGAGGACGTGACCTCCGTTTTCTCTATACCTCTTTCACTCCATCTCTCTCTCTCTCTCTCTCTCTCCCCCCCCCATTCTCTCCATCTCTCTTTAGCTCGATAAACGGACTCGCTTGAAATTCAATGGACGTTGGCAGGCCGCATAGCCATCCGTTCCTGTCGAAATACCTTTCAGAACGCCTCGGCTTCGCGCGCATCGTTTCGCCGCCGACAAGCCGCGTCTGATATCCAACATTTCTCGCCCGCGCGGTTTAGTATCTCCGGCTGAAGCGATGTGGGAATGTTACATCGTCGTCTTCGTGATCTAGCAATGCCGTTCTCGTCGGGGACGTACCGCGGCGTGGATAAAATCATCTCAAGCTCAAATAACATCGTTACCGAATCATCTGTGGAATTAACCGGCATGTTGCCGTTGAGAGATAAGTCAATTTCTCGGTCTTCGACAAATCTTGAAATTCGAGATGTTATTTTACCTTTCAAATTTCGCAAAGGTGCGAAATAAACCTTAAATTATATCCTAACTGTAAACAATTAGATATCGCGAGTTTAAATATAGGTGCACGAAAGGAATGATTTTACTAAAGTATTAAAAAATGTATATAGATACAGATCTGAAAATAATTACATAAAACGCTCAAATATGACAATAATGCTGCAAAACGTTTTGACATTTTAGCAACTAATTTGAACATTTTTATCTAATTATGTTTTGACAATCCAATAATTTATTTTCAAATCTATATTTAACTAAATTGAATATTTCAACAAAAGGTATACACTAAAAGAACATTTTGCTAAAAAATCTAAACATTTAGCTGGCTACAGATCTGAAAAATAATTTTGCTGGACAATTAAGTAGGATGAAAAAATTTATTGCTAGAATATCAAAACATTTTGCAGCATTGCTTATCATGCTTAAGATTCCTGCAAAATTATTTTCAGATCTGTATCTAGCCATATTTTTAGATCTTCGACAAAATTGCTTTTTTAGTGTAGCTGCAGAAATACGCATATCTTTTTTGATTTTCTTTTATACGAAAATATTTAGAAATGAAGGTACGTATTATAAATTCGAAGTGAATTGTTTTGTAAAACAATTAATTATACTTGGATGTACATGGATATTAATCGACGAAGGAAACGTCAACGTGTAATCTTTTATGGCTCTTGCAATTACGATTAGCGATAACTTAATGCGCGCAATATAAACTTGCCGACAGTAAGTTATATAAGATTCGACGGTGAATGTTCCTAGGGAAGGAAATATATTTTATGGAAAGTTCCATTTCGTTTCTCTAAGGAGATTTGGATTACGAAAGGACGATTCCGCGGTATATCAGAATTCCTTCTACCGTCGACCATTTAGTACCTCGTAAATGTGCCTTACTTTGACTTCGAGTGAGATTTTCCAAACCATCGCGAACCTGAGGGCATCCATATTGAGAGCATTTATTGTTAAGTCAGAGTTTATTTCGATATTATCGACGGCTTCTTAACAAGAATCTCAACAAGAAAGTTATTTTAAATTCCTAAAAGTTATAATTACTTAAATCGCTATTAAATTCATGGCTTATATGCATCACGCAGTTTGTAAAATCTATAAACATTTAACTGTAACATTGATGAAACTTAAAGTATATTACAAATAAGCGAAGAGAACCTTATTCGAGCAAAGCAGATTTTGATGCCTAATAATATTCGCATAAACTGGAAATTGTAAAACAATATAAGAGGACAACAGCCAAGAATGAACAAAATTAAAGATGATAAATAAATAACAATAAAAAATTTGTTTTCTAAAAATTTAGACAGTGACATTTCGACTATACTTCATTCATAGTAAGATGAAAATAATCAAAATAAAAGTATTATGTTGGACATTGTGAAATTTATGTAAAAACATTATTCAACACCAAGATCCGCTTTGATTGAATACAGCTTTCTTCGCTTATTTGTTCATGAAAGAAGCAATTTTATTAAAGAATCTAAAAATTTAGTTAGATACTAAAAATAATTTTAGATCATCAAAATAATTTTTGTAGGAATTTTATTAAGTATGATGAACAATGCTGCAAAATGTTTTGATATTTTAGCAACCAATTTTGTCATCCCATCCTATTATTTTGATGGTTCAGCAAAATTATTTTTAGATCTATATTTAATTAAATTTTTAGCAATATTGCTTTGTATTATTTATATATTAGTCAATTTTTCTCTTATTATCATAAATTGTATATGCTAAAATATGAGAAAAATGAACCAAACGACTTTTTGAGAAAGAAAATGATAAAAAGTATCTATTTTTCGATATCGTTTTTGTTTACTCTTACATCGTTGATACTGTTGTTTCGCGATTCGCATGTTGAGTTTATGTTTGAGAAAAATAGTGTTCTACGAGTACGCGATAATTTGTCAAGTTTGTGTTTAAACACGACGATATTCTGTGCCGTATTTAAAGTAGACAAATTTCTCGGGACATTTCGACGATGAAAACAAAAAGAAGAAAAAAGAAGCGCTTCTCGCTACCGCAAGATTTAGTTGTTCCCTGGCATGAGAGACCTCCGTAATGTTTGCAAGAACGTGAATATATCGTCTACCTGACTGCATGGGATTCCTAAAGAGATTTGGATTACCTATTCCTTCTCAGTGTCGTGACTGATATCGCCAAGATTTCCGTGACCATTTCTATGTCGAGAACGATTTGTCCTCGGAAGGTTTTGGTCAGATTCAGGCATTATTACGTTATGAACACACATCGGTGCTCATCGGGGCATTTTTTTATTTGTTTGTTAGCCTGGAAAGAAACTGTTGTTGTTGGAAAAAGCTGCTGCTCATTATAAAACTATGCAAGCTTATGTTTGTTCTCAGTGCTTCTAACTTTTCAACTTTTGACATTAAGTAACGGAATCCCGGATTATCTTGAAACTTAAGAGAAAAGATTGTGAGTTACTTGAGCTGGGATAAAGTACTAAGAATCCTTCGAATTATGATAATTATTTTATAATTACTGTCTTAACCAATGCGAAGTTTAAAATAATTTATTATACGTTATCATCGTTTAAATATACATTGTTGCAAAAATCGACTTTGAGTTGTACATACAGATTGCGTATCATCTTTTAAAGCAGTTTAGATTATCCGTTGTCGTTCCTCAGAGGAACTTGCAAGGCCAATTTCTTGAGCCACTTGCACGTCCGAACTCAAGAGGACTTCTCGAAAATAGCCAGTCACCGTGCGGTCGCACACATGTTTATCGTCAATCTCACTGAAATCCTCGATTCGTGTTCGCTTGTATTCTCTGAGCACTTTAGCCTGTAGTCGCACTTTTGTCTTGTAGAGCCGTTAGAAATGTACCAGCAAAGATATATATTACTTTTTGTCGCTTTTTGCACTCAAAATCAGATCCATACTCAGAGAAAAACGTAGTTGATAATCATAAAAGTGACGGCTAAGCAAGTTTTACGTAGAATTTATATATGTGTATAATTGAATAAACTATTTTATAGTTGCAATTGTTTTTCAACTACACATTAATTGTATATAAAACTTGTATAGTTGTAACCTTTATAGTTGCTATCACTTTTCCATTGTATGTACAAAATATCAAGATAAAATAGAATTCTATTCTACTTTTTTCGTCAAAATAAATATGTTCTTCTTGCTTTTACATTTATTATTTCACTTTTTTATAGTTATTCTTATTTCATTCAAAAAAATAGATAGTATTCATTAGAGATTACGTGTCGAAATTATTTATAATCAGTATTTCACCATTTCGTTATCTTTAAAAGAGATGCATTGTTATTTTTGCCACAAAAACAGCAGAAATGAGCAGAAAATAGAACAGTTATTTTTAGGTCAATTTCTCAAAACAATTTTGTCATCTTTATAGTTGACACTTATGTTTTGCTTTTAGTACACTTTCTTTTTTTACCGATAGTCATACATAAAGATGGTTTATATTATATCCATGTCTAGCATTTTTCACACGCTCTTTCTATTCCCGAAGATAAATATCCAACATTTCGTGGGTCCACATTGATTGAGAAAATATCTGAAACTAGAGTACACCACAGGAAATTTGATCGGGGTGACAAGAGTGAAAAGTGTATAAAATATATCAGTGTCAGTCCAGAGCGAAAATAAATTTTATCGATTTTTTTATGTTTGTCATTCTGGGGGGGTTTGACAATTAAAAACAGGATTAAAAATGTTTTCTCTACAGTAATACAAACGACGATCTTTTTGCACTCACGAAAGTTGTCTGTAAATAAATTACATTTAACAATATTCTTTTTTTTTATTTTTCTCACGGTAAAAATTTAATTAACATACAAGCGACGCTGTAAATGTCTTGGGAATTAAGATAGCATGAAACGTATATTTATGTGAAACGTTTCAGTTTTTCCTCATGTCTTAAGTCGTCGTGCACATCCAGGAAATTTCATTTAAACTAACGAGTTCAAGTTGCAGATATTTTCTCTTCTTTTTTTCCATTAAACATTTCTTTCATGATAAAATAATTGATTTACTCGTTATAAAATCCGCAACTCGTATGATTATCGTTGATTAACGATACGTCAATGCGGGACGCGTTTTCAATTTTAATTACCGCGAGTGCGATGTTGAATAATTCACTGATTCGTAGACCGGAACTTTGATAATTGCGAGAAGTAGCCGTGAACAGGTAGGAATTTTTAATTAGCAAATGATTGATATGACTTTTTAATTCGTACAGCAACGTACGGTTGCATGGAATAACCACGCGGTCGCTAACCAAGTTAACGTTGCATCGAATTTCTCAAATTTTGACGTTTCATTCATAAATAAAATATTTCAATCGCGAGTGTTAACGGCCAAACAGTTTTACGCTCCTATTGGTGGATGTAAATAACAGATATATGTAAGACTTTTCCGGCATGACGCAACTATGATACTGACTTAGTTTACATGGTGTAGTATTAATACATATGTATGCAAACCGTGAAAATCAACGAAGCAATTCGAGCGAAACAGATTCGAGGATGCAAATACGTATCTGTGTATTTGTGCAAATCAATGTATAATTTTATTCATGACGTAACCGCCGCGGCTTAAATATGTAAATTATAAGACCTACTTAAAAGTTTTCTGTCACGACGTGTTATTACGTCGATAAACGGATTAAACAACCGTCGTTCCTAATGCGCGCGGAATATTCGCGCGGTTCAGACGACTCTTGTTTCCGCATACCGTTTTCTCTTTTTTCAATAAACAATGACGAACCTGCAGTACTTTCTCGTTATTCTTTGATGCAGATGGGGATAATTTATTCCCGGCGCAGCACGGTCGATAATGGCGACGTTAATTTCGTTTATTTACGGCGTTGTGCTGCTCAAGCGCAAGGCCCAGTGATTTAGGAACCTCGAGCGATTCGCGATTCACATCGAACATTATTAATATGCATGAGAAGATGAGCGTAAAGCGTCTGGCGCGTGGTAAGGACGTAGAGCATTCCTCTGCATGCAGGCGCGCGAATATATGTTGGACGATAATACACGCGTGCAGAGCGCGGCAATGTCGAAAATTGCATCTCCAGATAAGTGCATCCAATCAAGCAGGATGTGAGCATGTTAACTTAATTATGGAAAGAGGTCGAAGGAAGGAGAATCGAAAAGTGGAGATGAATTTCAAGAAATATCTTACGGTATTATTTCATTCGATGAATCTTTCACACACGGTATCACGAAAAAACATATATAAATTAGGACTTGTCCGCATTCGTAAGAATTTAGAGCCGATCTTTTCGCGAAAATTGGATGGCTTTTAGGTATGCAGAGCGCTCCGTAATTGACGCAGTTGATGAAACGAGCTGTAGGATTCCTTGGGGAGGAATGAAGCGACTTTTGTACTAGTAGAATATAATTAAACGCTCTTTTTTCGCAATTTTCAAAGTTTTAGTATTAAATGTTAACGTATCTTAAATTGAGATTTTGATTTCTTAAAATTAACCACAGAGTCAAATTATATTATTCGTTTGTATTCCAGAAATTTAATCCTTAAAAATCTTCTATTGTAATAATTCTCGTAATTTGAAAAATTATTATTTCTACAATTTATAAGAAACAATTAGTTTATATTTTCTATTGATAAGAAATAGGGTTCTGCATATTCAATACATCAATTACTTAAATTTTTGCACCAAAGCCATTTCAACGGGAAGTTTGACTGCAAATTCTTACGAAGAGTTTAAGCGTTTTATATAAAAGAAATCAAGTTTTTCTCTCTCAGAATTAAGAAACGAGCTTTCAAGGCTTTTTCATTTAAAGAAAAGTATTGTAATGTATTTTGTGCCAAAGAATAAATTACATGTTAATTAGTATGTTATTTTAGTTAATAGTAAATAATATCTAAATATATTTGAATATTATATACTAGATATTACATACTATATGTTATATTTTTATTAATATATTATAATATATTATTAATATGTTGACTAACACATTAATTTTCTTATAATGTACATTTATGGAATAGGAAATATGTTACGTATTTTTCTTTAAAAAAATCATACAAACTATATATATGTATGATCAATTGAATAAATATATATTCACATTTAAAATGTATAACCACGGAAATCCAATTTTATTTTAAATTATTAAAAAGATGAACATAGCACTTGGTTTTTTTTTAGTTTAAATTTTTCTAAATTTGAATTATTTGAAATAACTAATAATTAAATTTAAAATAATTAAGAATGGCACTTGATTTATTTTATATAAAAGTTTTAATCTGTTAAAAAACTTATCCATTATCCCATCTTAAATAACCATACACTGATATATTTTTACCTATATACTAATTGTAACTTATACAATATTTTATTAAAATCTACATATAACTCATTTTTTATTTTATCATTTCGTAAAAACATTTTAATATTAAAATTCTTGGTCATATTTTTGCCAAATATAGAACGTAGATTTCATAAATAAGAGATCCTATAAAATTACGTGTAGATTCATTAAGTCATATTTTTGAGACAATTGATTGATATTTATATAAAGAAACAAGTCGAGATTAATGTTGTTAACGAGTATCGAATATTCGATGTCGTGTCTTATCAGAATTCGATTAAATTTACTCACGTGTTGCATCGCGGCATACCCGGTGATTTGCTGGAGCTTGCTGCTGACCATCTTCGTTCCCGTGCCGTTTGTCTTCTCGCTCTTCCCGCTCCAGATGCCGATTACGCCTGTTATAATGAGAGCCACTAGGGTGATGATACCAATCAGCAAGGACAGTGTCACGATTTTGCTGCGGGGCGATATTACCATCGCCATCTTTCCCACGAATTAGTGTTCGTCGCGATTACTCGTTCGAATGTTCGATAATATAGAAATTTACACTTAACAAACAACGCTATCCATCCGACACGGGATGGATCGAAAACATGCGTATATATGTATCTATGTATATATATCTCTATGTATATGAATAGCTCTTCTTTTTTTTTTCTTTATGACAAGAGGGACTCGGGGAATTCAAAGGCATAAATAATATAATTTCTTTTCGTCGCGCGGCGCCGGTGCTGCGCGATCATTATAACTTTATCACTTCCTCGCATTCGAATATCGACGACGACGGCGATGGTGACGACGTGTCGAACGAATTCTCGTGTGTCATTCTTGAAGTCGCTTGGGACGCGTTCACCTCTTCGAAGCAATTTAATTGAGAGACCGCTCGATGCGACACACTGGGACACGACGTCTTCCGGTATCACTTCCTTGTTGCACTTACGAACGATTCGATGGATTCGTCGATGATTGCACAAGATTCTCGAAATCGTCGTCTCGGAGCGATATATAGTAGCAGGTGAGGAGAAAAACCTATATATGACGTCTTATCTGAAAATCTCACGTTCTCGAGTTGGCACGTTAGGGCGAGTTTTCCGGCGCTTTCAACGTCTCGAAAGATTTTAAGAAAGCGTCCTCGTCGTTTCGAGAACCTTCAAGCGGGCTTCTCTGGCGTCGGAATTCTTTCAGTTCGTCCAATAGATGCACGCGCATGGATCAACAAGTTCAACGAGCGCTTGCACCAGCTCAACAACAACGACCCGCGATAAATTCGTCTGAATAATCAACAATACAATTCTTCGAGAGATGTTTTAGTCCTCAAGGTATATATACCGACGACGATATTTCTCTGTAGGGATGCATATAATGAGAGTGCAAAGCAGAACGGAGCGGGGTCGAAGACGCAACTTCTTGTTTCTCGAGTTTCTTAGATTTTCTTTCAATCCACTCCGTTCTCGTTTTCTGTCTCTCCCTCCTTCTTTCTTTCTCCCCTTCGTTTCGTTCTCTTTCTCGACTCTAGTTTCTCGCTCTACCTTTCAACCCTTGTACTCTCTTCGCGCTTCGGAAACGAACTTTGAAGGCCTTTAAATGTAGAGGAAACTTACCGCGGTTTACATCTTAGAAATAATGATTCTACGCTTCTGCGTTACAACGATCGCTTGGCGACATTGCATATTAAATATGTTGACTTTGGTCGTTACCAACGCTATTATCTTGGGTCAGGTGAAATTTGTGATAAACATGCCAGATAATATTAAAGCTGATTATTCAAACTTGCTCTTACCGCGATGGTAAGTAAAGAAATATAATAATAATATTTAATTTTGTTCTCTAATAACATCTTTTGATTTAACACTGAAAATATCTCTTTATTTTCTGACAGAAGATTCTTTCAAATGAAATTATTTAAAGATAAAATTTATTAGAGACACGCAGAGACGAAGACGGTGCTGATCAAGAAAGGTGTCTAGTTGCTTAGGAGATGTCTTATTTTCGCCGTCGATCGAATTGACATCCACATAAATTAGCACAGAGCTGCCGAGTAGAGTGTCGAGATCTTAAACACGAAAATCAATTTCACGAGTTGCACGCGGCGCGTGGCACAGTTATTTCCATTCCATCTACTCTATCCTCTTCGGTAATGCTATTTTCATTTTACACAAAACGCAATGTCGTCTACGTTGTCGCTTCGTGCCGTCCTAACAAATGACAGATGCAAATACAGTGTATACTCTCTCGATCGAGGAGCGCTGATAAGAATAAAGTAGTGAAGTCGTCGACTTGAGCCTATCAATCTTTGCGATCGCTGTATAAATATTTGCTTTTTATTGTTATGCAAATTGCGTTCGAAATTGAATGTAATAATATAAATATATTTTTTTAATGAATATACACATAGATAAAGAATTTTTTTAATCGTAATTCTATAATTTTAATTTATGATTTTTTAACTTATCTTACATTATATGAGAGAGAGAGAGAGAGGGGGGGGGGGGAAGAAGAAATAGAAAAAGAAAAAAGAAAAAAAATAGAAAATTGTTTAATGAGAAAAACTAATGGTATTTAAGAGGATAATAACATAGTTGCTGATCATTGAGAATTATTACTTTTTTTATATACTATTAATTAGTGAAATAAATGAGATTATATTTATATTTATATTTGTATTTTAAATTAATCAATTTTTTAAAGCAAATAACGTAATGGTTCGTTTAAAATTTTCTGGCTTCAATATAATTACTAGTATTTGAATTGATGAAGTTGATAATGAATAAAGATTTTTTTTCTCGGAATGTTATATCCTAATATACAATAAGTTGTTTAATTACTTTTCTCGCGCGGAAAATAATGAATTTTCTATTACCGTAGAAGTATTTTAAAAAATGATACTATTTCCCTTGTAAGAGAATCTTTTCGAGAGAAATGCAACATAATAAAGTGCAGTCTTTATGGAATACCGTCGGTACATAATTTTGCACGGGCAAGAGAAAACCGCGAATTATTTAATATGCCTGTCTGAATAACGTGGTTCTTTACATTTTCTTGTTAGCATACAAAAGTTTAATCATAATATCGTAATCGTAGTATTCGATACTCTGGCGTTTAAAGTGCAGAAACGTGTTGATTTGTCGAATATAATTTTATATTCGTTGAAGATAATTATTATAGCACTGGAATATGAAATGAGGTCGAATCGCACCGATGTATACATATATATATATATATATATCAACGTGAAAAAATAATTACAACGAATAAGAGATGAGCGTATTAATGCCGTATAATGCCGCAGGAAATGAGTTAGAAATTCAAAAGGATTGCGCACATTCGCCGATTTTACACTATTTTCGTACACGTAAAATTGTTAACAACCGTCACAGTTTTGAAGTTTTTTCTGTACTGAATTTTTTTTCAAGAAATCTGCGTCTAAAGAGCTTTTTATACCCAGCAGAAGAATTAAATGCAAATATAAGAGCATTATATTATGCTTTTGAAAATTTAATATGAGATAAAATTGAAATATTTCTTTTATAAGAATCGATGTAATATACACGTCTCTAAGATGTTCAAAAATTACTACAGGGAAATATTCGATGTTCTCTTTTGCAAGAACAGATCGCAGAATAATTCTGGAATAAAGCTTGAAAGATGGAATATCTAATCAGTTCGAAGAAGAAGTATGTAAACGAGTGAGCTTCATTTAAAATATGACGCTTACAATCTACGCGATCCGCACAGATACGGAACATCCTTTTCACTGATGTAGACTTCACCGGTTTCTCTTCCTGTTGTTTTCTTCCGTTCCACAAATGTAAATTCAAGAAATTTTTTTTTTTTGCTTACTCTTTTATAATTTACTTCGGCAAAAGAATTCGTATCCATCTTCTCTCAAGAAAAATTTCAAAAGCTAAAACGATCTTTTCATTATATAATTTCGTCGGTTCCAATGCATTTGTAATAAACACTCCAAGTTTGTACTCGACCTCACCAATTATTGTACTGAAGAGGACTCAAACCCAGAGTCGAAATGTACACTTAACTTCATTAAGTATCGCCTTATGAATAGTTTACAAACAATAGCAGAAGCTCACATAAGCATTTTACTTGTATTAGATTTATTCTTGGAACCATAAAGACTATTTATTTAATTTATTTTAATTAAACACTCTAAAAATATTCTCTCTCTCTCTCTCTCTCGTCGATTTATTCTCATAAAAATATTTGTTATTTGCATTTTGTTGCAACTATTATAGCTTTAAATTATTTTTATATCATTTTATAGAAGAAAGCATTGAACTAAGTATTCTTATTGTTCTTTCACTTGTTGTTTTTACTCTAGTTTTTTCTTAGCGCTTTTCACATAACATTGACGAGCTCAAGTCGAAGTACTCGCTGTTTAGAAATAAGTAAAATAAAGAGGAACTTATCAAGATTGTGAGATTTCCAACTTGATAGTCTTTTCGATTGGAAAAGTTCGAAAGGGATTGTGTAAAAGGGCGGGTCACTGTGTCAAGTACTAAGAAAAATTACTTAGTTTTACCGTGCTCTTTCCTTCGTGGCCTTCAACTTTCAGCCACAAATAGTTTTGATACACCCATTTTGTTTGACGTTTCTCTTCTCTTTTTACGACCGCCTCTTATCACTTCATTGCGCCATTTCTACTCGGAAAGGAAACCTTGCCTTCCGGGAAGCTCGGAAACTCAATTTTCTATCTCATTTACGATACTTGAAATATTTTTCAAAGACATGATAAGTATTTTCAAAAGTTATATTAGATATAATATTGAAACATTTTTCTACAATCAATATTTTACTTTTCTAACGTCATATTATCGTTATTTTTCAAATATTTTATAATATATTAATTATTTTATAATATTTAATATTAACTATTATTATATTAACTATTATTAAATTAAAAAGTTAAATAAAAATGAAAAACCAATAGAATATTTTGAGTCATTATTATTGGCAAATATATACGTATATCTGATAATAATATGAAAATAAAACCGATAATACACAGATATTATTGTACATGTATTGATAAAAATGTAAACTTATAATTTCAATATGTCAAGTAATATTTATATTTATTGTTTTATTTATTATTTATTTTAATCTTTGGCTTATAATGGTTTTCCCGGTTTACAATACAATACATGGTTCATTTACTACAACGACATAACTAAAATCATTTTTAATTGCTTGCTAAAAAGAATAGAAACATAAAGAAAACATGTATAATTTTAAAAATATTTTATAAATATATACTTTTCCTGTACAATCAATTATTACATTAAGGTTGCATTTCAAAATTAATATTAGAAAATTTTAATAATTTAAAAGATTCAATCTTATTTTCTGGAAAATTTTATTTTTTGAGTTATACCATTGTATATAGCAAATAAGCGATACATCTTTGATTTATAATTTATTAATACTTATTTCATAATTATATGAATTGTGTGATTAAGATTTCTCTAATTTCAAACTAATTATAACAGCAATGATCATAATGTTGATAGAATGAAAATAAACGAAGAAGCAAAGGAATGAATGTGGCGTCGCATTTTGAAATTATCAGGGCAAAACAGAACGAAATAATATGAAGTAGTAAAAAATTACGTGAAGCAGAAGAAAATTTTAACAGGAATTCTCCCTGCACGGGAATGGCGGAGTTATTTTTATACTTCACACGGGGTTACTTCCGTTTATCCAGCGTTAGTGTATCTGCAAGCACGAAACGAAATGTTTCGCCCAGCATGCCTTCTTTTCTACGAAAGCATCAGTATTTTCTAGATTGTCGTACTGTATAAAAGAGCACGAAGGAGAAAAGTCCTCTCGCACGCAACTAACTGTACCTTTTCTCCAATCTCGCGCGCTTATCTATACGTTTTACTTAGTTTCGTCTCCGATACTACACTCGCAATTCATTACACTTCTGCGGAGAGAAAAGGGACGACGCGGTAGCTATCTCTTCAGTCGCCGTCGCTAAAAATTCCTGAGAGTGGCATGTCATCTCGTTAAATTTTTTTATGGCTATTCCATGGGCGTATAAAGTGTATGGAGGCTGCTTCTCATTTTTTCGATTTTTATTCTAGATAACTTTCCATGTAACATACTTGTAGCTGGGAAACATACGTTTTGTTTTATCCACTTGTCATTATTGTTGCTGTAATTGGCTCTTAACATCCGTCAGAAATAACTTTGTTTCTATCTTGTTTGATTTGTGAAATTGGTAGGATGTTTTCAACGATACGAACATTGGAATAATTTAATACTCGAAGTAAAATCTGTTTTCAATTTATGACACGTCAGAAAAGACAAGTAGAACGTTAAATGTTATTTTTTTAGAACAGCTCGAGAAATTAAAAATTGTACAGAATAGATTTTTTTATTAACAGAAGCATATACAATATACGAAAACTTATAATTTAATAATTGAATCACTCTGATAGCAGTTGATAAAAAACCGAATGTGTGTCAAGACAAAATTACGAGATAAATATAATCTTATCATGCGATGCCTCTTTATATTCCAGTCTCTTAGAGTGACGTTTATGAGATTTTAAGGTATAAAGTTTTAAGTTTTAAGTTGTAAGAAATTAACCAATTGTAGTCGATTATTTTCTTCACATTCGACTGTGTTCAGTTAATTTCTTATGGCCTAAGGTTTAAAGCTTACTATTAAATTTTACGCCTCAAAACTTTATTGTTGACGCCTTTATTATTACGTACAGACATTTCGCAAGATATTTTGCACGAAATACGACGCTACAATTGTGATTTTATTTCGAGTATATTACGATACGAAAGAATGCACTTTTATATATAGGATACATGCGGGACGGAGACATCTCGTCGGCGGCCGACGACGACGCTTTTAATAATTCCCTCCGTGGTCGAGCAAAAAGGAAGCGAGTAATTTCCACGGGTGTGCTGTTCCAGCATTTATCCACTACGAGAAAATGGGAGAAAACGGGCATTGGCGCATTGGCAAAATGCGCATTCGCGCAACGTGAATTCTACACATTTACGCAAATCAAAGCACTTCCGCCAATTCGGCCATCTCGAGGCTAACCCGTTGGGCCATACGGCGGTCCCGTTCGTGCAATAAAGGGGGTTTTAACTTTCTCGCTATTCTCTCCGTTTGTTCGAGCTTGTCGGATTGGCCAATCGTACGGCCCTTACTTTGGAAGTACACCCATGTGATATCGCGGTAGTAATCGGATATTCGCGCACTCTTTTGGCTTAGAAATTCGCCATTTGAACGCTCTCCCGACGACGGCATAACACCGACTGACAGCCATTAGAGCTTTTACAAGGGTTGTTTTTACGGCTGAGCGAGTGTCATTATTAGAGAATATGTCGTTCGATTAACCGCCGTTTATTATCACGCGAACAAATTCGTTCGACATATTTCGGTTTTGTTGCATAACCAATTCTCCGCTTTTACCGGTGATAGTGAAAGATAATGTTTTTGAAACAATACGCTGGATTTGGATATGAATATAAATGATGAACGCGAAATAATACTGTTGAAGAGCCATCGATCGACATTGCATTCACTGCAGTCATATTAAATGCTTACGACCTGTAATTTCAAATTTGGAAAACGATTGGCTGAATTTGCTTAGTAAATGATCGAATAAATCAATTTAAGATTAATTTCAACAAATAATTTTGCAGTAGAAATTCAACTGATATGAATAACATAAATAAGCAAAAACGTGAAGGTCTTGTTTGGCTATAGCGAATCTTTAAAATCCCCTTTAAAATCTTTAAAATTCCCTGTTAAATTCATTCAATGTCGGATTATAGCCAATTTGAATTAGATATTTTTAATCACTTCTACAGGTCGTTATTGTTCCTATTCCATATGTTAAGTTAATTAAAACAATGAAGTTAAATAATTTAACTCAAGAAATGTATTAAATTTAACTCAAATTTAGTTTATTACTTACTGAGCATACATTAATATGAATGTTATTTATGTTAAAATTAGCAATTCAATCATAGAAATAGATTGATTTACATTTTGAGATATATGGAAGTTAAAAATAACAAAATGTTATTTAATTCAAAGGATTAGGTTACCATTATTCTTTTAATATCTAACAGTGCAATGCCTAATATTTTTGCTCGGTTTATAATTTTAAAATAATTTTGCAATAATTTGAGACAAGTTCAAACTTCCTTATTTATTAGAGAATAACAATGTGACATCGTTTGTTATCAGGAATTAATAGCGAATTCGATTGGACATTCAGTGTATACTAGAATATATAATATTAAAGCCGTCATACACAAATTGATGTGTGATATAAATATAAAAAAAAACGGATTAAATCATGAAATCCGCAATACTTTTTATTGTAGGTACTGTTAAATAAAATACTTTTTATAATTTGAAATATTTGTATTTTATTTTTAAATGAGTGTATAATGGTTTTAATATGCATCAGTGCGCACTAGTACGTCCAATCGAATTTGTTATAAGATTGCGATTTTAGATGAAAAATTCAAACGAAATTTGGCACTTAGCTGGTAACGAAACGGAATAATTACGTCGGTCAATGCCCATTTTAATTAGAGCACAGACAATGTCTGCCCGAAGACGTCAGCAAGTTTGCAGTCTCTGAGCGAGTCTACAAGCGAGAGGAACTTTTTTGAACATACCTCCAGCCATTTCTGCCGATTTCACGTCACTCTGAGCAAAAATTCTCAGCCAGTTCAGTGGTAGTCTATTCTTTCTCAATTAATTCTGAAGGTTTATCTCGGAAGTGCATTCTGTTAGATTCGAGTAATTAAATCAGCAACCATCCCACTTGCGTTTCCGATATAAAATAAAATCGAAACATTTCACAATCAAACTGTAAAATGTTTTTATCGAAGTATTCCTATAAATACATATTATACATTTTATTCGTACAGTCTTGTGTAATGATTGATTTAGCACAATTTTCAAAGTTGCAAAGATCTAATGTTACGTATAAAATGTCTACTAATACAATGTTTGCATATTGTTATTGCACATGCAAATTCTGACGATTAATTTTCCTGTACAAACGTACAATATGCAATTTTTAAGTACAATTTTTAAATACAAATACATTTTAAACTTTTTCGGTCAACTAACGAGTCAAAGAAGTAATATTGAGCAGTCATGCCATCTGTTACTTTGAGAGTACAAGACTAGTTAGTTAGGTGGTGAAATTAAATAGCAATCCGAATTCAACTTGAAACTTAAGTAATTACGACGTTTCAATATGCTTCCCCATCAAAGGCGAGTACGGAACTTCGATAAAAAATTAATTAAAAGAACACGAAGACGTTGCGGATTACCGAAAGATCAAAAGCTTGGTTTGTAAGCTCGATCACAAACGTAGTTCCGTAATTCATTAAAAGTCGATGGGATTACATGCCAGCAGCGCTCGCAAACATTCCCAGTCATTATCATTACAGATAATCAAATTAAAAATCTCAAGTAAATGGAGTTAACTGAATGTGGATAATTGCTGACATTTATGTAACATTTCAATTTTCATCTTCAATCAATGAGCAGATAATATTCTCAATGATAATGGAATATAAGAAGTCTATTGTTTAACTATGCAACGTAATTTTAATTTGATGATATTTTAATATATTTAAAGAATCATAAAATCGTATTATATACATATTTATTTCATAAGTATTTTAAGAGTTTTCTCGTCCTAAGTTAATTAACTACACACTGAGAAAAAATGTTTAGTTGAATTAATTAGAATTTTGATTAAAAATGGACGAATCAGAATTTTCCAATTAAACCTACTAATTTTAGTTGAAATAATTCTTATTGATATATAAAATTTAAAATCTTTTTTTGGATTCGTCCATTTTTTACCAGATATTTTTCTCAGTATACGTATATCTCTCGAAAGGATCAGAGTAAATTGATTTAGCATCTTAATTTGACAATGATATAATTCAATTATGTCACAATTATTAAATCTTATGTAGCAAAAATTAAATCTTATGTATTAAAAAATTAAAAGAAAAAATTAAAAAAAATATAATCCGCTAAATATAGATCCGTATTTGTGTCATAGACATTGATCTCTATCAAAACATAGAATCTTTCTGAATGTTTGAAATCGGATGACATGTTCGAGAAATTGAATCTGTTGAATGATAATCTAATAAAAAGACTTTAAAATTATAACTGTGATATTTTTAAAATTTCTATCAGAGAGAAAGATAGAGAGAAATAGAGGCAACACTTTAATTATCTTTGGTGTAAAAATCTATCATTCGAAGTATCATTCAGCTCGAGTTACAATTTTCGGAGCCTCGAGATTCTCTTTACCGTACTCAGGAGAATCGAGATTCACGCTCCGTCATCCTTGTCTTTTCCCCGAGATATTTTCTCGGTGCGGTCTCCGCCTTTTTTTCCACCCTCGAGGAAAGCCATTGCCCTGAGGTGCCGCCACGGAAATTGAACAGTTCGAACGAGCCGCGTCGTGCTGGTGTCATCGAAAAAACATCACACGAGATTGGGAAAGAATTTTTGAGTTCGGTACGCTTTTTTCAAAACCACTGGTCAATTCGAGTCGATTACGATGGAAAAAAAATGTACTAGACTTTTTCAACAAGGTTTATTTGCTTTTTTCGCAAATATTTTTGGATTCATGTTAACATGCAGTTTGTTATTGAATAATTAAATTATTTTTATTGAGAGATTAGATTAGATGGTGTATACCGCATGCGATATGCATGAAATTCGCATGTAAATATCAAATTGCCGAAAGAGTAGAATCGATTTATACCAACGAATGCCCGATTTACAATAAATAACCACTAAATTTATTTCCGCAATCTGCATAATGTATAATACAATTATATTTTCATTTTATAAAGAAGTGAAATTATTCAACAATATTCTTTGATTAGTTATTTATTGCTGTATACATAGCTTGTTAAACGAAAATATTTCCCAATATGAAGTATGATTAATTTATAAGAATTTAATTGATCGACCTGAATACTTGATCTAATACATTAAATCCTCAATACTTCAGTCCAATATAAAATATCTGCGACACATAAAAAAGTCTGATAAAAATTTTATTGTTAATTTTGATATCAATTTTTATTGCACGAGTTGTAACATTTCTTTATTTTTTATTATTTTCGTAAACACGATCTAATTGTTACAATGAAAATTAAACGTTACGTTAAATCACAATTATCTTCGTATTCAACGTACATGTATGAAAACATGAGAAAAGGTGGATTTAACGTGCGTAGAAATATTACAACGTATCTGTTCATCGATCGATTAGGTCTTCAGTAGTGTCACGTTTCATTTTTATCGAAACGAAGTCCCACCGTCGGTTACAACTTGAGAAAGCCATCGGTTACAGCCTGCTGTTTCCGACGTAAAGTACTTTTCGACATGTATGCGATTCAGCGACCTGCAACTTTGAAATGGCTACGAGCGCAGCAGTCGTGCGGTTCTGCAGCCTTTAACGTTGCATTGTGCGACATATGTGTTATGCGATGTATATCGTAAGCCGCTGATTTTGTCGCGAATTACAATCTGTCCGATTTGCTCACGTTCATTCAGCAGAAACTACATTCGTCTTATTGATCCGTCACATTTACAATATTCTAATTTAATACATTAACTATTTACCATTATTTAAATGAATTTGATATGTTAAATTATCCAGTGAGATCATTAGAAATGATTTTTCTACGCATTATCTATTTCTATTTCATAATTTTCTTAATATTTTAAAAGCATCATTAAATATTATTCGATAAATTTATTATTAAAATTTTTTTTAACGACATTTCTTATAATATTCCTCTAATATTATTCTTATACACTCATATGTCGCCAGCAGTTACAGTGCGACCTACATTTAGCCATGATTATCAACTGACGACCAAGATTCTGTCAACTAGTACTGGGCCATCATTGGTGAATGTCTGGCTAAAATGACTGGCCCAGTTTATATACTAAAATTGATATTATTGATATAAGTAATTTTGAAAATTTTATGTTACATACTTTTAGAAAATTAAATCGATAATTTAATCTGTCCTCAGTGTTTCTTAATTATAATAATAATTCCAGAAATTTTGAGATCTTAAGATTATATGTAATTGATTTTAAATCTATATGATGAGTTTAATTGAAATGATACGTCTGAGAAAAACAATTTTGTGCTTATAATAATATAAATAATATCATTTATAATAATATAAATAAATAATATCGTTTATTTTCTTCTTTTATTATGTAATTAGTAAAATGCATTTTTAAAGAATAATACAAAATACTCTGTAGAAGTGAAAGAGTACAATACACTAATGGTACGCTTCGAGCAACACATTAATGCTCGTAACGTATCTTCAGGTTAAATTCTCACTTCAGAAATAATATTGTAAACGTTACGAGAGATTTCTATAGTACGCAGATATGGACTCGAAATGAATCATATAATTTTAAATAATATTATGAACTTCGAATACTTTCCATGTAAGACAATTAAGTGCATACTCTGCGCAAAATGTTATAAAATCGTTTATAACACTGTTAGTTTTCTAATTGATTTTAAAATATCTTTAAAATGTTTCAATTTAGAATGCACATTTCTTTGAAAAATCGTATAAATATTTTTTTTGTTGATATCGTTTAAAATTTAATTTCAAACATATGATTTATTATTTTTTATTTATTTCATTGTTTTGAAAAGATTAAAACTGTATATTGTTTTATATAAAACAGATATATTTAATAATACTTTTAATAATACTTAATTTTTATCATAATTTCGTATAACTGAATTTGATATATGAAATTATCCAGTGATCTCATTATAAATTTATCTAAACATATCTATTTTCGTTTCAGAATTTTCTGAATTAAAAGTGTAATTAAATATCAGATAAATTTACTATTATACTTTTAATGATATCTCTCATACATTTCAATATTATTCTTGATTACTTTATATGCTAAAGTTAAGATATACTAATCATAAATAACTTTTAAAATAGTCATATTTTTAATTCGGTAATATCCATTTAAATTCGAAAGAGAATCCTGACATTCGTCGTTGCTTGACGTAGCGAATCACAAAATTAAATTTTCTACATGTAATTAAAGTACCTTTAATAACTGTCCTATATAAAATCCGTGTATGAAAGTTTTACTCATAAAATTTCCACGATGCCGCGCGGCATTTCATGCACTTTCTATCTCGGCGATCCGGAAAATAGCTCGAGAAGTGAATCGACAAGTCACTCTTACCGCTGATACGCTCTCGCGTGACACAACGACGTTTTCATAATGGCCACTTTGACTCCGTAAATCGCAGAATGCCACGGTATGCCGAAATCGCACTTCCCTGCAGGATCCCGAACGCGACGGAAACGTTCGTCAGTACTCCATACGATAACTCGATTTTACGACGCTGCATCGTCAACGTGTAATTGAAAATCCATCCCGGAGCGTTTTTGGCAATCTCGCCGCGCGTACGTCAAAAACTTTCTCATACCGCGCAACGAGACAAATACGTACACGCGGAAAATGCAGAGGAAACGAGACGGAGCGCAACGTGGGACGTAAAAAACTAGGATGGGAGGTTGGTAGGGACGGAAGGTGGATGTAGAAAGGGTGTATCCCGTATGTTCCGTGCCCGCGAGCGCTGAATTTTCTGGGTCGACAGCTGTCAATTGAGAGCAATGTCTACTGAAGACTACTCGTTAACGTATCGCGCTGCAGTACATAGAAGAGTGGCATCGTATTTTTTCTTTTGCCCTCTGCCCTTCTCTTTTTCTTTTTATCTTCCCTTCCTCTCTTTGCAGGCAGAGACTTGGCTGATGTTCCGCGGTAGAATCGAATAATTTTCTTACACACGCGGGAATTTCTGGGATTTTTCGCTCACGCCTCGCCATTTCCACATGACGGTTTTCAGCTGCCTTCGATCATTGGGTTCCTGTCAACGATTCGCAATCGCTTAACGTAGAAATTTTTGTGGCTGTCGATTAAGCGCGCTTTCTATTGAAATTAAATTCGCAATATATAAACGGTGGACTGCGCTTTGCTATTCGGTAAATATGTACCATTCAAGCCCATTTCTTCTAAATTTCTGGTCTTGAACGAACTATTTTTTGATTATACCAGCATTTTGATCATCATAATTGGACATTTGATTTTCTCGATTAGAATTCTAAGGCCCAGTTTCACAACTCACGGTTAACTATTGTGAAACTGAGCCTATAACAGATTTAAAAAAAAACTCTGATTTTTCTCCATTTTCTATACTGGACTTATAATTAATGCAAACAGACACTTTTTCTAGTGTATCAATGTAAATTAACTTTAATTCCGGATTAATTTATTCTTTATTTTTTTCTAATTTTTCTAATTCAAAAATAAATAAATAAATTTACCCTAGATTTTAGTTAATCTAGGGTAGGTTAAATTGGTAGGAATGGACATCAGAGGATGTGTCGAAGAACGAGTGAAAAATCTCGCCGCGCGACACGGTCTGAACCACCATTGCACCATCGGGGATTGATGGTGCAAAATAAATAAGGCGACCGAGCAGACTTCGTCCGTAATATTGGCCATAAAAGAGCGCCGCTAAAAAGAAGGAACGGCAAGATAAACCGAAGTTGCGAAGTGCATTCGTCGGGACAAAGGATGAAAGTTAGTCGCGAGGAGCCACACATCTGTGGGATTCCGCTCCGACGGTATTTGCGAACCGAATACAAATACCGCGACTGCCGATGTCGATCCCGAACGTAGGGCGAGTTTCAAAGCGAAGTCGGGATTTTATTATTTTATTTTTGACACGGATGTTTGTGGATGTGATAGAAATCGCGGTGGTTCCGGTGCAGACCTATCTGAGGCAACCTCGGTAAATCCAAAATCCACGGTGGAAAAGCGAGTCTCTTCCCGTAAAAACGGATTAATTTCCCGCGCAAATTGAAAGCTATTTTCGACGAGTTCGCCTTTTGTGACGCCTTTAAACTGACAGCAGGGCGCGGTTGAACGAAAGCTGCAAGCCGTGTAACGTGTCGAGCGGTCGAGCGCGTAGACAAAGCGCACTGAAAGCAAAGGCAAATTTTCGTGTGCCCCCGTGTTGTGACATATGTTACTACTATATCGATGTCAACACAGGTCAACATCAAAATTGAATGCTGTGATATCGTGACGTTGGAAAATTATTAGTAACACACGGCTCTGGGTCGAATGGATTTATGCGCGATTTTTTTTTTTTTTTTCGAAGCCGCAACAGCTGGCAAGTCTAAGTATCCTTCTTATATGTAAAATTCATGCATAAAATCTTTTCACAACTTTTATAGCTTTGTATATTCGCTACAATAATTCTAGCGAAAATTCGTCAGGAAGGACGAAGACGTTTTTATACGTTAAAGAGAATAAGGTTCTCGTAAATTAAGTTTTATAAATGCAAGTAAATCAAAACTTTTTCTAAGGATTTTTCTCCTATTTTTAAATTCTAGGCGGATTATGTTGAGCAACTTAATATCTATGTATCTTGTTAAGTTGCAAAGTCTAGAGAGTTAGTAATTTTTTTATTTAAGTCATCTTCACAAAGTGACACCTCATGATAATGCATGATAATGTACTTTATGTGCTACATGTACTACATTTTAGAATATATTCAGAACTTTTTTCGGCGGGGAGTATCAATTCTGCTATCACATAAACAGCAATTTTTTGCTTTAATAAATTACTTTTTTTGAATATTTTAAAATTTGGAATATCATCTCATTCTTGATTTTGAATGGGAAAAATATTATTATAAATTATATCTTTAATTTTTTTCTGAAAAAAGGGAAAAATTATTAAAAATGAATCGTACATATCTTTAATATTACTATTATTATTACGTATAAAATAAAATATTCATGATAATTTTCCTAGGAAAGAATTAAAAAAAAAATAAAAAATGATATAGAAAAGAAAAGTCTCCTCTATGAGAAACATTGCTAAATATTGTTAAAAATGTGATATTAAAATTAAATAAATAAATAAATAAAAAAAAAGGGCGAATAGAAAGGACGAATAAAGAAGAGTCAAAAGTAAAGTTGTATATCTTTGTAATTAAAAATTAAAAAATAAATATATTTTGGGGAAGGTTCATATTCTAATCCCCTCTTAGATGAAAAAAAAATTTTGAACCTCAAGCTCTCCTCTTCTTGGATACGCTAATTATTACATGTAATACTACATAAATTCTTTAGATATGAAATAACGAGACCTTTCGAACGTTTGCAATGAAATTCGGTCAAACGATTATTTAACTAGAAAAATATATATATTTGCTGGGCGTGGGGTTCACTGGAGCGGGCAATATATTTGTCCCGCGCCAGTAGCGTTTTGTCTCTAGGATCAATTAATGGTTTCAATATCCGCGTTGGTGTTTCACCAATTCTGCTCAGCGAAACAGGACCATTTTTTTCAATCATACCATACCAAAGTATATCGTGGTTCGGAAAAGAAAATGATGGAAGGAGTGAAATACGGAGGGTCACGAGAAGAAAGCAAAACCACTATCTGGCATATATACATATAAACTTTATCATCTGATATTGACTTTCTATTTTTCTCGGAAATTACACACGTACAGTCAATTTGGAATTTTTACTTTTCAAAAGAAGGGATTATAATAATATTATAAATATTCTAGCAGTTTTAAAATTCTTTCGACTATTCTATTTTTCACTTAGAAATAATAATGTTCGATTTAGATAGATGTTAATTGACATTTTTTAGATAAATGAGTGACTAATATATTCGTTTCTACGTCGAACGTTATTCTCTTTTTACAAGTAGGTCAATATTGCTCTGCGAACAATTTGTGCGCGTATGCGTTTGAAAAAAAAATAAATGAAAAGCGTCATCGACGAAAATTGCGTTTTTTGTACGCAACTGATCGCACTCGGCGATCACGAGGTGTAATAGAAGAAAAACGTCAATCAGAGAAACGAAAGAGTAACCGGACCGACAGCTCACGCGATCGCACATATGATGGTAAAAAATCGTTGTCGTTTCTGGTACACGGTATACCGCGCGAATCGATAAAGCTATCCGATGAAACTACGTAAAATCCATTGTAGTCCGAAGAGTGGAAGATGATCGATGATTGAAAGGTGTCATGAAACAGAACGGAGCGCGAACGCAGTGTGGCGTGGTAAAAAATATTTAGAGATTGACATTAAAGAGGAATCGTTTCTTTGAAAGAATTTCCACGGAACGAGCATCCCGACGTCGCTCGTAAATTCGGCACCCGTTACATTAGATGACAGTCGGGAAACATCAAGAGAACGACGTATGACAATGTCGTTCCACTGAAGATAAGATTAATGTTTCACGGACTGATGCAAAGGACGACTTTTGTCATTTTTTTGTCGACACATTGGAACATATAGATAATAGGTATAGCGGCTGCATCTAACAAGAATGATCAAGATAAATGTAATCTCCGAACTACATACAATTGTTAGAAAAATTTGGATTAGGTTAATGGGTTTTTATTAAATTAAAAAGAAGAAACATCATTCCTTTAATCCGTGACATGAAAAATCGTTACGCGCAATATTGTATGAGCCTCAGATGCCAAGGCTATTTTTCTTTCCGCATTTCTTTAACGAAATTAGGAAATTAGTTTCAATAAATAAAGGCAGCGGTTCTTCTATTGTGCAGCTAATATTTATAACGATCAAAAGCAAGAGAATCAATCTATGAAAAATCAGAATGCGCTCTTGGATACAGTTCACTTGGCACTACAAATGTTTTAAAGCATTTGATTGATCAATCGGAAGAACGAATTTTACTAATCAAAGAATGCTTCAAAGCATTTGCAGAATCAAGTGAACATAGCTTTGCTATTAGGATTTTTGTATTTTAAGCTATGGTTCACTTGATGCTAAAAATGTTTTGAAGCATTCTTTGATTGGTCAGTTTAAATTCTTTTTTCAGACTGATCAATCAAATGCTTCACAATGAGAGAAAAATATTTTTGTGGCTATACTTGTGGCTAACCATTTATTACTGCTATAATATTATTATATAGCGATAATAATCATAATTATGGTAACATATAATTATAGTTATAAATATCAAACATTTTTAATAACTGTATATATATACTGTATAGTTTATTGTATCAACAAATGAGGAGCAAACTTTCAAAATGCATTTTATCTAAAATTTATAATTTTTAGAAAATGAGAAAAAAGCCACAAAGAAACTACATGTTTTACAAAAAATAACAATATGTTAATTAATTAGGATGTGAAATATTAATCAAAATTTCTGAACAACTATAAAGAATGTCGAATAAATGCATTTTGTTTGTCTCTAATTAAAGGACATAGTGCACTAATTATTATCATGTAAAAAAATTACTATAATTTAATTATATTACTATAATTTAATTATAATTCACAGTCACATCTTTTGGAACAATCATATAAAATATGATTGATAATATGTAATTATAGTTACAACAACAAAAATTTCTCTATCAGTGAAGCATTTGATTCACCAATCAGAAATTTTTCTCTCAGTGTTCAAAGATTTGTGTGGCGTTAGAGTACACTTTTAATAGTATAATTAAGATATAATTGTTTTCCACATAATAAATTTTGTGGCATTGCGCACACGTTCAATAAGTTTTTATATAACTATGTAGATCGCAATTCAATGGATGGATGGATGACGCATTTGCGTAACGTACGCTGTTGCTACACGGTTGCTTGAATGAAACGAAAATTACCGCTGGAATAATTAAATCCAGGACATTTGTCAACAAAGAGAAAAGAGACGAGCGATAATTTATAGTTAATGCGAAGTGAAATGCGGTGGCCGGTAATCGAATATCGGATATCGGTAGGTGACCATTCGACACGTCGAACGCGACTCGATCCGGTGAGGCTCGAGAAAAGGGACACTGGGTTAGGTATGCACGAAGGTAATTCAGAAAACAGGAGCAGCACGGCAGGAAAGAGACGGGGGACTAAGGAATAACGAAATAAAAGATTCGATAGTACGTGAGCGCGCGATATGCAGCGGACGGACAGGCTTTATGTATCCTTCGTACCTCCGATCTCGCTGATTCTTTCAGCACTGTGACGTGTTTGGCATTTCCCCGTGACGGCTTTAAGCTTCGCACACGCGCCACTCCGTTCGTATATCCTTTTCGCTCGATCCGTTTTGTTGCTACACTATTTTTTGTGACGTCTCCAACGCTCACACACTTCTACGCTCATGCACAGCCAGCGCAAAAAGATAAACCATGAAGCGAAAAGGAACACAATGTTGCTCCAGCGTCAATTTTGCGACCGCAAAGCGAGAGCGACGACAAAATATTTCGGTACAATGCAAAACTAGTTTATCAAGGTAGAAGCGTTTTTACATTATCGTTGCGTATAATAGATGAAAGGATGACGACATTTCTAACTTTGAAACAAAAATTTTCTCGTCAAATCGAGGACTTCGTTCGTAACGTTCAATATTATTTCTCACCAAGAGCTGTTTTTGAAGAGCAAGCTAAATCGAACTTGATACGTTATGCGATATCGAGAAAACGAGCGAAAGCTCATTTTCCCTCACTGGATAAAGTAGCCATAATAGTTCAGCTCGACATGGACCATATATTTCAGGGATTCGACGTTAATTCTTGCTCGCCATAAGTAAATTGCAACTGAATTATGGAAGAACGAATCATGTGTACCAGTTATACTTACTTAATTAGCCGGTACATCATTAACTCAATGAAAGCCCAAGTGGTTCAGAACTTGTTTTGATGTATGCAGCGGTATTTAGCCATTAACGATGATTGAATAACTGATACGCGGACCGCTTGCAATCGTTGTTTGTCGCTAATGCGGCGCGAAATTGCAACCATGTGAGAAACCGTGTTCGTATGCTGGCGCGAAATTGCAACCATGTGAGAAACCGTGCCATGATGGCGAATTAAATGGAGGTGGAGTAGCTGTTCTTGTCCATTGAATATTCCTATTGAAACTTTCCTGGGCGAATCGCAAAACTTCTCTGTTATCGCTACACTCGAGACGACTGTCGCGCCGTCAGCCTGAATATCGTTGTATACAAATGGCAAGCGACGTGTAAATTAGATACGATTCAGCAAAACATTGCTTATGTATGCCGTGACGTCATAATGGCATGTCGATTCATGCGTCCTTGCGTATGTGCAACATGGGACAAGGTATGTATCTATTTCGTCGTATTGTGTCTCTTGCAGGGCGTAAAGGGACTACTTAAAGTTCTCTCCACGCCTTTCTCCGCCTTTTGCTCCGAGAGCAAAAGTTACAAAAGTAAATTTCGAATCCCAAATTTATTCGCATATTATATAAATATTTGTATTGCAATTTTTCAAAAGTTTGAAATATCGGAGTACTTTGAATGTAATATATCGAGAATGCATCGTTAAATATTAAAGGAGCGATGGTAACCCAATTCTTTAAAGAACATTTTGTTGTGTTTAACGTTTTTGTCAAAAATATAAATTAATTCATTTCTGTGATTGAATTGTTTAATTTCAAAGTGAACAATATCCATATTAACGTATGCACATAGTAAATAATAAAATGGATTTTAGTCAAAACACTCTGCACTAATTATAAGCAAAATTGAATTCCGATGAAATATATTAATATTTATACACATATTGCTTATTTGCTACAAGGGCACTTAGAATACAAGGTAACTTAGAATTCAATAATATGTAGATAGTTTTTGTTATGATAAATCAAAAGTGTGAAATGTGTTTTCATAAGGCATTTTTGATGTACCTTTAATAGCTATTCATTGACCATTGTGTCTATGAATATCCTTTGTTCATAACATTATAAGCTACATTATATGTTAAAACTAAGTATTAACTCATTTCAATTTTCTATAAGTAGCAGGTACACGGGATTTTTTAATACATTTCTTGTATTAAATTGTTTTAATTTTATTGTTTTAGTTAAATTAACGACAACATATTGAGTAAGAGCAGTAACGATATACAGAAATTATTAAAAATAACTTCAATTGTGGGTATAACCCACACATTTGACATTGCGAATTTAATGTGTAGCTTCTTCTGCGTATACAATGTTGATTTCTATTTTCCCTTGGTACATCTATAACTTACAAATATAAACTGCTGAAAGTTCTTCCGGAAATGTTACAAATCGAATACGTAGAAAATATCCGTGCAATGAAGCAATTAAAGGAGAAAACACAACATTGACGCAGTGAATTTCCGTGCCGCGCCTGGCTCACTATCGTCGTATTTACTCTCAAGTTTCGCGGCACACCCGCGTTTAACTGCATTTTAGTTAACTTTACCGCCCGAATACTTGGTCCACTTTGCTTTAAACCCTTCACACGCTGTCCGCCTGAGTCGAGTGAGCAGTAGTGAGTTGTGTCAACGCGCACTAATCGAATCTTTAGCGAAGCTTGATTTCGAGTGGAATTAAATGTGTTCTGTGCAATGTAAAATCACTCACGTTCTGACATTAATTGTCTCTTTTGTGATATGTATATAAATATTTATTCCTTATTTTTAAATATCTCAGAAATATATTTCTATCTGTATATTTCAAAATTCATGAAAATTTCATGATTAATTAAGGAGATAGAAATACTACGAGTAGTTGTAATTAATTAGTAATATTATATTAAATGTTTTCTAAAATTATTACTTATTCACTTAATTTGCTTAAGTCTAGTATATAAATATGTGGTTACGTCATTTTTAACATATTAATAATTATAAAATTATAAGAATATATATATATATATATATAATATATATATATATATATACTCAGTGATAGTTTCTAATATCTATATTAAAGGAAAAATGTTTAGTAGTGAGTAAATTGCACGATAAAATAATTAGGAGCTTTCTGAGTATTTCTACTATAATATTAGTAATAATAATTGTATTTTAGTTTGATAATAGTTTTGAGGCTTTCACGAGTTATTTTCACGGGGTATTTTCTTTAGAGGTGCCAAGAAGTTTACAAGTTATCACCGTGTCGTGATCCATTGTTAATGCCTAATATATTTCAATTTTGTATTTAAAAAAATATATAGTTAGCTCCGAAAACGACTATATTATTATTGTTTTTCGCGGGGAAACCTATATTTCTTTTTGTATATAGTAGCAACAGTAACTATAAAAATGGAGCTTCTAAACGTCTTAACTATTTTACAATTGTAATCACAAATATCAAACATTTTTCTCTCAGTGTATTAATAATATTCGATTACAAGAAGTGTTACTTTTTACGACGAGTATAAAACATATTTGACGAATTCGTTATCGTTGTTAGACAAAACTTTCTCTACAACGAATCGATATTTTCCCAGTGTACGTGCCAGTTACTTGCATACGATCAACTCTGATACCGAATCAGTTTCTATCCAAGTCGAGCGAGTCGTTGCGCGGTGTGTTGCCGACGTAATTCGATTTTATGGCAACAATTAAAATTCCTACCAAGGCCTGATTCCGTTGGGAGTTTAGTTCAGCCCCCTCGAACGGCCATCCTTGAACACAATGCGATGTAGGTATACGCCTGTTATATCCCTATTAACATTCACTCTGTGTCTGCTTAATCAAATTTCCAAGTAAACCGGGTTCCGCTGCAACATGAGGTTTACCTCGAAACTGGTCATCCATAGTTATGTACAACGCACGCGGAATGCATCTTATTGCGAATTATTTGGGGAATCCACACTTTCAATGCGTGTTCCGATGGCTTTTATTATTACACGTGATACGTCACGTATAAGGAAAATTTAAACATGTGAGAAATGGCCGGGAGAGACAGCGCGACGCTGCAGATTGCATATCTACCACGTTTCTAATTATTATGTACATAATTTCGTAATATACTGTGATATTATACGGCAAGAATCGTTTAACCGAACGCAGTATATCTCGTCTTCCTACGTTGTCAGAAACGATAAAAATTTGTCGCGAGGAAACGTTTTCGGTAAAAGGGAAGATGTATTGGTAGAATAACATTTTTCCTCGAGATCTTCGTGTATAATTAAATAGCCGAATAAGTTCACTGAAAAGTCAAAAGGAGCACAGAAAAAAAATGAAAAAAGAAAATTTTTTTTAATCTCGTTTGCTATTTTTGAATTGTACAATTTTGTCTGCGGTGTTTTTCTCCCTCTTTCTAACGAAAGAGTACATTTGAAAGTTTTCGCATGAGAACCATTCGTATATTTATTCAATATATGTGAACATTTCTAATTTTACATATTTCAATTAATATATTTCGCTAAAATATTTTTTCTTAGATCAAATCTTTCAAAGAAAGTCGTAAACTGCATCTTGCAATTGAACACATGTCACGTCATATTTATTGTTCTGAATTCATAATTTTGAATTCAAATTAATTGTTCTAAAATTCATGATATTTCATATCGCATAACATTGATTAAAACCACGACTCTGACTTTGTTAGATTCATAACTCCGATGTGAAATTAGCCTTTTACCTTGCTCATCATTTCAATGGTCGAGTATAGTTATCAATTGTTATCGTAATCCCATCAATTCGATCTTATAGATCTCGTGGAACTATGTAGGATTATTCTAAAATCTAGTGCTTAACGAGTGGTCTTAACGTTCGCCGTTTACTAGGATATATCACTAAACCATTTACCATGACCAGCCATGACTGATTATAGCTACAATTGAACAATGTAGTTGCATTTGGAGTAATCAACACAACTTTGATACAAATTATTGCATATTAATTAAATTATTAATCAGACTTTCAATTAAATTATTCAATTAAAACAAAGATATCATATATATACTTTCTAAATTAAATTAAATTAAACAGAGTGTATTAATGGTATTAATTAAACAGAGTAAAATGGAATAATGCACTACCTTGACAAAAATAAATACAAAGCTAAACTAATTTCTTTTCTAATCAATAAAAACTTGACATTCGAATTACGACGAATGTCGAAACTCGTAAAATTCAAAGTCAGCCGAGTTATCATCTGTCTACTCGGACACTCGGGAAAATGATTTCCTACGTTAGATTGACGTAATAACTAATACTAATCGTAAGTGTGAAATAGTAGAAATAATAAAGGACTGTGAAAATAAGGGCCACCGCACAAACATTGTCGTAATGCTTTATGTCGTCTTATGTCATCCGTAAGACATAATGTAAGTAACACTCAGAAAAGAACATAGTATAAGGAGTGGTTAAGAGTTTGTGCTATATTTTTCTTTGTGCGTTGCTTACGTTATGTCTTAGAGATGACTATATGTGAAGCAACGCAACACTGACATAAAATGACAAGGCACTATTCATGCTGTGATCCTAAGATTCGATTTGACCATTATTTTTTTTTATATCTTTTATATACGCACAAGAAGGAAATTCAGATCTTAAAGATAAAGTAAATATCATACTAGATATAAGAAATGTGATTGCTAGAATATTTAAAAAATTGCTATCTCTTATTTTTAGTGATTTAATTACATTTGTCACAACTCATTAAATATGCTCGGCGCAATTTCAGGCACTATTATAGGTACGTCTTACTATGGAATAGCTCGAAGGCAACAGTGACATATACTAATATTTGTCATTTTAGCGTCGTTTGCTATTGTGCCGAATTAGCCCCATTAATTTTGCGCCGACGCCGCAATCGTGGCGGCTACCAGCACAATTGTGTCCGATCGTCAGCCGTTGTACTGCCGCTATTTCATCACGTAATAGTCACCACGAATGCGTGTTCTGGTCATTTCGCGATATATATTCATGAGAAAAAAAAGTATCGCTCGATAATCGTTCACTTAATTTTATCGATATAATAGGTGTTGTTTTACATGGAAATAATGACTTTGCTGAAGTTATTTAAAAATACAGCTAGATACAAACCTGAAAACAATTTTGTTGGATTATCAAAATTATTATGTAAGACGTTCAAACTAGTTGCTAAAAATGTTACGATTTTTTACATTAATATCAATGTTTAAACAATCTACATAATTATTTTAATGATCCAGCAAAATTATTTTCAGATCTGTATCTATCTCAATTTTTAGATATTTTAGCAAAACTGTTCTTTTCATATAGCAATTTCTTTAAGACAAATCCTTCATTGACGACAGTCAAAGGTGATCTTCAAACGACTCCATCAACTCTGCTTCGATTGCGTCCTATGATTTCGATCGTTGATGAAGTCGTTTATTTTATCTCAATGAAGTTTTAATCTTGGTAGAAGACGTGTTCAACTCATGGCTGATATTCGTGAGCATATGTATATGTGTATGTGTGTATGTGTATGTGTGGTGTGAGAGAGAGAGAGAAAGAGGGGGGGGGGGTAGATAGGGATAGAGAAAGGAAGGACACGGAAGGGAGAGGGAAAAGTTTAGCCGCGTGTACTAAGAACTCTCTACTATTAAGAACACTTCTCTTGGATTTCATCTTCAAACGATGCGACCCTTACACGACTCTTTGAAAATGTCGTTACATCGTTACTTACGACAAACTCATTCGCGTACAAATCTGCGTAATATCGCCGGTCATTACGTTAATTCGCGTTAAATCGGCACTCGCTCGCCGAAGAGAAACTCTTTCGCAAAAGCTCACTGTCTGGAACTCGCGACCTTTTTCCCGTATCGCACGGCGCAGAAAATTATACCGGCTTGTTATAATGAAGCAATTAATTTGCCTGAAACTTTCAGTATCGATAGAGACGGACCTTTATTGTTGAGCTATACATGTGAGGAGAAAAATGTATAGAGCGTTTAGACGAGACAAATTTTTGCACTGGATTGTAATCTTTGATTTCGTATATTCGTTTCGTGCGAATTAACGATAACGAAGGTTAACATTTCCTACGATTATCAGATCGACGTGCAGCGATTTTGCCGCGAAAATTATTCGCAAACGCCGCGGGCTCATCCTTCTCCTGCTAACATTCAAGATTTTTCTCGTCCCGCGTTAACGAACCAATTTATCAAGCAATTTGTCTTATCTCGATGAAGTTTTAATCCGGATGGCTGCGATAGAAGCTAACCGCTGATGAAAGAGTAACGGGAGAGGAAAAGTCTGTCGTCCTGCAATAACGAATCGTTATGCATTGTCGACGTTTAATTAATTCTTTCTGTTAATTAAAATTCATAGTTTCATTTGTTGTCTTTACGCGATTCTGTCCTCTCTAGTTTAGATTTTATAGAAATTATAACATCGCAAAAAAGTATCAATTTCCTTTTTTCTTTTAATCGCAATTCTATAAATGATTGGTATTTTAATAATAGAAAAAGTAGAACGGAAAGAGAGAGAGAGAGAGAGAGAGAAAGAGAGAGAGAGAGAGAGACGCGAAGGCGGGAGAGTTACTCATATCTTCATCGCAAAGCTCGCATTCGTAATATTTTTCTTGTAATGCAGGATACTTCTCTTCTATCACGATCTGATTACTTACACCAAACTCATTTCGCATGTGTATCTTCCCGATACCTCTCAATATCTACAAATTCACTCGCAAAGCACTACATCGAACGTAAATAAGAACACATCGTGGAGAACGGTTCGCACGCGCACTTTCTGTCAATCGCGCAACAATACGAGAACAAGACGATTTCGAAAGGGGTCCTCACGCAGGACGTTGTCGCGACACTTTGACACGTTTCGCGCCTCGTGGATTCTCGTGGATCCTCGTGGATCCCTCGCACGGCACCTGGCTCGCTTTCCGCTCGCGGGCCTCGCGCTTTTTTCCTGCGTCGCCGTGCTCGCGCGAACCTCCCCCGATTTTTCCGCAACGCTCGTAGTTCCGACCGGCCGCGGCAGCCATCAGTCCGCTGCGTCGAGACGCGTCTCATAAACGAGAACGGCCGGCATTTGAGCGCGCCCGCCGCCGCGGTTGTGTTCGGCCGATTCGTGGATCCTCGAGCTGCTTCGAGGAGGGCGAAAGCGCGCGTCGGGGGGTTTGCTGCCGGCCCCCGCCACACCGCTACTACTCGCTCTCATCTCCACTTCCTTCCCCACCCCCCCGTGCTACTTTCCGGATAAATAAATAGGGGATGCGTGACGTGCGATGCAACGTCGTTCATTGTTGGGCGGGGGGAAGGGGGGTTGGAGGGGTGGAATGGTCCCTTAGTGCCCTTCGGATAGAGGATATCGAAGAAAATCTCGCAAATGGGCATTTAAATTTAATTCTTTGTTTCCTGTTGCGGTATTGGGTATTCTCGAGAGAGAATACCCAATTTTTATCTTCATTGTCGACGCGACAAACAATGGAAAACTCTTATAAAGTAAAACGCCGCGTAAAACTATAATTTTGCTAAGAAATAGAGGACATTTATGTCAGTTTTAACTGTACTTCTTATGTCATCGGTGCTATAACAAGTGGCAATGGAAAATTCTTATTAAAAATGGCGCATGAAATTATAAATCCTGATGCATAATCGAAAGGCACGAGCGGTGGGAACAAGGAATAATAGATTTTAATCTATCAAAACGTAGAGAGAATATCGGTCTTAGAATTTGATCTATCACATAATTTGATAAAAAAATAAAGAAAATTCATGTCGGTTTTAGCTTTTCTAATTTCTACATCAGCGTTACAATAAAGGACAAAGGGAAATGCTTACAAAAATAAAACGATGCATAAAACTTTTAGTATTTGGCCTCATTATATAATTTGGTCAAGAAATAGAAAATTCGTTTCAGTTCTGACCATTCTAATTTCTACAGGATCAAATCTATAAACGACAATGGAAAATTTTTATAAAATGAAACAGCGTATAAAATTCTTCAGCCCAGTTTTTTCATTTTCTGGTTAACTTCTAATGGTTTAGACCTCATTTAACCCGATAATGCAAAAATTATGTTTTTCTGGTTATGATTGATCACTAAACTGATGCAGGTTTTGTAGTGAATAACTTTTAGTTATTACTACAAAACCATCAGTTTAGTAAAAAGCGATAGCTATAAAAAAATATGATTTTTACATTATCATCAAGTTAAATCTAAGCACAAGTTCATCAGAAAATGGAAAAATCAGATCTTGCCATACAATTTGGCCGAGAAATGTAAGATTCGTGTCAGTTTTAAATGTTCTAATCGTGTCGAATAAAGCATGTTGGAAACTTTACTCGAGAATATACATAGCGGGCTAAGGGTAGAAATCTTAGAATTGCCTGTCTCTAGGAACCGATCGGTTCTGTCAGGTCAGGTAAGTTAGCGTAACAACACCTCGTTGCAACTTGAAGGGTGACTAGTGGAGCTTTACTTCGCGTGTCTGAAGTTGAGATAATGGGCAAGCGCCTTGCTTCATTTACCAGTGACATCCACGGTCGTCGTTTCGATGCTTTGTCGGAACTTCAAGCGCAATTATTATATCGGTTCGCAATTTTCTCCGGAGAGATAACAAAAGCCGAGAAGGTTTTTTCTTCGCAAAAGCATGTAAACAGAAGCTAGTTACGCACGGGTCGCTCTTTTTCTTCTCAACGATGGAAAGCAGTGATTCTCAAAAGACGCGAGAGACCTTGTTGTCGAAAAGGAACGCGTCGAACGCGATTATGCAGCTGATCGATGCGAGGAACAACGCGTCGCAGAAGGAAACCGGAAGCGGGTCAAGCGTGATATTCGGCTCGGGTATCGTCCCGCGTGTCGTCGGCTTTGCTGAGTTTTTCATAAATAAATATGAGATGATTATCTCACTTGTGCAACGCGTATGGTAGCTACATACCACCTCAACACGCTCTAAAAAGTTGGTGACAGGAGATTTTCATATTCCGTCATCACGTAAAGATAAGAGGATTTAGCGCATGGTAGTTGTCTCTATTTTCTTCAAAATAAAAACGCCCGCCGTGCCTTTTTAATTCGCAGCGACGGGCAAAGTATACCTCGTCCTTCAAAGGAAAGGTGCCTTTTTTCCGGGATGGAAAAACCAAGTTCCTTCCTCTCATCCCCTTCCTTCCGTCGTACATCTAATATTCATAACGTTTTTTAATGCGAGAACCGCTTTCGGTATGAGAGAACAGTTAACGAGAACTGTGGTTCCAAACTTCCTCTTCCGTTAATTGAATTCTATGAATTTGAGCGGTATTGAGCACTGCAGCGGAAATTCCGCAAATGCATTTGAGGGCTTTGCGTCGATGTTTATGCGGACGCGAGAATTCGCGTGTTACGACAGGTACAGGGTGGACAGCAGTCAACAACACTCCCTGTTCTGGAAACATAAACTTTAAAAAAAAAATACGCTTGGTTGTTAGGATGACGCGTTTTTCACATAAATATGACGAATGCGTACGATACGTTTGAGCTATGATCCGACCAATAATATACGAATTCGAATATGATTGATTTGGCAATGCACGTTGAGTAAATTCCCGATCCTTTTTGGAATGTAATAGAGCGATTGGGTATCCGAAAAATGTGATTTATCCAGAATTTTTCGAGATTATCACTATAATTCCAAGTACATAATAAGTGCCTTCATATGTATTATTTATTTTTCGTGTAAAAGTAACTATACTATTCAAAAAGAACAGTTTTGCTGAAGTAAAAAATTTAGCTATATACAAATAGAAAAATTATTTTATTTAGACCATTAAAATAATTACGTAGGACTGGTTACTAGAATTTTGAAACTTTCTGCAGCATTGTCATTAACACTTAAGCATCCAACGAAATTATTTTCAGATGTGTATCTAGCTAAATTTTTAAATATTTCCGTGTACACGTTTGTGCAAATCCATTGCTTTTATATTTTTATTGTATTTTATTTGTTCATTTTAATTAACATTAATTATCTCTAACTTAAATTTATAATGTTAATATCTTTATTTGTATTATTCTTTTGATTATTATGTTTTTTGTTGATGAAGACTAAATGAAGTCGTCCTTGTTTTTGTAAATCCTTAGAGGGCAAATTATTTATTATTTATTATCATCTTTAATTTTTGTTCGCCTTTGCCTGTTGTTCTTCTTAGATTACTTTTTAACTAACTTTACGTTTAATTTATGTGATGTAAATCTAATTTTGTGTACGCAATATAATGTATTATTTTTATGCTAAATCACACTATATGAAGGCACTTATTATACGCTTGTATTTGCAGAATATAATTGTAACAACTAATGATTCTCAGACTGCTCGTAACAAAAGCGTATTTTGATATTTTACAGAAAGAATTTATTTGGCGCTATCGCGAATACAGATTTAATCCTGCATCCTTTCGGTATTTAATTGAAATTGAGAGCGCGAATGTTGCAACTGCTGTAATGTTTTATTACATAGTTTTGCATGGTCACAAGATGTCCCATTTCATGTGAGATGTACACACATTGTGACATAAGTCTTATCGTTCACATACAACGATCAGTTTCGTTGCGACATATTTCGCCTGAATGCGCAACTTGTGCTTAGCTTTGCTTCTTCGATAAATTGATTTTAATGGTTCGACGAGTCGAGAGATTCTTCCACGCGAATGTACGATTTTTTATTTTTATACCTGTTTGCTATTTTTTTGCGTTTCGATTATCAAATAAAGTTCCTAAGCAGAGTTTGACCTGAACTATAAACGTAAAAATGTTAATCGCGTTTCACTTTTCATTACTCGCATGGAATATCCAGGATATTTTAGCCTTATAAATTCGCTAAATGTATCCACATTATATCTTTAGCGTAAAATTGTTCCAGTTAAAAAAAAAATTTCATTTATATCGTTATCTAAAAAATACATAGAATATTATTAATCTTTATTTAATTGTAAAAAGAATAATGAAAATTGAGATATAATATTGAGGTGTCAGAAACACGAGAGCAATTAATTACATTTAAAAAAATCATGCGAATAATATAGGATTAATAATTAAAAGCATAGTTCACAAGAAGCTTTCAGTATTCGTCGTTATAATTCGAAAATTATTCTCGCTTGATATTTTTAGTGAAGAAAGTATCATCTATCACATAATTTGTAATTGAGATAAAAATGAGATATAAATTTGTTCCATATGACATTCTATAGAAAATACTCTATTCTTATCTAGAAAGTTCTGCGTAAATATTCGCAGAGGTACATTTAACAATTACATTGATATTCGCACGAAAGCAAGAGCTCGTTAAATTGGGAAGGCGAACAGCAATTATGTTATAGTTGCCGCGAGCGTTTCTAACGCACAAATGATCTCTCGTTTAACGAAGCGTATTTCTCGGTTCCCTTTGTCGTCGTATATTCAACAAATTCATCGCCGTATCGCGGCCGCTAATTTTTCCTTGCGGAACAATTTTTCTACCGTCGGAGGAGATGCTTATCGCCGAATTAATAGAGGTAATTTGCCAAGATCAGGCGAGTGTAATTCGAACGAGAGATTGGCCCCATACGCGAGGAGTAAGAGGATCGATGTTTATTGCACTGCAAGCCCAGGATTGTAACCTCTCTCTTCCACCACATCCCCTCCCCCCTTCCCCCCTTCCCCTCCCCCCCCGATGGTTTCGCGATGGTGTGAAGGTTGCATCGGAAGGCTCATCGTTGCTCGTTAGACACTCGGTCGTGCGTGACGATCACTTCCGTCACGCATGAGCACGTTATCCGTTCAAACGTTACTCGCTTCCGTCCGCTCGAGTAATTCGTTTCCCCGCATCCCAGATTTTCCAGGACTCCCGCGCAATCCTGCGATTTCGTTCCGAGTAATTCCACGCTCGCGAAAAATTGCAACCACTTTCCGGTAACGCGTCGTGACCGTTTGTTCGCTTCGGGTTTAATGAGAGTTCAGTGTGCGTAACTATGCGCCCGCTGAAATGAATGTTATTGTTTGATAAAACGCGCGAACTACGTTTTCATGTATCTGCAGCGTTGAAAACTTCTATCTGTAGTTTTAGCGATTCGCGCGCGCGCGTGTGCTCGTTTTCGATTTTACTTTAGAATTCACGTATCTTAGACGAAAATTTGCACTTTACCGGTATACATTTTTAACAAGTAGTCAGAAGCAGCTGAGCTCTCAGTGTAAGATAATAAATAGAAATCTGATATGCAGAAAACTTTTTTATCGTGGAATCGCATTAACGGTTCGTAAACAGATTGAGAGACCGAGGGAGTAAATCTTTATAATCTTTAAAAGCAGATAGATTTCCGAGGAGATGGTGTCTGGTAATAGCGTATCTTGTTTCAGGTACCATTCGCTTATTGCTTCTCCATGAATAACGAAATCTCTACCGTTCAGCTGTATCAAAGATAAAGCTATGCGCAAGGCACTCGATAACGCGGTGTAAGTAGAAATTGAAATTTCCTGCTGGGCTGAATTACCTAGTAACTCAATATCCTAAGAGTTCGCTGACCTTGTTATATGCTCGTTCGTGCGTGACCGATTACTTCCGTTACGCATGAACACATTTTTCGTTGCAAGCACGTTGTGCAGTATGAAATATAAAGAGTAACATGTTTTCTTCAATATGGAAATCATTCTTGAAATAGTTAGAAGTCGGCCGACGATCGCTTCATTACAGCTTTTTACTTAGTAAACTATCGCTGGTAATATATTATAACATACAGTTATTGATTTCTATAATTGTTTATTATCGACTTACAAAATTTATCTTTCATTTGTCTTAATATTGCATTAATTATTTTCAATTTCAATTTTTCCTTAGGTAAATATGTTCAGAAAATATAATTTTTCGAAACTCGAAACTTTTTCTTGAGAAATTGATTTTAACAATTTAATTATAAAGCTCTTTAATTTACTAATTAAACTAATTTTACTATAAAAGTTTTATATGCTCACAAAGTCAAATATTAAGGGGAAAAAACGGCGAATGTTTATTCTTGAAGAATATATTTTTCAGTAATTTAATTATATAGAATAAAATTAACTTTTAATTTATAAAAATTAATGATGTTTTATGTTACATTTTTGACACTTCATATCACACTTCATATCTAAAGTCTCTGAGAATATATGAAATAATCAAATTGAAAAATTAAATACATAATCAGTATATTATATACGATATACATTAAGAGGAAAAAACGATAAATGAAAGTAATAATTGATGTGTGAATAAAGTATTTATAGGTATATATTATTGTAAATAAAAAATATAAATCATTTAATACATTTAGTACATTCCACTTGAGTCTATTTTGATAGGATGTTAATAATATTAAAAAAAAAATGTCTATTTCTTATTAATAATTTTTGATCGATATTTAAATCTTCACCAAATTTTTTGTATTACTTTCAAATACAATATAAGAAATATATTTATATCTACAATTTTTTTATAATTTTTTCATTTTGTTCAAAAATAAATAAAATATTTCCTTGATATTTTTACTTACAATTAACTTAATTGTACGGTATTTTATTTGCACATCAATTATATATCATGAGATATAGGTATTTACCGATTTTTTCTTGATAATAAATACATGGATAAGCGTTTTCCCGCAGAAAAAAATCAGGAAAATATATAATGTATTCAAAACAAGGGTATACACACGCTACATCACGTAAACGTTCAAGAAATACCATGTTGATCTCGTCAAGTATAATAGTTCACGTTGAATCGAGTTTTTCGCTGGCCGGAAGTATACCGCAATGCGACGTACGGATGGCTTATCGTCCTCGTTACACGCTTGTTCGTGCGTAACGATTACTTCCGTCAGATGCACATCCTTGAATCAAAAGCCACTCTGCTCGAGTTACTCGTTTCGACGGATCAAAGAATGCGAGGTCCTCGCTTTAACATTACTCCGGCCTGGCTGCAATATTCGCGAACGCGAGCACATTCCTTCATTCTAGGGCGTCGACACGATTAATTGCGAATTGCTAGTACAGGCGTCAAGATTTTTGTGTTTTGCGTTTTGTGTTTCGCAATCGATAACTTGTATTGCAGTAGCAGAAAGAAGTGCTATACTACATGGCATTTTTCAACAGTATTTTATTCACAAGTTTTAATTTTATCTCCCAAATAAATGAACGTTCTGATCGACGATTTTATAACAGATTTAACACGCTCAGAATGGATTAAGTATAATTATTTTTTTTTTGCTAAAAAAAGCTAAAAATGCAATTGTAATTTAACTCATCGTAACGTATATACAGAATCAACGTATACTGTTAAATTCATACACTATCGAATTGTACTCAGTTTGAGTTATTTTTGTAATCATTCCTATAATTTGCCATTGCTTCTCAATACTTTTGGAAAACTCTATACATTAGGAAAAAAAAATTATTCCTTCAGAAAAACTGATATTTTTTAACAGAAACAAATATTTTGTTTATATAACAACAAATTTAATTGCTTCTGTTCTATACTTTTCAATTTAGTAAATAATACAAATATTTGTTTATACCAAAAGGTTTAGTTGGTATAATCAAACATTGTTTGATACATTTTAACCATATATTTTATTGTTACAACAAAACTTTGATTCATGGAATGAAATACTTTTTCTGACTCAGTCATTCTATGAAATACTTTTTCGTAACTTATAAAAAATATTTTATGTTTTCTATGAAACTTAAAATGAATTGAATGGAAATGTTCGGTTAAAATGTACCGAACAAAAATTCAGCTCAATTGTTTAGTTAGTATAAACAAATATTCTTATTATTTGTAAAGCTGAAAAATGTATTGAACAGAAGAGCAACTAAATTTTTTGTTATGTAAATAAAATATTTTGTTGCTGTTAAAAATGCCTCAATTAAATAGTTTGTTGAAGACAACTAAATTTCCTTTTTGATGTGTGTTAATTTAATTAAAACAATGGAATTAAACAGTTCATCTCAAGGAATTAATTTTACTCAAAGATCATTATTAGATCATTATTTATAACGTGCATACATTATGAGTGCATATTTACTTTGAAATTAAGTAATTTATTAAAAGTAACAAAATGTTATTTGACCTAAAGAATTAATTTAAATTTGATCCTTTAATATTTAACAGTGCATGTATCTACAACAAACTACATGCGTGGTGTTCTTCCATATTTTCCTTAATAAACGAAATATCAACGTGTGCGCTTTCAAAGAGATGGCTTCGATGCTATTGCGGCGAACACGAAATGACAAACCGCGTACACGTCCATCGGGACGTTTTCCGACGAGAGCGATGAGAGGCACCCCCGCCTTCAGCTTGCTGCGAATCGATGTCCGACCCCGCGAATGCAAATGCGAAATAGTGGTTAACCCATTTTTTCCGCGCTTATCGCACCGCACTGTCTCCGCTTGGACTTTTCTCTCGCCTCACACTTGCCTCGCCATCAATCTCCGCTTTTCGTTCATCTCTTCTCCCCCTTCTTTCTCCTTTGACCACTGTTATGCTGAATATCGCGAGCTTGCACCAGTCCGGCTGATAAACTAATTTCGCCTGGAAAAAGCTGCTCGGGTTTGTGCACTTTTCCTACAGAGCCTCGCAATTCAGCACCGAAAATCTCATACCTTATTTTTTCTTGTTTCTCTCTTCGCGCGAACATGTCGTTTCGCCATTTGCATGTTATTTTTCTATTTCCTTGTCTATGACAGAAAAGGCAGCCTCGACTGCTCGTTAGGATTAAATTACGATTAGGTAATAATTTTTAAATAGATGAAACTCCTTTTTCCGGAAATTATGTGAATAATGAGAACGCGTATTGAAAATTCAACGTTACTATTTTCAACTATGTTAGAAACGTTCTTCTCGATGTTTAATGTAATTAGAATCACAATCTCTAATTTTGAAGTATTTTTTTACAAATATTTTTTACAAAGTCTTCGTTTTTATTTTAATTACTTTGGAATAGCTCTATATTTTCCAGTTATTTTTACATCATAAATACATAAATCTTTACATGATTTAATAGTTTATACTTGACTTCTACACTAAAGAGAACAAATCCAGAGTAGATACGTTTTCGTTAGTAAGTTCAATTGAATTTTTGCGAATTATATCTTATGGCCTTAATCTGTTTCAGACAACGTGACCAATGTACGCCAACATTCATCAATGTAACATTGACCCTGTCACGTATATAAATTCCATGTTGCCAATTAGAATCATTGTCGAAGTTGACATTGGATGACATTCACTATGAAGACAGTTTTTTAAAACAAATCAAACGAGATCAATGTTAACTTGTACTCTAAATCGTTGACAATTGGGTTATAATAACGTATTTTTTTCAATATAATATCGTAATATAATTTAAAATAAATATAATATTTTTCATGTTTTTGTTGCTTTGTTCTTTTTTTCATTATAAAAATTAAAAGTTAAATTCATTAAAAATTATACACGAGAAATAGCTGTGGCAGTTTCTGCGATCACAATTACCTCTCCAAATAGCACAATTCATTTGGCGGGACATTGATTAAATATTGCATTAGGAATATGCGTTAGGGATATACTGGACCAATATTACGCCAACAAATTGCCATTCTTTTTCAACGTTAGCTCACATTCCTAAATATTGATCTATATTCATATGGCTAATTATGCATATCATGTGAATATCAATCATACTGCATATTTATATATGGTCAACATTAATACAGCATTGTTAGCTAATGCATTCGTCAACGTTAGTGCATTGGCTATTTTGTCTGGAGCCAGCTTTATAAATATATTATTAAGACTAACAACCGTAAAGCTTATAAGAGATTTATTTATATATGATTTATTCTTGAAACGGCAAAGCTATTTTTATTTTAATTACATGATTCTGTTTCTACAGTAATGGATGGAAAAATGATTAATTGATACATTTTTTTATTTTATCGATAATATTTTGACACTTATAATCAACGTCTAACCATACTTCTTAAATAAATCACAAATCGCAGTGTTCATCGAATTATAATAAGACTATCAGTCACGCGAAATATTAATTCAATGATTTTTTGATACGATTTCTAGAGACATACGAAAAGATACGGCCAAGAAATATATTTTCGAGTTTACAACAGTTTTCTCATCGAAATTCGTATATTTTCTTAATATGATACGGAATTAGGAATGATGTCGGCGACCTACATTTTCCGAGCTGTCTTTGTGTCCGGGTGAACGTGTTTACGGTACGAGAGCGCGTAGTTATGCATAATTCGATAGTGTCTTGGATCCCTGGGATGCCGCGACGACGGATCCAGCGTATGATTTTCGGATCGCTTGGCTTCGGGTCGTTCGCAGTCCCCGTACGAGAACTTGTCCTGGCAAGTCGGTTAATCCGAAATTCTCAGATAACAAGAAGGACGTTGCATCACCGCCGTCAATGCCCCGAAGGGGGTCGTCGCAAAAAGCCGAGTTGCGATTTAGCGGTTACTCGGGTTTCGCTTAAAGGAAAATGTATTGCTTGACATTTCTAAGAACTGACGGGAACGGATATGAGCAAGAACGAACGAGATTTGCCGTCTGCGAAGGGCTTTTGGGAACTGACCATCTTCATACTTTAACATTATCTTGACGACGTCACTTAAATTATGTCAGATTGATCAGAAAGATCATTTCCACTTGGAATATTAGGATGCTGGTCAACAACTGGAAAGAGATGGCGTATCGATAAAAATTGATCAGCAATTTGAATTTTACACAAAAAATATTTAGTATTTGTGTTAAAATGGGTCCATATCAAAATTTTTGTATTAAATTTTTAACATGACCGAATATTAATTTAATATAATGCGATGGTGTTATTTAAATATTTTGTATTAAATTGATATTCATTTCTTAATTAAAATAATATGATTTACGAGTAAGTGAACAATTAATATAAAAACAATGAAACATAAATTCTAAGATAAATAAATAAAGAATGCATATATGCCGACATTAATTTAACATATAAAAGATAATTTTACGAAGAAATGTATTTTCATAAATTTTATTTCCGAATTGAATCAAATTGTTAAATTTCTTGTATTAATTTTTATATAATGTTTGTGTTAGCATTACATAAAAATTATCTTTCTAAGTTTTCTTTTTAAGTTTTCCATTTATTTTGTATTAAACTAAACTTGTATTAAACACAAAAATTTTAGTGGACTGTTTAGTACATGTTAAATTTAATACAAATTTTTTAATTGTATAGATTATTTATTATTAATTTATACTATAAATTTGTGGTATGGTTTTCACAATTTTATTTTTGACGACACTTATTTTAACACTACATGTAAAAGTAGTGTATTTATCGGAAAATCGTTGTACTAAAATGATATAGTTTTGAACACACTTAACAAATACACATTTAATAAACATTATATCGAGAATCTATTACTTTGAAAATAGACAGATATATTATTTAAACTTAAAACTGCTGTTATATTGTTTTACTGTCAAGAAATAATACTTTGAGAGATGAAGTTAATTATTCATAGTAATTATATTGCATTGTATGATGGAAAATACATTTTAAAGTCTGAGAATACCATTTTTGTTCTATTTTCATGATTTTTTTCTTGTTGATTTTACAAGCTCTTTCTGTAACGATCTTATTATAACATAAAACATCCGCCGCGCGGCACGCTGATATTTTTCTTGATTTATTTTTCGAGGCATAATTAAAATCGTGAGTCACGAAAAAATTTTAAAACAAGCAACAGCGACAATTAATCTGCTGTTTAATCCGTGGGTTAATCCTATTTATTCAGATGATACAAGGCACGCGAGACAGTAAATGGTAGACGCAGGGCTTGTCTGTGCTTGCCATTATTCGCCACCGCGTGCGCACAGAAATCTGAATCTAAAGCTTTCGCGAATGAATATGTGAATAACAAATGATACGGATTATATGCAGCCTGAAATCTACGCCATTAATACGCAATATAGATAGTAGATCGTAGGCTACAATTAGTTTCTCGCGATACGTGCCATTGTAACGTGCCCGTAGGCAAATACTGGCAGCTACGTATATCACATTGATACATGCTAGAATATGCTTCATACAGAATATGCTTCAAACGCGTTCGCGCTTCATCGGACCATCTAACTTTAACCAATAATAGTCACTTAATTATACAGCTTTACTAATTCGGTATCATAGTTCATATCGAAGAATCTCATGAATAATCCGGTGTGATTCCTCTTGGAGGAGACGAATTTCTTGAATTGACTTCCGATATGGTAACATGATGAATGCTAAATGCATTTTTTGTATACCGTTAGATTCATAACGTCAAATTCGTACTTAATTTGAATTATTTTTAATCATTTCTATGAGTCGCTACTCCTACTCAATATGCCCCTACAACACGTAATGTCTAGAAGATGTCTTTATGATATTTTTTTTTAGATATTATTATGTCCCAAGAGACGTCTTTATGATGTATTCATGACGATTTTTAGATATACATATTGTCTGAGTTGTTAATTTAAACAGTTTCTGACTTTTGATTGACTAGTGTGTAAATTTTTTTATTTTGATTCTTCAATAAGACGCGAAATTTTATTTTATTAACTCGGAAGGATTTTTGTATTCTCACATTTTTAGAAGACTTTTCATTTGCCTTGCTTACTTTGAACCTCACTTGAAATTGACAGTGGAGGATTAATTATAATATAACATTCGATTCCGTCTGGTTTCAGAAATATGAGATCAATTTAAGATTGATTGTAAGAAACTGTGCTTGCTGAGAATCGCTCGAAATGTAGTTGAAACATTTGACATTATTTATTAAGTATAAATTTTGTTTATTAAGTATAAAGGTCGTTTATTAAGTATATGCATATAAATTTGCGCTTAAATTACTGCACTCTTATTAGCCCTGATTTATTGTTTATTTTGTTTTGATGTTGAGAATTGTTATTATTATATTTTTTTTTATTAAAACAATGAATTTCAATTTAATTTAACAAGTGTATTAAAGAACGATGGCTAGAATAGGTCGATTTTGGCCTAAAAAGTGCAACAATATTATATATGTAATTCTACGTTTTTTTCGTCGTTTTTAATTGAATAAGGTACTACCATTGTATTTTCGTTGAATGCAATGGTAGCACTCTTATTCATCTAAATCTATGGAAAAGTATTCGAAATTCACATTAACATTTTTAATAATTCAGTTAGTGACAACTTCGTTTTAGTTGTTTAATTTTTTGTATTATAATATACTTTTTCATTGAAAACTAAAGAAATACTTGAAGAAATAAAACACTTAAAAAATTTAAATCTAACAAACGTATAGTAGGCTGACGTATAGTAGGCTGACTGTATATAGGCTGACAAGTGAGTCTCATTGCTGCTTGTGAGTTTCATTGCTGCGTGGTGGACGCTTGATTAAAAATTTTTTAAGTATTTTATTTTTAAGCGTTTCTTTAATTTTTAGTGAAAAAGTTATAAATTACTAAATTATTAAAATCCCTTTTTCAAGGGATTGGGTTACCATTGCTTATTTGATATCTAACAGTGTAGTTGCATTACTTTCGTTAGATAAAAAGGGGGACGACACAAAATTTTCTTTGCATCTCTGAAAGGATACGACAGAAATTTACATACGAAAAAAGTAGGACGCTTTCACGTTTTTTTTACTTCTGGTTTCTTTTTCTCCCTCGTTACGACAACGTACGAGTTACGCGAAATTTGAACGAGAAAGGAACGACCAACCAGGAAAACGCGCTATATAAATCCGCGGAGTCTCTTACCGAACGTTTATCTTTGGATGTACGTTGCGGGGATGCGCAACGCGGACGCGAGGAGGAAGCAAGTTTTCAGGTGTTGTTCATGTTACGAAATGCGAGAGTCTGATTTGCTACGGCCACCCTCTGTGGACACTTTAGTGCACGACACTTGTTTGCTTCGCCCAGCAACGTATTTTTCCCCGTCTGTTTCTCTATCCATCTCTCGACATCCGGGCCTCTTGTCCCGGATGCGCGGCCACGGGCGCAACGTGAGGAACCGGAGCTTAAGGAGAAGCGCAACGATACCACTGAGGTAACCGAGATTCGCGCTGAACGACGGGTATTCGCTTTCGATTGGTCCGAAAGTAATGGGAACAAATCCGATCGCCTTTATCTGCGCGACTGCAAAGTGCCGTCGCACTTTGAGACAGGTGCGCTGGGGATGGTGCTCGTGCGAAATGCGATTCGATGCTAACGCGACCATTTCGTATGTGGTGCTTACGTGCCGGAATTCCTAAATCCGCTTGTCCTGCGGTCGTGTCGGCGGAACGTTTGTCAGAGACGCGCGCGTTAAGATGCGAATTTCGCGATTGCTCTGAGCAGCCGTCACGCCACAACTGCACTGTCGCTGAAACTTGCGACTGTGACAGCGCTTGCAGATGTCAGAACTTCGACGATACGGTTGTACGACGATACGGTCGTATATGTTTACATTATGATTGATATGAAATGATTTATGGAACTTTTTAAATTTTTGGAGTAGCAATTCATTGATTTTATTTAAACTCAATTATTAATAGTATATGTTTTTTATTGTTATTGAGAATTGAAATAAGAAATAAAAACGTAATTTTATAAATTTTACAGATATCGTATAATATTTTGCAGAGTGTATATATTTGTGATTATTATTGAGAGTTGGAGTGAGATAATTAAAAAATATGACATTTTACGGATTTTTTTATACCGGATATAATACAATATTTTACGGTACATTTTATTGTAGCAGTTTATAAAATAATATTTAATTTACAAAAAATGTTATTTTAATAACGGACAATACAAACTACATTTTATTATTCTTAAATTTTCTATTTTTTAAAATTTTTATAAAAATGTTAATACAATATTACTTATTTATTTATGTCAATACACTTAGAAATATGTACTATTTATTATTAAAAAGCTTTGACCATCCTGAAATTAATCATCTTCAACGACGATAAATGTCTGTTTGTACGCGGCTGATCAAACATCGGGCTTTCTACTTAAAGAGAAACGCAGGAAAATCTTCTGTTAAGTTATGATAATATTTAGCATCTTTTAATTATAAAGTTTATAGCGGTGAAAGCATCATTAACAATACTTAATAAAGATATTGATATCTTTATGTTTAATCATGTTGATTTTTTGTTTATAAAGTGTTATTCCAGACAAAATATACACTGAAAAAAGAGTTTTGATATTTGTAACTATAATTAAATGTTATTTATATGTAGTATATAATTATGGTTATTACTCTAATGTTACTAATATTAATTATATTTACAGTTTTACAAATATATACAGTTTGCATCGAAAATTATTAATTACATAGTTAGATTGTGATAATTGCAACCATATTTTAAATAATCGTAACTACATTTATAATTATTAATAACTATATTATTAATAATATAGATAACAATAAAATATTTATAATCATTTAGATCGTATAGATAATAATAAAACATTTTTAGTATACCTTGTAATAAAACTGTAATTATAATTATTATTACTAGTTATTACTATTAGTAGTAATGACAATAATTATAGTCACAAATACGAAAAACTTGTTTCTCAATGTACAGATGAAAATAAATAATATATTATAAATTATTTTTAAACAGTATAATGACAGTTTATATATTCTAGTTCGAATAAGTTCAGTCAATATGAGATTAAACGCAAACCACCGAGAAGTTTGATTTATTGAAAGTAGATCTGATATCAGCTGATTCTCTTTAGAGGTCTACTAAGATTCTCGACGCAAAGTTATCTGTTACCGTTCAATGCACACGATATTGGGGTTCGATAGTTTCATGTACTGTTCTTGTTTTGATAATCCTGCCCAGCATCGGAATGTATTAAACATGCCTTTGATGCACTACCATGGAAAAAGGATCTATGCACAAAGGAATCGCGATCGTTCGAATCGCGCTTTTGAAATTAATCTTGTGGCTTATAGAATTTCGTTGCGGAAGAACGGAATCAAAGACCTGAGAACAACATGCGAAAATCGCAAAAGAAAGTGAACGGACGAAAGAGAAGAAGAAAAGGAAGAGAAAAATGTATACATATTTATATGAATGTAGGTCAATATTTAGCGAATGTGCGTGCGTAAAGTTGACTTCTATTGTCCATATTGCCTGAACAGCCTGGATACAAAATATATTGAATTTGTCTGCAAATGTGGTATTTTAATCGACATTATTCCACTATAAATTGACTTTTGACAGTAGAAGACCTGGCAGGATAAATTAATAAAGAATCTTGAAATATATTGAGAATTTTCCTTTTTGTTCAGAGATAAATGCATTCAGAGATATATTGTGTTTGTTAAGTTATTTTCATTATTTTCTCAAAATTTACTCTGCCACAAGAAAGGCAAATTGTAATCCGAAAGATATTATTGTATTATTAAAGATATTATTGTATTGTTCAAATGACAATCGTTTCTCGATATTAGATTGCGATGTAATAAATACGTAAGAAAAAAATATGATTTGTCTGTGAGTTATCCTGCGTTATTGTTGGAATTGTCGACGAAATATTTATATAATCTGCACAATGTTACAAGGAAGATATAAACGATTGAAATATGCAACGAGGCAAACTATAAAAACAAAGTCTATAAGATTAAAAAAAAAATACAGATTTATTCGATTTACATTCACAGGCGCGAATACAATTCATAATATAATTTACTCGATGATTGTAAATTCTGGTCACAACATGCATTTCATACATCACTGACCTACGTATGATATTGTTCTGAAATTGTAACGATTTTACCATAATTATAAACGGAACGCCCTTCATTAACGCAAATTGGTGCTAATTTTGCCGTTCGATATCCAGCGGGCTGTACGATCGTTAATTAAAATTTCGATTATTTATTCTCATTGGCTTAAGATAAATATATTTACAGGACGCTCACGGCAAAAGGTAATTGAAATCTCTCTTGTTTTTTTCAAAAAACAATTTTTAAAAGTCTACCGAACCAGAATTAGGCGAATAATACAATATTACAATAAGAAAATATTACTACGAGATTACCTAATGGGCCTTATAAGGATATATATGTATATACATGTATATAATGTAATCGATATGGGTTAACTCCAGAGAATACAAGACGAGGCGTATTTTTGGTGCTCTTTGTGGTACTTTAGGGACGTACGTACAGGTATCGGGGATAGAAAAAAGAGGTATTGTGCAAAAAAACAAATTGAAGTCGGCCTCTTTCCATATAAAACATTATCTTTTATTGCCGTGGGTGCCCGTCAGGTAATTTCCAGGTGACTATATCGATTAGAATTTTAGTATATTTTGACATGCAATAAAGCAATCAGAAATACGAAACGAATTTGTTGCAATAGAATAACAAGATAATATTCTATATACAAGCAATATACCTTTAATGAATTTTGTCAATTATTGAACACTTAAAAATATTACGTAATCATAACAGCAGGAAACGTCCTGCAAATACACGAGGTCATGAATTGAATTATAAAAGACGGAATGGCATTCAATCTCTTTTGACGTTCTACATTTCTTTTCTTATTGTAACGATAGCTTGTAACTTCTCGTTTAGTCCAATTGCATTTCACGTGTTTTGCCGTAACGTACCGTGTATCGTCTCTTTCACACCGCATCACGTTCCATTTCGGTCCCCCATAACCCCGTTGCGCTCCAAGTTGCTTATAGTTCCGTACAGGTCTTTCATTTTATCGTAACTCGATCTCAGATCCAGACATCTCGGAAGCTTATTCCATTTCCTACACTCATCATCATTTTATTTTATTATTTCACGTGGCAGTCTCCTGCCATTTAAGATAAAAGTATATTGAATTTTCGGGAAATTATCTATAGATACCTCTGAATTTCAAAAATTACTTGTTTAGCGAAATATTACTTCAAAATGATCATTTACATGTAGATATATACATGCAGATTTTTACATGGAAGAATATATGAGAGAATTTTCAAATAAAGGATATGAACAACGAATCATTTTCCGGACTATGCGCAACTTTGAAATATTCCGTATTTGTAACGGTATGTCCGTTCGCACAAAGTTTTCGTTAAAGGGAACTTTTATTTGGTATATTTTTATGTATTTTTCACACCATGCTAAAATTGATCTATCATATGTCAAACAAAAACTGGATAGCTTTATTCAATGAAAAAAAAAAAATCTTTTAAAACAGCTTGCAAGTTAAATTAGATTACCTTGTGAATTTTGTCAAAGGATAGAAATAAATCATCATTTTTAAAATAAAAATACGCTATTACAGCTGTTTATATAATATACCAGTTTCATCACATCAAAAATGAATTCATCCAATATTTCAATACAGATTTACTTTAATCAATGTACTTCAATTAATGTTCCCTTTATACAAGTGCTATGGAATTTATTACATTTGTTATATTTTTTCTGGCCTCGTAAAATCGGGATACTGTTCAACCTAATACATATCGCAAAGCTTTGCGTTATACGCGAAGGTGCAATTTCACCAGTTTGCTCTGGCTATTACTTTTTCGTGGTTCAACATTCTCATCATACAGTCTACTCTTGATTTATTATGATTGTTTATCCTGACCGACCTGGTTCCACATGACCATTTATGTCGGTCTGTATTAATTCCATTACCCACGATATGATGCTCCCGGTATTGCTTTCCATGTTTCGATATCAATTTCGACGTTTAATTAATACAATACCTCCGAAGAAACGTCAACGGAAAATCGATGATATTTTTATTTCTTTCTGTAAAATCTATACATTCCATGATTTAATTAATTAAATCATGTCGTTTGACATTGCGGTCTTTGTCCCCAAGTTACTGTGCATCAATTAAATTTGCGCACTAAATTTTTTCCATATACGATTTTATATATTTTTCGTATTATGTTATGATTTAAAATGCAATTTGCAAAAAAAATTTTAATTTACGAAATTCCTTAAAATTTCCGCGATGTTATTAAAAAACGCTCTGATATTTTTAAAGAAATAACTCGACATGAATGGAAATATATTTTTTTATACAATATGCGAAATACACTTTTTATCAATTCATAATTCAAATTCTGAATTTTTCAAAATGCTACATGTAATTAGCATTTATCAGTATCGAAATAATAATACGCAAAATAGATGAATACTGTTTAAAGAATTTGTTATTTTTCAGATTGATAGGTTAATTAACTTATTATAACTTTATCAATTATTTCTAGTGAAAAAATTCGGCGTTTAAAACAAAAGATATACGATACCGTCACCAAGATTCTCCCTTGACAGTTTTATGGGTCGTGAATCTGATAATGTACCGAAGGATTAAGGCGCCGAATAAGAAAATTTCACTTTACATCCTCGGTCGGCCACATAAATCGAAACTAGCTAATCCCTTTTCGATTGCGCGTACTTTTATTCCTCCCTCTATACATTAAGATTTAAGTTCTCCGAATGGCCAACGGCAAGTCTAAAACTGTAGCTATAGCTCGAAGCGTTTTTGAATGTTTTCTGTATATTCACTTTGCTGAAGGAAACTAGAATAAAATAGAGCAAACTAGAATACAACTTTATTTTTTCTTACGATAAATGTCTCTTCAGAATAAACAATTAGAAATAAACCATTTGCGTGTATAAACTGTCAGAAATTGAAGGAGGAAAAGAATTTAACGTATAGAGCGTGTTAAAGTTCTCGATCTTAACTTTAATTAGAAATATTTTGAAAATGGTCTTATCACACACTATAGTTTTTAATTTGAAGTTAAATATTAAGATTATTAAACTTCAAATTTGTATATACTGAGAAAATTGAGCTTTAAAAATGTTTTTTCTTTAAAAATATTTTTTTTATTATTGACAAGATATTATCTCAAAAAAAATTCTCACAATACAATTTTTACTCACATCACTTATTTACTTTAAAAGTTAACAACTAAAGAAATGTTTTAAAGTAGGGGAACAATATAAGCAAAAATTATATTATAGGAATCTTTTTTTGTTTTGAGATAATATCTTATTAATAATAATAAAATATTATTTTGAAAAAATTAAGTTTTTTAAAAAAATGAGAAAAATTATTCGTGAATTTAACAGAAAATTCAACATAATTATTGACTAATTATTGACTAATCAAATAACATTAAAAAGAATGGTTTTAAAAAAGAATCATTAAAATTATCACAACTCAAAATGAATGGGTTTTAAGAGTTCTAAAACAAAAATAAAAATGACATTTATTCACGTTAAAAATATATTCTTTGAATTTTTATAAAGTCATTTTGTAATGAATAATAGGATAGTATTATATATTTATACTTAGGGTAATATTTATACTTATCTCATTTGTCATGATAATATGGAAAATCGTATTTTTTATGTGTTTCTTTTAAAGTAAAACAAAGATGTCTCAATTATCAAAATAAATTATTATCAGGACTATTTCGTAAATAGGCAAGAAATATACTCGGTTTTTGATATTAAATATATATGTTATTGCTTTGTAACAATATTATTTGCCAGCATTTTGCTGCAAAGTAAGATCATTCGGATTGTCCCGTTTGTGATCTTCTGCGAGCATAGCCGGGCGCTATCGGTACGGCGAAATAAAAGAAAGAGATCGCTAAATCAGGCGACGTAATTTCACCATGTTGCTCCGTGGTAATCCAAGCCTGCCACCGGCGGCGGGACGATTCGTCCTTCAGGACGCACCGGTACCTAAGCGTAACGGATGTAACGCGCCCTACGGCCAGGATCGCGTCGTGAATCTTGTGGGACAATTCGTCCCCACTCGAGAACCGAGCTTCCCGGATTCCTCGGGAAAGGATAACCCGCCGCCACGGAATCCCCGCACGGAAAATTCCTTATCTGTATCGCCCCACCTCCCACCCATTCTTCACCCCTTTCGCCGCGCCGGGGTTCACGTTCCTCCTGCATCCAGGAGTTATTTCTCCTCGCTCCTATCGGGCCAGCGCGCGCCAGTTCACCGCTCGAGAAACTGTTGTCCTTCGCCTCTCCGAGGATCCTCATGGTGCTAGGATGCCGCAAACGTGGGAGGCAAAAACCGCACGCAAACCGGCGTGTTGGGAACTCGCGACGTACGGCGGAAGTGCCTTTTCCGTAGACTTAAATTATAATACACGTATACGAAGCGAGCCGACAATATCAAGTAATTATATAATTTTAAATAATTTGAAAAAACGCAAACCACAAACTCGTTACGAATAAAAATTCTGAAGTATTAAAATAATGGCTTTTCAGCCGATTATATATAATTTTACATAATTTTGCATAAATTAAAAAGAAGGAAGAATATTTGCCACTTGGCGACATTAGAAAAATGTTGATCCTCAACAAACGTTGAGAGAAGGGAGGGGGAAGAAAAGGGGAGAAAGAGAGAGAGAGAGAGAGAGAGAGAGAGAGAGAGTGGGAGAGAATATTCTCTCTTTTCTTTTGTTCTTTCTTTTTTTAATTTTAAACACGTATACGCGCATACGCCGAGCAATTATCGTCACGCTATCTCGCAAGGCATTAAGTACGAAGAACGTACGAAGAACCAGCAAAAGAGAATGTGGATTCGAGCACGAGCCATTCTTATTATCACGTATTACGGTGGAGATGAGAGCTCGGGCTGCGCGGGAAGCCACGAAGTACGTCACTTTCAACGATAAAGCGGCTCTCGCTATTTCTCCAGTATCTCCGGGTCATACATGTAGAAGCTCGTACACGCACCGTAACGGCTCTTCGCATGCTGCTTTTCCCTCTCTTATATTTTACGTTTATATCTTATTCGGTCTCGCGCTACTCGAGCAGGCGTACAGTGGAGGTTAAACCGAAACGCGACAAGAGTATTGACATTTTATTCGCCCGAAACGATCGATCGCTATCGGCACGGGAAATATATTACTGCACCGACGCCGGGATCTCTTGGAGAGCTCTTACGGGCTGATTCATACCGGCCGTCGCTATTACCCCCTGGCTTTCCGCGACTTATCCGTAAGTCGTTGGAAAACCGTATCGCACTTTTCCACCCCGCGCGCCAGCCTATCGTCCAACCCCTCCGCCGTATCGCGAAAGAATAGCGACGGACCCGCCGTTGGAAGTAGTCGCGAAGTGTAAGGATCAGACCACGAGCGAAGGGGAATTCCACTTGGAGAATTCAAAATCGAGTTACTATATCTGCTGAGATGTGTCTCGAGCGTTTCTTGAGAATCCGTCGTGACAGTATTATCGAATTTGTCTCGCAGCAAAGAGAGACCTTCTATTTATCTACCGAATTGATGTAGCCGCTCGCTAATTGTTCACTGACTTAGCGAGAAATAACAATCCGATTAGAATTAGAACGGGAAAGTTATTTCATCATTAACTGGTACGTAACGGGTTATTATGGAAATTGGTAAACTTATTTACGAGAAGTATTTATTTAGGCTTAGCGAACTTGAAGTAATGAGAACTTAAAATTATGTTATACCGGTAGATGTACAAGGTATAACACGTGACGTAATTCATGAATTGATCAATAATTGAAAACTTTTATTTTTATAATATCATCTTTTTTAGATGCATGATTTTTGAAAAAGAAAATTATGATAAAAAAAGCTTGTAAAACGCTACGAATTAATTCCAACACCTAATATATATATTCATTTAAATAAATATATATATAGTTCAACATCTTAACATTCAGACCATAGTGGCGTTTCGTATTTAAAGTAAAAAAGAGTTACCATAGGAATTCAAGAATATATTTTTTTTACATGTAATAAGTATCGCTCATTTGCTACAACACCGACTTACAGTAATTGTCAAAAGTTTCTGACTAACAAATAATTCTATTATATTGCTTAGACAAAAAAATCTTTGTAAATGAATATCTAATATATAAATACTTGTAATATCAAGGTTGCCACAGACTTGGAAAATCGGGAAAAGTCAGAGGAAAATGTAAAAAAGTTTAGAATTTCGAAATTTGCTCATAATTTCCTTAAACTATTTCCTAACTCCTATTTTCAAATAACTGTTATAATTTTTTAAATATTATATCTGACGTTTAAATACGTTCAAACTTGCGCGCTTTAAACGATTTTAACAAAATAATTAAAATGTATACTTTATTCAGTATTTTTATTTGATCCCTCTTTTTCGCTCAAAAATTTTGAGTTGCTTATAGAAAAAAAAACGGAAACATAAAGAAAAATGGAGAAGAACATAATTTTATTCCTCTACAATCAATTATTATACCAAAATTGAATTCAAAATTAATTTTACAATATTTTAATAACTTATTATTATTGTTAAAACATTGAAAACTCATTAGCTGAAACTTTGTTTTTTAAATTATTTGACTTATTAAGTCGTTGTAACAAATAAGCAATATCTATAAATAAACAATTTGAAAACAAAACTCGATAAATATCACATACATCTATAAGTGAATAATTGCAAGTCTAAGGAAACAGCGATGTAATTTACGGGATATATTACAACGTTTGTAGTCACGATAGCAATTAAGCAGTTGGATGATAAATTATGTACTTAGAGATAAATGAAGCATTCATATAAATGATGCATAATTAACTTGCTTACACAATTAACTATCAATGTCTGTAGCAATATCCATTTTTCCGGATATTTAATTCTTACGAATTGATACTTCCGAGCAACTTTCACAATCTAGAGATATCGACAAAGCGATCGCGTGAAAAAAGAGACAATATATTGAGTTCGCTTTTATTATACGTCTGTATGGTATCATATTTTATATTTGCACCGATATCAAATGTTAAAATCGCGGAAGAATTTAATAAGCTTCAAATTGGCATGGGATGCGTGTATTATAATGATACTCTTTAAAACTTTTAGGATGAATCTCACTTATATGAAGAGTGAAATCTCACTCTTAAAGATTGAAAATGGAGCCGCTCTTTTATAATTTTCACTCTTCAAAATGAGATTTCACTTCAAAGAATTCAAAGAGTATATTTACACCTGTAAATGCCATTTTCAGCGAACAGTCACAAGCGGTTGTATCTCGTAAGTATCCGCGCGGTAAGTATCGATTGCTTCTGATTGCTCGTTTCTCAGGAGAGAGGGGGTGAAGATCAGAGACACGATCATCACGAGGATCGCGGATATCTTCTAATTGTTTCGCTCCGGTAACGATTGATATGGCCGATAAACGCTTCGTCCATGTATTTGCCTCGAGCTACTACGCGATGCCATACGAATCCTGACACGCTCGGCAAGTGGGTTTTCGCCCCTTTGCGAGAGCCCCTCCTCACGGCAGTGAGGAGACAACCTCCGTCTTTGCTTGTCCTATTAGTAGATCCATTAGAAGATTATTTGTTCCCTAGACCGTGTCTGCTCCCATTATGTCTGAATAGCGTATAATAACGCACCAGATTTTCACGTCAGTATTTTTCCATCTGAATTCTCGCTGGAGTTTCTCATGAAACAATCGATAATGTGAAACGCGATTGGAATACACGCGTCAGAAGCGACCACGTAGATAATGTTGTTGGATAAAATAAGCTTTTCGCAAAATAACATTTCGCGCTCGTCAGTCATTCACCGTTTAGATAACGAATGATAATTGTACAAAAAACACATTAGCTTCAAATCATTATTCACGTTGGCGAGGTGTGACAATCGATTAAGATAATAATCGCTCGCTAATGAAGTTATGATTGTCCCTGTCGCAATCATGAAATAGTCAAGGATGAAATATCGCATTACGCGCGGCCTAAAAGCGCAAGTTTCTAGCGGGTGACGCGAGTTTCCGCAGAACTTCAACTGCAGTTTACTAACCAACAAATGACGGCGTCCCGCAAAGCTCTCGTCGTCACATCTGCGCTTGATATGTTATTTTTTTCTCAATGCCAATTTCTCCCGGGGAATTGGGAAAATTCGCATGTAAATACACGGCACAGCGAATGTACGCGTCATGACGTCGCACGCTCGGCGAGTAATGTTACCCGTCTATCTGCAATGCTCCAATTAACGTTTGCCCAATAAATCGTATTGGTGTGAAAATGAAAATAATTTCACTGCGTGTTTTGGTCAATTAGTTACCATATATTTGTCACGTGAGTATTTTAACCGGCGATAATTTTCGCATTAAAACTATGTCGCCTGTATGACGATTTGATGTGATAATGGTTAAAGGAGATATACGGCGCGAAAAGGGGAAAAAAAAATCCTGGACGAAGATAAATATTACAATCCAAATTCATCGAATCGAATATATTTTTCAGTTTTATTATATTGTTAACGTCTCTTCAAAGGGACGTGCTATTCCCTCGTAGAGAGGTCTCTTAACATCGACAAACGCGAAACTCTCGACAGGTGAATTTAGTCAAGCGTGGCAGGAAATTTTTTTATCGAATTATCAATTTTTGCTCTTGCGTCAAGAGGACGATTTATTGCTTTACACTTGGGACACGCTGAGATATGAAAATCGATAATCGCGTCGAGAAAATAAAATTCTGCTGTCTTATGCACAGGTAAATTGAAGCGCGGTATGAATTTAAAAAAAGCGCACATGTTTGGAATAGCATTTTGTCAGGAAATTAAATGCAACAGAAAACATATGCGTTATCAAAAAGTTTATAAACATTTAATAAAAAAATATTATGTAAATAAATTTTTTAATAAAAATAACATCAGTCATCATAATTCTTATATTTTTATTTCTCTAATAATAAATTTTATATAATTTAAAACAGTTTATTTTGTAAGAATTTATAACTTTGTGATTTTTTAACAATTCTTTTTACTCTTTTATGACTACTATTACGATTCTTTTTTTTATAAATGAAGTTATAATTTAAATCACAGATTACAGGTTATCGCATTCTGCTATTCGTTGCAAATGCAAAAGGGGTGGCAGTACTTCTCCGGCCGTTTAAGAGCATTTCTTAGGAGAAACGCGACTGTTTAGATGGTCATCTTTTGATTGCTGGGATTTATACGAGCGCGCAGATCAGATACGGCTGACTCCAATTCGCCTTGGAATCGGTAGTGCCGGCTGCGCATTTCAGTCTTCGGCAAACCTAGGAAAGTCCAATTTTCCGACCATGTTCTTTTCCCGTCCTCGCCATTTTCGTCTTTCTATTCTCTCTATTTTGTTTATCTTTCGTCCTCATTCTCTTGGAATGTCCCCCGAATCAATTTTGGAATACACGTACTTTCGAAAATCTGCGTTTCGAAAGTACATTCAGTTCAAAATAAACACTCCGTATAAGCAACTCTTTTTGCATTCGAAAGACGTGTTGCAAAATAAATAACATTTCTTTTAAACGAATTTTTTTATTGTTAATTTATTTTGAATATAATATAATAAATAGTATATAATAAATAGAATATATAATAGTATAGTAATATTAGGTATAGTAATATTATTATCTATTTATATTTTTTCATTCATCTGAAATTCTTTTACCTGCTTTATTACCTATTAGTTACCTATTATTCATAAGTTTGAAGAGTTTCCTGAAATGAAGAATAACTTACAGCGAATGCTATAAATCAATTTTTGAGCTAAAACTTTAAATGATGTTTAATAAAGAGCCTAATATTTTAGACCAACACTATGACACTATTTCAGTGTCACTATAATGACTTTCCCGTTTTAAAGGTTAATTCTGCTAGGCTTTAAGGAATAAAAAACGCGTTACATTTTGGATATAAATTATAAAGCAGCACGCGGATTAAAACAAACATGAACGATGAATGATGGGTAATAATGTGTCGTAATATATTACGCTGTGTAACGTGCAGTAATGAAATATTCTCCCCCACGGTGCTGGGATTGTAAATGGTTTGCGATCGACGCCGCAACTTATCGATTAGAACGCTATAAAATGTTTTCGCTCTTTAACATAAAATTTCACATTTACGATATTAATCCGCTATCGACGTAATCTCCCGTACAATAACTTTAGTTATTCGAAAATTACTCGGGTTACCCGTAATTTAAAAATGCTCCGAGAAATTGAGATCTGGACGGCGTTCTAAAGATCTGAAAATGTAACATCCAGACTTCGTTATCGCTATTTTTGCGTTTAAAGTTGAAATATTAATTTTCTATTTTCCTGTTTTTATATTAGACTTTAATATCGGACGAGTTATATCTCGATATCTGTGATAAAATAGCCATTATCGTAAACGAAATTTATTATTTATTTATCTAAGTATTAATTTTAGAAAAATAGCACCGCATGCATAGATATTCTGTATTATTAATGGAAAGTATAATACGACTAAGTGAAAGATATTTTTTATTTAAAATTGCTTTTAGAATACAGATAATCATAATTATAATAATTGTATTGATTCAAATTACTTATAGAAATAAATTTAATCAAGTTCTATTTGTAATGAGTAATAAAGTAATTTATCACTTTTTCTAGTACGCGCATTGATTGAATTTTTCAACATCGTTTAGGATACCATCATTGTGTTAACAAGATAGTAATCAAAATAGAAATTCGCCGCGACCGCGCTCGCGAAGCTAGTCTAATTTATTCTCCAAAATGGTTACAGCAAGTCCGCGCGATTCCCAGCAATTAATCTCGCTCGTCGATCCCTCGATAACAAATCCCCGGGGAGCAGTCGTACGCAATTTGAACATTAAATTGGTCCTGTAAATAAATTCGAAGGTCCTGTAAATAAAGCCGACCGATTCTCTCGAAAATGTAATAACACGAAAGTCAGTAATGCTCGGAACGATCGACAAAGATACTTATATACTTCGAGAGAAATAACTTATTAACTCTTGCATAAGTTTTTATTTTCGTGTATCCGAGAGATGCGTCGACTAAATTTAATGGGCGTCTTGTTCGCCATTTCGTAAGTTCCGGTACCCGACGCTACTCGGGAGCGACTTTCTAATTCGATCGCTAATGTCACCTAGGAAATTTACAGCGGCAAAGTTTATCTTACCGGTTAATTCCGCCGGGCTACGTTTCTTCCGCTCTGTCGATACGCTCATTTCGAGTTTCTCGCGAGATCTCCTCGCGGATTTTAGCTTGGATTCCATGCTCTCCGCGGATGGTAGATGCATCGTGTGAGGGATTCTGATCGAACTTTGTGGTTTTCTTGCTCGCGTCGATTGCGATATTGCGAATGTAAGTTTTTGATTAGAAAAAAACTCGCCACTACATTAATTATAAAATTATATTTACTCTGTGTGTGTGTGTGTGTTTTATATGCTAACATTATACTGATATAATCTTAGAAATTGTATAGGTAATTGAAGAATGAGCATTAGAAAAATTACGTTAATAAATACGTAGCTTGTATTTTTCGAATGATTTTTTTACTGGAAAATCTTTCTGTTTATATCTCTGAAACTTCACAAGAAAGTTCTCAAGTTTGTATTATCGATCATGAACTTTTACAGGAACAGCGGGATAAATACGTTCTACATTTTTCTCCTTAATCTTTTTAATGTTTCTCTGACATCTAACTAGAATTGAGTGGGGCCAGCTTTTGATACTTTTTATTCATTATAAAAAATGATGTTCACATTAAAGTTGTCAATATTGTTGCCAATGACATTTCCTTTAATACTCGATTCTACTAATGTTTACTTTTAATCTCGGCTTAACTAACTCTTCATGTTTTTCTAGTTCTAAGAATTGGAAAAAGATGAAGAGTGAGTTGAATCGAGATTAAAGTTAATCTACATTGACAGAAACAGGCGTACGTGGAAGGCAGAGATTCCTTGAAAATAAATCATCTAGATGCATTGAAAACGTATGAATATGCTGACAAATAAGACAGATAGAGGATAGGAAAGAGTCTCCCCTTATTGGTAAGTGGAACATCCAGTGAGTGCGCGACTCTCACAATAAATTGACGACGCGAGCATCGCGGCGGTCGCAAATCCAGCTTTTTGGAAAATTAAACCTCTCTAAATCTCGCGCCCACATACCCCTCGCGTCCCTTCACCTCACGAAATAGCCAGTAATGTCCTGACTCCCTTGCTCTCTCGTACCCACTCCTATATCGCCTATTTATTTGCTATTGGCAAGGCTTCAGTGGCATACCGCCGTGTACCAGTGTGTGTGTGTGTGTGTGTGTGTGTGTGTGTGTGTAAGGGTGAACGAGTGGCTGCGGGCGTGTGTATCGAATAGAGAACCCATGGCGTGTACAACGATATATCTTTCAGCGGAAAGAAAGTATTCGACTAAAAAGACCAGGCGAATGGCTGAGAATCGAAAACATACTCTATCTCTTTGAGCTTTCGAGAAATGAATTACTTTTTATTTTTCGCTCATACCCGTATTGATTTTCGTCATAAAAATATTCCATGGCGGTAAGGAAGTGAAATTAAAACGCAAATATAATAATAGCTCAATAATTTTCCTCAGAGGAAGTTATTTTCGCTATTTCGGTGCAACTAGGTTATTCGATTTATTAAATTAGTCGAGAGAGTATATCACACACACAACATGCATCCTAAAATTTGCTGCCGGAAGTTGAATTTACTTCGTTAACAAGTAAGCATTTCGTCTTGCTACGAATTGCGAAGTGTTAACGCTGTTATCTTAGAGCGATTCTGTATTTTACACCGAATAAGCATTAAAATTAGTGTAAGGAGGAACAAATCACTCTTAATCCATTACTCGCTTACTTACTGTTAGTTACGTGATATTTATTTATATTAGTTGCAAAAATACGAAAAATATTCTACACATTGAAGGAACGAACAACAAGCAACGTTTCCACAAAGTCATCAAAACTCTTTTCCCGGCTCACTCTTACAAGGCGAATAGAAGGCGTGCTTTGACTTTATAAAACCATACTGCGCCGTTATAAAAAGAAAAAGTCGTCATACAGCGCAGTCGTTTACCTGAAAAGTGCGTTCTTCCGTCATATAAAAGTAATTAACGAATATTGCGTAATGAGAGGAGAGGCGGACGAGGCATAATGGCGAGTCTGGTATATAACATATAAATTATTCAATCCTTTTTAAAATGACAATTTAAATTTACAGACTAATTACTTCATTTATAAGGCCTATTATTAAATCTTAATGTTAAACCTACTTTTAAAAAAATAAAATGTATCTTCATTTTAAGGATAGAAATTAATTTATTATTATTTTGCCAAATTTTCTACGAGAAATGAAATGGTATATGATTTTAATAAATAAAAAAATTATAATTTTTCTTTCTAGCAAATTTTTTTTCTTGGTTTATTAAAATTATACACCATTTCATTTCTCGTACGATGCCAAAGATGAATTTGACAAAGTAATGTAATAATAAATTAATTTCTATTCTCAATAGATAGATATAACATTGAATTTAATAATTCATAAATAGATTATTTTATTTTATTTCTTTATTTTTTTAAAATTACGAAAGAAAAATTTTTATTTATTAAAATTTACGCGACTTTTTTCTTACCGAAAGAGTCTTTATAAAAATCAGCAAATAATAATAATAATAATAATAATAATAATAATAATAATAATAATAATAATAATAATAATAATAATAATAATAATAATAATAATAATAATAATAATAATAATTTAATTAGTTATATTTTAATCGTACTTGATATTAAATTTCTATTTTTATATTATTCATATTATTTTTTAGAATTAGTAATTTAATTAACCTCTAGAATATACTATAAAAATACTTTACGATGGTAGTGAGAAAATTACATATTTACATATATATTTTATAAACGAGTAAAATTCTTTGTAATTGCTAACTAGAAAATGTCGCGTACAAATCGTATAAAGTAATACAATTATTTAGTATTTATTGCAGAAGAAAAAATAACAAAGGAAAAAAGTTAAAGCGATATTATAATACAGTTAATTTGTTACGAAGCTTTAAAGAAATTGTTAAAAAACGAAACCATTAGGAAGAATTGTACGTACATTTTTGTTAAATATGTTTTTTTACAATTCTCCTGAATACTGAAAGTAATAATAATGAACGAAATAGAAAGAATATGAACAGAAAGAAATTGAAGTATTTTAATTTTAATCCAACTTGTATTGTATTCCGTTTCTTTTCAATTAAAAAGTGCAGAATTTACAATTCTGTAAACATAATAGAAGTATTATATAAATATAATAATAATTAATTGATTTTGGTTTTAACTTCAAAGTCTTGCTTTGTATTTCCTGTGAAAGCTTTTAACAAGGAAAATCTTTCTTCATTATAAATGATAAAATGTTATACAAATATGAAGAAACGCATTTACGATTGATGAAGAAATTAAGTTTATTTTGAATTAAATGAATATGCAACTATGACAATTTTCTGATTTATGCCATTTTAAACATAAAGGATATCCATGTTTTAATAACTTATTTACCGAAGTTATTCTTGAAATTTTAATTATTAACAAATTTTTAACAAAGGATGTGCAAATCTTCAAACATATATGCGTAACATATAGACTGCTCCTCCATTTTTCCTATGTATACAATGCTTTAAACTGAAATGAAGATGTCGTTATCCGTGTTACTAAAATTACAGAAATAAAAATGAAAAAATTGGATTTGTTTTCGATTTATATATAATACTTAGGCTATATGAATTTAAATCATCTTCAGTAAAATGCATATTTTTTATTTTTTAAGCATCCTTAAATATTTTTTAATTTGTTTTATCGATTCTTTAAATAATAGGGCGCAACATCATATCAGATATAGAGCTGTCATTAGCATATCATCTGTATATGGTCAAAAATGCAAATTAAAAATCGATTTGTTTGAAAATGTACAAAAATCTATCGATTAAGGCTATTTCGATCTAATTTGCTCGTAATTAACGAACTAAAGTGAAATTGGCTTCCGCAAAATGTATGTTTTATTAATGACTATTTTACTAGAAGTATGCAAACGAAAATTCGAAATATGCATGTACAAACGATGAAAAATTGAATGCGCTAGAAAAAATAATTTTTTTTTCGAATGTTGAAGTATTAATTTTACACGGGTTAAAAATTATTTCATTTATTTTAATATTACAGCTAATTTTTCCACTTTCATCAATTTTAAAGTCTTGGCTATTTCTATTAATTCATAGTTCTGCAGCAGTTAGTTTCTTTCATTTTTTTAATCGGCCGCAAACATTTGTCATACAAGCTCGAACAACAACAGAGGCGCACGAGTCAGCGTGCCAGCCGTCGAAATGTCAAACTGCCAAAATGTCAAAACGGCAATCAATTGTGAGTCGTGGATTTTTATTTTCTGGAATTTTTGCTTCGCGAATGTCATGAAAGCACTGCCCGCGTTTATTAATTTTGCCGATGGCATTGTTTAAATGCAGGATATACATACATGTAGACAATTTTTACAATTGTGCGCGACGTGTTTGCAATAAGCATCGCAGTAGAAAAATGCTTTCGAAAAATAATTGCTGTATTTTTAAAGATCAGTAACTAGAAATCATTATAGAGCACGTGAAGAAACTAAAGTAAATAACACAAAAGGAATAAAAAAATTTAACTTATCACAAATTTAACTTATCACATTTACACTCGCATTTTTACATTCTGATTTGTGTATTTATCTTCTAGAAATATACATTTAATTAATTATGTTATTTAAATTTTTCCGATTAATTAATATCAGAAAATTAGTTAATTAATTTTGTTTTTTATATTATATGGAAAGAACGATTTTGCTGAAGTATCTAAAATATTAGCTGGATCCAAAATAATAAGTTTGTGTGGATGATCCAAAATAATTATTAAATAATTATTTGTTTTGATCAAAATAATTATGTAGAACGCTCAAACCGATTGCTCAAACTGTTTACAGCATTGCCGTCATATTCAAATGTTCCGTATAATTATTTTAATGATCCATTACAATTTCCAGTTCAGTATCTAGCCAAATTTTTAAATAATTAAATGAATTTTAAATAATTTAACGAATTTTTAAATGCAGTAAAAAATCGTTCTTTTCGTATACGTGTTGAGGGACTAGAATTAGTTTGTATAATTAAAGATCTTTATAATTTGATGATTTTTATAGGCTGCAATTGTTTTCCACTTAACTAATTTTCTCAGATAAAAAGTAAGTCGCCACGTAAATTCTCAGTGGCAAAATTTTTCGTTGCGACCCCAAAAGGTCCGTTGGAACCGTGTTATTCCTTGAAAATTATATGCCATGTGCTACACATTTCGTATATATTGTATGCGAAAGTGACGAAATATTTCATGGCGTTATTTTGCTTGGTAAATTGCGCGTTATATATGAAACTTATCACAATGTGCGTATACGTGTGCGATCACGTACTGCAGGCACTACGGGATATGAACTAAAGAAAAAAAGAAAGATAAATCCAATCCATGATGTAACAACTTTCATTTGATAATTCCCAATCACACCAAATTATTAATCGGCATTATTAATTGCAGGGATAGCTCGCACTGTACAATTAGCGGAACGTTTACGTAAATTAACGATATTTATTTAACAGTCCTGCATAACTGATTCTTGCTGCTAAGTGAATTTGACAATAATTACTGTAACAATTAGCAGTAACATCAATTATATGTCGTTTCTTTTCAATTCCAAAGTGCAGAAATTATGTACTTCATTTCACATATTCGACAATACAATATTAATTATTTCCTTAATATAGCAAGAGCTATCTTAGTGAAATTTTTTAATAAGAAAAATCTCATTTGTTTCGATTTGAATGATGGCTCACGATAAATTGTAAATCTTATTACGAAAGAACGAATTTTATTCGTGAAATTTTTGAATGGTTGAAATCTCAAACGTGATGTACTTTATCGTGCGATCGAAAAGGCAGCTCTGCAAAAGAGGCTACACGAAAAAACATATTCACGTTTTTGGCTAGCACGTTTCTATAATAACTTCGCCGGATGTGGCATAGCAATTTGCTTATATGTTTAAACATTTATTATCCAATAAATAGGTATGGAAATGGGAAATCGGTAAAAGAGCGAAAGATTGAAAAATCGATACAGAATTTAGACGAGTTTAGAGATACTGAAGGGGGTATTGAAGCAAGATTTAGCTTATCGGTTGTTTTATAAATAAACATTAACATTACTTACATATTAAATTATTAAATATTAATATTGTATTACTTATTAAATTTGAACTTTTAATTATCTATTTTTAATACTCTCAACATAATTATTATACCTCGATTTAAACATATGCAAAAAAGTTCTTTAAGAAATATTATTCAAAAACATTTTAATAAAAAATACAGACATAAAATATGGAAAATAATACAAAAGCAATTATACGCAATAAAATTTTTTATTTTCAAATATGTTAATAAATTTTAATTATTTAAATATTATGAATTTTGTAAAGTCATTTTAATTTAATACCATGAAAGCTAATCCATTATTTTGTATTTTATTAATTTATAAATGACTGACTTTTGTGCCAATAGAGTAAAGTAATATACATATATATGGTGATTTCAGTGAATTAATTTTACCGGCGGCTATTGCCGCCAGTTTATTGGCGACAAACAATTGATAGACAATTACGTTATTTCGCGTAGGCGGAGGCAGTACGAGTGTAAATAGTGAGTCGAAAACAAAGTGAATCTCGCGAGTTGGAGAAGGAGGAGTTGGAAGAAAAATATCTAGGAAGAATTTACTTATGCTAATTGAAAGGGATTCTAAAGTTGTCTGTATTACCGTCTAAATATAATTTTTGTATAATAATTACTTTTTTCTTCTTTTACTAATTCGAAAATCTTTTTTTAGGATTAAAATATATACATTAATATGTATCTGAAGTGGAGTTTATACTAAGAACGATAAAAAATTTCGAAATTGAGATCTTTATCATTTCTTAATCCAATATATGGCGCTTTATCACGTGACAACATTTGCTTCATGTAAAAGCTGTGCAATCTGTACTTACGAAATAATAATTCACAGATTATAGTAATTTGTATGAAGAAACAGCGTGGAATTTTTAAAGTTGAACATAGAGTCTAATTAAAACGTAATTGTTATACAAAAATTTATGTGGTGTGCGTGAGTGAGCTACTGATGTAGTAATATGTCAATGACATGTAAATCATTTGTGTGTAAGTGCTATTTACGATCTGACTAATCGTCTTTGGGATCCCCTTAATATACGCCGATTGCATTTTAATTAGTCAATGATTACACAGCACCGTGTCGCGATGCAAGGATTTACCAATTGCGAATTTTGCATTTTCGGCATCTCCCCTTGATTACTCGTAAATTTGCGGCCAACGCGGATTGACAAGATAATGTTTTAGTTAGCTAGTGACGATAATCGCGAATACAAATGCGATGTTACAATGCATATTAATCCGCAATTCGCTGCCACCAGCGAAATAATTTTGTACACTTTGTGAATTTCCGAGTATTCATTGGTCCATCGATGTCACCGTAAGCGTTTTCGAAATACATTTTTACGTTATATATAATGGAAACAAGAACGGATAAATTATTGTGCGTCAAATATTCTGGTACAAGAGGCATTCCAAAATGCACCCAAAATTAACTGACGATGATAACAATTAATTCGATTAAATGACATTTTCATAAAATATTTGCTATTCTCTGATATTTATGAAAATAAATAGATAATGTTGATCTCATTAATGAATTACCTCTTTGATATCTAGTAAATAAAATCGATATGCGTGCGATAAGTAAAATGTACATATATAAAGCGTTAATAATATAACTTTCGAATGAAGTATGCAGTTAATTGGAAAAGCGTAATATACATTAATAACTACATTTTGATATTTCACATTTTTCTTTTTCATCTTATTTCCGTTATCGTGTTTGATTACGTTTGCTATCACTTGTCGTTAAAATCAAAATTAACAAAATGATTTTGATGATTAATATGAATAACCGCAAAAACAAGTGTAAAATCACTTCGCTGCTGTATCAATTGTTATGAAAATAACGCAATTACAGTTAGTAATGAAATATAATCAACAATGAGTTAAAATTTGCTTTCAACTAGAAATTATGTGTTTAATGCTATACGATGTATTTAAAAATAGAGAATATAAAAATGAAATAAAATTAATTTATAATATTGAATTATGTATACAATAAAAATATATTTTACAGTGAAACAATTTTAATACACTCTTGGTACAGAGTTGAATTAATTTATAATTTTTATTGAAACTTGGTATTTTATTAATAAAAATTAGACATTTTTTAATAAAATAAAATAATCCGAAACCCGCGTTAAAAATACCATAAAAATCTTTTTAAAAAGTCGAGGTTTGAGAATAATATTCTTAAATATTTTTATTATAAAATAAAGCCGTATTTTATAATCCGAAATTAAAAATGTAAGGAGAAAAGCGAATTATTAAATGTTCAGTTTTTTATTAAACAGCTGCAGTTTATAATTTACATTTGAAATAATTTACAAATCACGATATGCGATATTTAATTACATATATATTTATGATATTAATATATATTATTGATATTATTTTTAAAATGAACCAATTGCAATGACGAAATCGAAGGCGAAAATTAAAAGTACATTTTAACCGTGAATAATACATTACAACTCTATATAGACGATGAAAAATAGAGGTACATCTTCGTGAGACAGCTCGTCGAGAGTTTAGGATTAATTTTCACTTCATTCCCGTAAATGCCGCTGAATGCATTTAGTCGAATGCACGTTCAAATCCGTCGAAAGACAAGCCTGCAAATTGCGTTCACGCGATACTTCGCCTCCGTCTGTCTGCACGATCGAGAATCTTTTCACTTCGAGAGCGACCGGTTTAATTAACTCAGTGAATCCTTGCACCGCGCCACAAACGGAGGAAACTCTTTCTTGGACGCGCACGCCGTTAAATTCCTAAACAGCCGACTAATTACTTTCCCATCGTTTCCGGCTTACCACGCTCTTTTAAAATTTCCCGGACGCGGCGCGGAAAGTACGTAGAAAGGAAACTTTCTTGTTTGCGTCCGTGCTCAAAGGTCAACGTTGCTGCGATGAAAATCCATTCGCTTACCTTTGTATGCCGTGGATTTATTCGCATAATCGGGAACCAAGTTTTTCGATGAACTTCGTCAGCGTATAATGAAGTTCAATCGTTTTGTGGGATGCGATGGGATATTGACGAACTTTTATGAATCCGCTGTGCGTCCAAGTCGTAAAATTTATGGCCGATTCTCGTTGCGGGATAAGTTATTGCCGGAACTAGAACTAATTTCTTGGGCAATGTAGGACTTAAACCATTCATTTTTCAAGCGACAGAAGAGCCACATAAAATTTGGCAGCAACCACGTGAAAAAAGATCATAAATCATTAGTAAGATTTAATATTATCTTATGCGAATTTTAAACTTTTTTCTGAATGTGTCACTTAAATAAATATACAACAATTTCTGACTAACTTAAGAAACTGAAAGTTCCATGTATTCTTTTTGTATATCTTGCACATTATTATTTTAAACGTCAAAATTCAATAAAATCGCCGATGGCACATTTTTATATTATTTCAAACTTCAGACATGCGCCAAAAGAGTGATTCTGATTGAAACAATATTTATTTATGCTGAAATAACATCTTATTTAAATATGCATCACTTAAAAATAGAACTATTTCAACGTAGCACAGTTTAGGGGATGCTCGATTATATTCTTAAAATCCGATAACGTGCATATTAATTCTGGCATTAGATAACAAATAGATATGATATCTATTTTAGAAAATGAAATTACAAAATTTTCGTTTACGTCATGTCCAAAATGAACCATTCATTTAACAACGCGTTAAACCAACAGAATAATCAAATGATCAAATTATCATGATGTCATTAATTTTGCACCCATCACTTCATTTAATAACATGTTGAACATATGTAAATTATCTAAATTATCGTCTGGACTTGAATACGCTTGTCTATTTGTGATAAATGGTAAATGTACGTGTAATTAACTGGCGAATAATTATAAGACTAATATCCAATTTCTTCACTTTCATAAGTTGCAAATAACCTTATCCAGAAGATATCTCCATTGTAATCTGGGAGATATCTCTTGAATAAAGTTATTTAGGAGTGAAGAAATCGGGCATAAGGGGTTGTTCCATCTTTAGATAAAAATTATGTGATAATTTACCTATTGGATAAACAAAGAGTAAAAGAGTAGGAACATAAGAGAGTAAGACAATGGGCTTAAGTTTACCGAAAAGTAGAACAAGCCTAAGTGCAGAATAGTCTAAGTGAAGAATATATGGTATAGAATTTTTTATAATAAAAATAAAATATTATTTTTGCTAAATATGTACAATGTATAATATTATGTATAAGAGTGAATATAATATTCAGATATTTATTATACATAATATCTTATTGTAATAAAATTTCTATATATATGTAATATGAATTTATAATACACGTATTAAAAATATATGCTATAATGTATAGATATATATAATGTTATACAGGTGTTAGTATAAAGTAGCTTCAATTCATTGCACTTTTTGAAAAAGACGGTAATCAAATTTAGAGGAAAACTAAATATTTATATATATATATGTAATAACATTTATAACATGTCGTTTATATTATTAAAGGAATCTTTCTTGGCAAAATTCTTTTGTATGATGACTGAAGTTTTACACAATTAAAGTTTAATTATCACGATACTAATCCTAAATATCAACTCTCAACTTCACCGCTTTAACGATACGCTGAGCGAGCCAAAGCTTACAATAATACAGTGTTGTTAATTCTAAACGCTTTGCTCTTAAATGTCATTTCATCGATAGCTTCCTATCGTCTCAATTGCAAACCAGTCTCCGACATCGCACGTGCGCGAGTCGATTTAAATAAAAAAGAAGGACAGAGAGTTTCCCCGGCTAGGTGCTTGAAAGGCTCTCATCGTTGCTGTCGCGGTCCGAGGTAAGAGAGCGCTGATCGAGAGGATGAGCGTAATTTATTCGGAATCGATAATCAATTTACTGTCCGTCGCTCGCGCGGAACAACATCGGCCACTCCGTGTTACGTGAGACAGAAAAGCGATGGGACAAGAGGTCGAAGATAGAAAACAGAATGTGTGTAGTGCGAGCGGAATTATGCCGAGAGTGGCTCCGCGGTTATGGCAAGAAAATAATCTGCGTCCATCAGTATTTAAATGAGTTTCGTCGAAGTGAAAACGAAGCTACTCTAGTGGGTTTCGCGCGGATCCACATCTTGTTCATTCCACATCCATTCGCGATTATAATCCGTCAAATTGAAAATAAAAAAGAAGAGAGAGAGAGAGAGAGAGAGAGAGAGAGAGAGAGAGAGAGAGAGAAAGTATACAATTTTCGATCATTCTCTCATTCTTATGCTAATTTTTCGATACATTAAGAGAAAAGTATTTGGTATTTTTAACTATAATTGCATGGTAAAATAATTATGATTATCAGCTTCATTTTTATTATAATTATTATACAGAAAGACCGATTTTCAAATATTTAAAAATTTATCTAAATACAGGTCTGAAAATAATTTTGCTGGATCATCAAAATAATTACGTAGGAAACTCAAGCATGATAAGCTACAAAGGTTTTGATATTCAAGCAATCAGAGTTTAAGCATTCTACACAATTATATTTTAATTGAACAAAATTATTTTTAGATTTGTACTTATCTAGCTAAAATTTTAAGTATTTTAGTAAAACCATTCTTTCCATGTATTACTATATCTATTATAGTCGGGCCTATACTATGTATTTTTTTATATATAGAATTATAAATATAATTATTATTACTAACATTATAACAGCAATAGCTATAAAAATGAAACCAACTATAATTACAAATATCAAATTTTTTTCTGAGAGTACGTGATTTCTGTTTTATTCGTGATTCGTTGGCAAATAAAATATCTATATCAAAGTCACAAAGTTTCTTATAATAAACAGAAATGTGATAAATTTGAATTATTTGGAAAGCAGAGGCGAGTAAATCTTATTCAAATTAAAAGAATTTAATGAACTTGATAATGTAAAAGGAAACAATAAATTAAATCGAGCAGAACCCCGTCAAATATATATCTATAATTTTCATTTAACATAATCTTTGGTCTTTATTAACCAGCTCTAATTAATTATAGCTCCCTTAGTCGTAACTTCAGACTGTGATGGATTATACGTAAGGAAAGAAAATTTCAGTACATAGTCAACGCTAACTGACGTTGATGCTGCAGAGCTTAGACTTTAACCCTTTGTGGACTGGCGACCTCATTTAGAGTTACCTTCTTTTATTTTATAAACTACTCGCTCGATTTTTACGAAACTTTAACTATGAAATAATTTGATAATTTATTCAAATCTGAGATCAAACATAAAAAAATTCAAAATGATAGATTCAACGGACAGAATTTCAAATAAATAATTTAATTATCGTAAAACTTGTTTTAAGGAATTTTTAATTGCGAACTAACATCAAGTTTCTAGTTTCATTTTATTTGAAGCTCGTTAATGTTGCGTAAATAGTTAGTACTGATTTTTAAACTGACTTTCAAACTTTGAACTTATGAACCGTCTAACATTAGACTCTTTCATAGATTACTATACTTTTAATATTTGATATTTTTTGACTACATTGAAACTCAGAGATATCAAGAATCTTCTAAAACCGAGCTTTACGATAATCAGATTATTATTTTTTGAAGTCTGAATTTTAGGATTCTGAGGTCAGATTCAAATTCAGCGACTCTGAAAAACCTAGAGAACAAGATTTTCAAAGAATCAAGATCTTTTTAAAAAAGATCTTTAAAATGAGCTCTTAGCAAGATAATAAGTTACTTTGTTAGAAAGCTCCGGTTCTCAAAAGATTAAGCTCTAATGTTTTCATTGTTACAAATTTATTAATTTCGAGGAAAGCATTAATTCGTTACTCAAAAAAACTTGAATTTGAAAAATTATTCGAAGAATTTAAAATGTGCATAAAAAAGATTATTCCAAGCATGTTTGCAAAGGACACATGCTCTCTTTTTTTCTCCTCTCCGTGGTGCTTTGCGAGCCAACGAAGATGAAGATCGCCGGAAGAGAGACGGGTCGTAACCGTTCTGTGCTTTTATCTAAGAGAAATGAAAGGTGATGGGTGATGTTGCATCGCGGTGTTGCAACGCGGCTTATGAAAACGCAGGATGTGCATCATCGCTCTCATCGCTCGTTTTGTTTGCCGGTAACGTATGATATTAAAACGTGGCGTAAACCGACGCGATCGTCGGGTAGCTTCGCGAATGTATTACGGATCTCTGAGATTTTGGGATGCTTTGAAAAATGACTTACGCCAAATCCAATGTGCGAACATGCTAATGTTTCCGTTAACATTTTCAAGCCACTATCATAATTGATTACAATGTGTAAGAAATTGTTACAAGATACATTTCGATATTAGGTAATTTGAAGAAACATATTAGGTTTTATTATTTAACAAAGGCGGTCTCATTTAAGATCACCCCCTTAAATTGCTCGTTCGATTTTCATGAAACTTGGCCGGAATAGTTTGATAATGCTTTATTCTAATCTCATGTTGAAAATCATAATAGTAAATTCAATGTGGCGGAGACACAAACAGAATTTTGAAAAATAATTTGATAACCGTTCAATTTTTAGGACATTTTTAATTGCAAAGTAATATTAAATTTTCTGTTTCGATTTACTTGAACTTAATCAATGCTGCGCAAATAGTTAAAATTGATTTCTAAATTGGATTTCAAACTCTGATTATGATCCTGTGACACTAGATTCTCCTTAGAGATTTTCAAATTACTATCCTTTCGAAATTTTATATTTTCAAACTACATTCAACAACGATATCAAGAACTTTCTAAAACCAAGTTTCACGAATCAGATTATTTGTATGAAATTTGAATTTTAGTATTCTGAAGTCAGAATCGAATTCAGCGATCCTGAAAATTCTTAAAAATTAAGGTCTTTTTTAAACTCCTTTTTGTTAGAAAGTTCTCTCAAAGAGTTAAATCCTTCGTTAAATCATGTTACACATTTCTTTGAATGTTTTTCTTAATATTAATAATAATATTAAAATTGTCACAAGCACATAATTTTTATAATCATAATATTTGCTGAAAAAATATTGTACAAATGATTCTGAAACAATAATATTGTCACTAGATAAAACATAATAAGTAAGCTAAATAATTTACATAGTAAAGCATTATATCCTCGACATTGTAAGGAATATTACGTATTCATCCGAATAAAGATCTCGTTGGTAACTGAGACTTTATTTCCTTCTGTATCTTACAATTTACGATTCATTAAACTGCTAGATAAACATCAGAATGAATCTCTAAAGCGTCTCATTAGACAACCCGGCCTGTAATCCAAGGAAATATAAGGTGGATTCAACGAAACTCGGTTAGCACTCTTCATCACCAACAAAAGAAATGATTTCTTCGTTTTGTTAATCCTCTGATTAAACTCGTTAATTTTTACCGCTATATTGCAAGTATGTAATTATCTTCGTGATTATACAATAATGAAGGTATATGGAGTTGCTATGCCGAGCCCGGCTGTTCCTAAATGGCTAATTTCTTCTAATGAAGTAACCTTCGCGTACAGACGCCAACCTCGTAATGGTCCTCGTTGCAAGAACGGAAGTGGCATGAGTGAAAAAAAAAAGCCGCAAGCCTGGTCGCATAGTTAAAATTTTATAATCGCGCGTATCGTATTTACGACCAGCTAGAGCAAAGGTACCAACGTGAACCATCGTTAAAAATATTATCTTGTGCGGCGCCGCTTTAATTAATGTCAGCTAAATAAGTCGCGCGCGCGCTCGAGGTTAATTAGAACTGTCTGCCTATACCGTTGTTAACAATGTCTATAAATAGATTTATCTCGATTTGATGTGTCGTCATTGCCTCGTTGTTCCGAAAGTTGACTTCGCCGTAACAACTGAAACGAGCGTTATATCGCGTTAGACCAAATTATTACTCGTTAAAGTAGACAATAGCTTCATTAAAGTTAATTTATTTATTACCCTTTGCAATTCTAGAATGTTTAGCTTTACAACGATATTGTGATATAGTGACATAGACGTCATTTTATTTTTTAATATATAATCTTGCTAGTATAAAGCACCGACAAATTGACGTCAACGTTCTTATAATACTTATTTTTATATAATAACAATTTAAAAATTTCGTCAGTTTTCCTTTGGCTTTTATTATTGCTTTTTCCAAGAAAATGCAATAAATTGAGAATGTTTTATACTTATATATGACCACGGCTATGCATGATAATATTTAGGAATCTATCTAGATTGTAATTTAACGTAAATTTTATTAAAAATTTATATCGATCTAAAGAATACGATACGAATTCGCATTAGGCGTTTTTAATGATTTATGTCTTCTAAAAGAAATATGATTTCCAATGTAAAATTTTCTAACCAATCGATTTTGGTAATATTGAATTTTCGAAAAACGAAATGTTACTTATTCAAAACTGCGTATAAAACCAAATTTTTCAAATACCTACAAGTTGGAAATTTTGTTGATGCGAATTCGTACTCAGATGTCATTTACGGGTTTGTTTCTAAATTCATTAATATCGTTAAAATATTTCTAGCCAATGAAAACTAATGCAATTTATATTTAATAAATATAAAAATAATAAGGGATTAATTAAAGTAACAATAAGCGATGGTTGTCTTTGTTACCGTTACTGTAAAGAAATGTAATGACGTTACCATTACCGTTACCGTACCTTACCGTACCGTTACGGACAGAAAAAAGTAACGATTGTTGCCGAAAAAAAAAATTATGATAACGATAATGGCGTTACAAGTAATATGTTACTTTCCAACCCTACATTATATGTGAAAACTAATTAGAACCGAATTTTCCACATAATTAGTGCGAGGTTGTTTTTACATACTTTAGTAAAATCGTTTTTTCCATGTATTTAAATTGATACGGACAGGATTACTTTCTACTTGTTATGAATAGTTTACAATTTTCAATAAAAGGAACTTAAGGACTTTTTTACATTGAACGACGAGATTCAATTATTATCAATAAGGAATCTCCCTCTGACATTTTCCGCATACTATTAATTTTTTAAAGGCGATCCTCATCTTTTCTATGGGGCGTATGCTTTGTATCAAAACCCATTGAGGAAAATGGGGCCGGTCAACCGTAGCTTTTATCCAAATGATATAACAAGCCTCTGCTATTTCTAGAGCTCTATATTCCATGTTCTCAGGAGTTGCTTATGCTGGTGCACAGTGCACGTGTACTTCGTTCTCGTTACGTCTTCCCTGCCCTCCGCGCATCCTTCTTCACAGTGGATATCCCTCCTTATGGGGGGATGGGAACGGCACGGACGTTTCACCTCGACGGAAGATCCTCGGGGCATTCTTATCGCGGAATTCACCTCCCGCGAAGCAACGTCCTAATTTTTCTCTCCACCCCATCACTGCCGAGCGCCGCTGTTCGTAATGCTGCTGCTGTTTGTAATAATACGGTAGAATTAAAGGGGCCGCGCAGGGTTAATGGCCCTTTTTTTCATCGCGCCATTAAACGCGCACGGACGTTGAAATCCTTTTCTTCCTTTATTTCGACGAGTTTTTCTACGTCGGAGAGCCACCTACGTCTCTCCTTTCCTAACCAGTCTATCTTATCTCGTAATTGAAATCCTGTAATTCTCGCGTACTGTTGGACGTGACGACACGTCACGAGATTTGTTTTCTTTTCGTGATTCTCAGACGCTTCACAGAGAGCGACGTAAATTCTATGCAAATTTGAGCATCACGTAGAAGTTAGTTTCCCGGTGTTAACATAATATAGAGGCGACGTATTTCCAAGGTAAAAAGTGTATGTGGTGTCACGGTGTTACCATGACCACGAAATGAAACATTGTTCCGTGAATATTTAGGAAAAATAATATCCTTAAGAAACTCTATGTTTTTTATTCTTTAATACTTATTTATTATTTTACGAATTATCTTTTAAAAGAATCGATCTTATATGCTACTTCATAATTTATAACAGTTTTATTCAATTTATTTATTTACAATTTTTAATTGATATATGAAATTAAATCAACTAAAATTAAAATATTTACTTATATATATTTTTAAAATTATTAATATACATAAGTAAAATTATCTCTATAATTATATTGCAAAACGTTGTTCCGTAAATATTTTTGAAAAATAAAATTTTTTGTTAAAAAACTTTATCTTTTTTATTTTTTAATTTTATTTTAGAAATCAATCTTTAAAAAAAATGACAATTAAAATGGAATTTTATAATTTATGATGAATTTATTTAATTCAATTACAATTAAATCGATATATACAGTTAAAATAATTGAAAATTAAATTGTTATTTTAAAAATCACAAAAATTACATAAAACTGCTTCTATAATTATATTATACAAAAAGAATAAAATATGAATTATGAATCATATATACACGAAAAGAATTATTTTGCTGAAGTATCTAAAAATTTAGACAGATATAAATTCAAAAATAATTTTGCTAGATTGTTAAAATAATTATATAGAATCGCTTAAGCATCGATGATAATCTGCAAAACATGTTTAATATTCTAGCAACTATATTACTGAGTGTTCTATATTATATATAATTATTTTGAGGATCCAAACAAAATTATTTTCAGATTGAGCTGAATATTTAAATACTTCAGGAAAAAAAAACCATTCTTTCTGTGCTATTTAACAAGATTTTATTATCAATCTTGCAAGATACTGGAATAATCATTGGTAGAATCTGTACTCGTGCTGCTCGAACTTTTCAAATACTAACGGCACAAATATGCAGTTGCGTACATACCGGATCTTAATTACGGATTTTCAAGCATGCCGCGCATATTGCGGACGCCGATGTGGAGATGAACCGTGCGCGCAGCAAAATTGCCCAAAACACTCGGAATAACTGCGGTTCCGCGGAAGTCAATCGTATCCGCTGACGGGAAGACACGATCGATAATTCGTCCATGAGTCTGTTCGCTCGAATACCCTCAAATGCCAAAAAAGACCGAATGTTCCGATTTCATCACTTCCAAGAAGAAAAGCAAAAGGTTCGTGATGTAATGAAATAACGGAGAAGATAAAATACAAGAACCATGAAATAAAATAATCAATATCAATTTTTAACGTAAAATTCTATCGATGCGCTATCGACATATTTCTTGATTAGAACATGTCAGGATTATTGAGATGTCATTTTGATGAAAAAACGTTGACAAGTAAAGTCAACTTGCTACTTGTTTAAATAAGCGTGTAAAATTTTCAAATAGTGCGGAAGTAGAAGACGGCTATAGAATAAGTAGTAGAGTTATGGAATATTACAGTTTGCGCTGCATTCTACGGGCAGTCGTCAAAGTTATTTCACAATCTGCTTAGACATCATAATATGACTTGTCAGTATTGTTTACTGCGTTATCAGAAGTTATACTTCAGTTTTGTAGGTAGCAGATAATTTTACAGTTATGTACTTTTTGCGTAATTTTGACAAGTATATAATTGATATTAATTTTGTAATTTCAGTCTAGCTTGAAAGCTTTCACTGTTAAATCTATATAATTTATATATAATGTCAAATTTAACTGTCTTAATTTGAGTTGTTCCTACTCAATATATTGATATTTTATATTAGAACAATAGATAAATTTGACGCTATATCAAATGTATCTATTGTTTCAGTATCAAATAACGATATACCTAATAAAAGCAGTGTAATTTGAGTAACTCTAATTGGGTTAAATTTGAAACTATAGATTTAATAGTGTTGAACGACGCTTTCAAATACATAATTGAACTAAATTTTATAACAAAATGTGTGTATGTATTCAACACGTAAAGTTATACTATATACTATTTGATGGCATTTCATATCCCTTCTCTTATTCCAAGTACCAATATACTTTTCTTATTCTTCAGTTTTTTGTAAGTTACATTCGTTTTTACCCGAAGAAACTTCTTCTGCAGCAGTTGATCACTCTATGGCTAACAAATTTGTACAAATATAATATAACCTGAATATCTATTTTCCATAAGAGTTATTTCAATAAAACAAAATAGTATTTTTCTTTGTATTTAATCAAACAAACCAGAATCGGAAATTGTAATATTTCCGAATAACTTTTCACTGTTTTATAAAACTTACAAATGTTCTGTGTTACTTTGTTTTAGACACTTATGTAATTTGCCTCACTGAAATATTATCTTTGTACAGCTTGCTATGTATATTCTTTTCCATGTGTACAATAATAATTTTTAAACATGTGTTTTATTGTCAAGATGTGGCAACTAAATCCGAGATATGACTCGTAACAGATGCTTCGCAAAGAATAAACTTAATTATCTTAAACAAATAGCAATTCATTATAAATGTATAACATGGACTGTTTAGCAAATTATTTAATTAAGATGCATAGAAAAATCAATTTCTGAATGTAAGAGAATCGTTAGAGAATATAAAGTGATGAAATTCGGTCAACGCTAAAAATAATGTTTTTTTTTTATCAGTATTAAAATATAGAAAATTATGAGAGACATTCCGAAAAGGTTTTGACATGCATGACATCATCAGGTAATTACTTATCGTCATAAATTTCACAGAAATAATTTCGCAACTTAATGAATGCTTTGTAAAATTTCTTCTATTTATAACAGAATTTATAACAGACAGGCTCTTTCTTTTCACTTTATACATAAACGTATAAAATAATATTTTTCCACAGAAATGTGTAAAATTTACATAATGACATGCTCTGTGAAAAATAAGTAACTATTCGTTTCTGGGAAAAAATGTGAAGAAATTTTACAAAAACGATAATACCATAGTCGATTATTTCTTTCAAAAATAACACTGTTTGACGAACCATCAACAGTGCGCGTGCTTATGCACGTAGTCGTCACGTTAATCCATTGCTCTTCCGCTATATAAAGTACGGATGTCACGTTGTCTCTGGAGAAAACGGTAGCGCGTTTTCCTTGCGGAATTACTACCTTGCAAAACACCTCCTAGTCGCCATCGTCGACTGGCGCGGTGGTAGCATAGCGCCACAATTTATAGAGATTAGCCCACGCGGAGCGAGAACTTGCGAATCGTGCCGATCGAAATGGCCGCGAAACTTTTCCGTATTGTTATCCCGGGAAGACGTGAAAAAGTCTGGCGCGGGAGATGCGGGAAACAACGTTGTGAGACTGAAACGACAGTGGATGCACGATAAGAATGTCTCCGGGGTGCGATGCAAGTCCGTTCCGACGTCCTCGTTGTAAGAAGAGCTGAACAGATCGTGAAAATCGCACGAACGTTTTTCCACTTCGCATATTCGGGCATTTTTATGTTCGTATAGCCTTTTCCGTTGATATCTAAAGAAGTTTGATAATTTTTTGCGTCAATCAATAAGTAAGAGGACAATTGCAGACTAATTAAAGATAAATACGAAATATAAATATGAATTTTTTGATGTAGTCTACAAATAACGTAAAGAATATTACATTTTCATATTTTTTCTAATCTTCATATTTTTCTCATGATGCCAACTATATTTGATTTATAATTTTGAAAAAGTGGAAAACGTATTTATATAGAAGTAGGTATTATTATATCATAATTTTGTTTTGATCGCATTTGGCACTATTTATTTATGCATTTTATTATTAGATACGTTAATATTAGGGATGCGCGATCTCGATTCGATCTTCTAAAAAAACGATTTTGCAAAAAAAAAAGATCGATTTTTTTAATCGATTTACAGGATCGATTTTAAGGTAGATAAATAAGATTAATTTTACCGATTTTAAGGTAGATCGATTCATTTAATAAGAGATCAATCTTCGAAGGGTAGGTGTGGATTTGGAAATTCAAGATATATTCCAATATATTATTTCATTCCTGTTACTCACCGAACGTTAAACAAGAATAAAATGATATTACTAACACCGTTAGCAGATTTGATTTTGACAAGTATAGACATTTAAAAAGTCGTATTTTTATGTAATAATTATTATCGTATTTTTATTGCACTATTCAACAATACGTTTTATATATAATATATACAATAAAAAAGATTTAATATTTTTATTTAAATCTCTATCAATTTATTGAAAATTAATTCTATATATGTCGTGTTCCAAAGAATCCAAAGTTGTAATATCTGCCTACACAGTGTAATTACTGTGCCTACACAGTGTAATTACTGTGCCTGCACTGTTTACATTTACATGTTACCGGTTAATATTAATCGGGTTTAACAATATCTGTAATTGCAACTAGTAATTATTACTGACAAAATGTATAAATAAATGGTAGTTAAATTTTAATTTATAACATCAATTGACAGTTGTTATAAAACCGAATTTAATGCATTTATATATGATATTTCCAATTTTACGTCAGTAGTTGATTTATGTCAGAATTACAGATGTTAGTTTAAATCTAGATTTTTAAATTAAAATTATTTTACTTGTAGACAAATCAAAATCGTGTTTTAATTATTTTTATTGAATTTATATGACCTCAGTGAGAAATGACAGTGGAATCAATATCGATTTGACGCTGAAATCATTAAATTGATGTCGATTTGACATCTATTTCATTATCATATCTCACTGGGATGTTACTAAAAAAATTTTAATTGAATAGATCGATTCATTCAGATGCGATTTTTTAGTAGATCGATTTCAATCAATTCGATTCAAGATTGATTCAGAGGTCGATTCAATTAATGGAGATTGCACATCCCTAGTTAATATCGATTATTTCCATTATTCGATTATTTTCTTTCTATTCGTTTCTATGTTCTTATTATGGAATATAATTATAATATATAATATTTTATTTTACATACCTGCACATAGGTTAATCAATGAAATACCGTTTTTATATTTCATGATATATTGAAAATTGCACAAAAATAAAAACGTAACGTTCTAAATATAAGAATATTCCAGACTTTGCATGATAATAATTAATAGGAGATTCTTTATTTTTGAACTATTTTGAGCATAAAAATAACTATTTAGAATGATCCTAATAATAAAATGTTGAAGTTACAATAATTTTTTAATGAGAACTATTTATAATTGACTAATTAAATTATTCGAAATTCGTTCGCTTAAACGTGATATAATATTTTTGTATTAGGATTTTTATTTCGGAATAATTTTACGCGAAGTTTATGGAACACAATAATAAAATTCGTATCAAGTATTTTGTATACGATGTATTCTAAGAACACATTATATGTACAATAGATTTTTTTTTACAATTAAGAATGTAAGCAAGAAAGAGAAAAAATGAGTTGCGATAATATCCAAATTAATTTTTTATTTTTAAAACTTTATGACGCGATTAACCGCAAACATCAGATATTATTCAGATCGTTTGTTATTTATTCACATTTAAATAATTAAAAGGATAGATTACGTTACAAAACAATTTTATTATCTTTTTAGGCATTAAAAATTGATATAAAGTAAATGATAAAATCCTTCAGTAGTTTGACATGGAAATATAAAAATCTTCTGCGATGTCTCTTCTTTATGTTACTAATTGACGCAATAATATAAAACGAAAAGTTTCTTGCATCGCTAAAATAACCGATAATTATCGACTTTGCAAAGTAAGCTTCTTTAATAGTACTTATGAAATTAATAAGCAGCTCGTAAAGTTGGAAATGATGTCTTTGTGCTTGTCTGCATAAAAGTATATCGGAACAGTATTATTATATTTAATGCGTACAGATCTCATTTCAGTAATTTAATATTAATTAAAAATTTATAGGAAAAATCCACAAATATTCGCACGATTTTATTTTATTAATTTAACGCATAAATTAATTGCTGCAAGAGAAATGGCCGTCGCAAGATAAAAGCGACATCGCATAATCAATTCGAAATATTGCAATACATCCACCTATTGTCGAGACTAACTAATTAACGAAGGATCGAATAAATCAATGTATTTCGTGCATCGATTTACGCAACACGTGGTCTCTGTATAGCTGATCATATTGCGTCAGGATGAGAACTAATTATCCTCTCTCATATCAATGATATGTAATCACGCTGTCCTCGCTGTTAATACGATATGGAGATACTAAAGGGCTGACACATAAATACTCTCAGACTGAACGATATTAATTATTTGAAATGAAATACAATTCTACATAAAGTATCATTACCTCGAAGAATGCTCTTTTGAATGATGTATAAATGCACGTTCTCATACGGATGGATCAATAAACGCGACTTTATTATTGAAATTTATTTGAATTGGTCTTATTTAAAAATTTTATTGTAGATATTATTTATATTCTCACACATAATGAACTTTATAATTTGATATGTTGATTTGTAAAATCTTCTAATATATTTATCATTACTATTACTATGTATAATAATATATGATATACAATAATTATGTGTAAATTATTATGTGTAATATATTATTATGAATAATACATAATATATAGTGATATTATTATGAACACTTATGAAATATTGAATCGCTCGATGTAGAGAGCAGTCGTGTCTATCAAACGGAAGATCTAAGTTTGATTTCCGTTTCTATTATTTTGTTTACAAAGAATAAACGTTATTTCATTTTTTGACAAGTATTCAAAATGTATAGTTAGGTTGCTTGATGTAAAATCGTTAGGAAAAAGGAAGATATTCATGGAAATGTCAATATATCGCGCGTGAAGAAAAAAATAATACTAAAAATATATAATAGCGTAAAGTACGTTATTTTGATTTATGTAATCCGATCACAAATTGCTGTTCTCAAACTGGACGTATTGGCGAGCAGAAATCTTTCGATTTTCATTGTGTGCAATGTCTCACGGACCACTTGAGTGTTCTTTGAGAGAGCAATAGTGGAAACCGAGACAACAGATCTCTGTAACGTCAATATATAGGATTTCGATGAGGTATTTCGTATCCATTCCACTTCTTCTAGAACCTACCGCCCGTTATCCGATGGCACTTTCCACGTTCGTACCATCCTCTCTTTTAGCTCGCTCTCTCGCTTTTTACTTATTTTATCAGGATACTGGATACGGTATTAAATTCTTAAAGGATGGAACGGCACGGATTTACTTCTACGATTTGCCGCTCTTAATTCCACGGTTGTCTGTTTTATTTTGAAGTTTATGACTGGATTTTTTAATACGACGAAACTCGTGAAACAGTTATACGATAAATGTATAAAAAGAAAATTCGATATATAAATTTCCGAACGAATTATTCTCGTCTCTATATGAAGTAAATTATAATATATCAAGTGCGAAAGAAAACGTGAATTATATATTCAAATTAGCTACTCGAGATGCATAGAATTTATTTTCAATTCGGCCACTGGAATGCAAAAGAGGATTTAGTAATGCGAGTATGTCTTCCGGTTTATTTTTGATTTTTAATGAATTAGCGTATTTGCAGAATAATCAATCAATTTACTAATTATATATTCGAAACGAGAATGGAATAGTTCGGAAAACATACGTGGTTTGACGAAATGAAACGACCATCTTATATCATTTATATCGCGAGCGTTTCATGTGAACTGCCTGTTTTATGTCTGTCGAGTCACAATCTAAAAAAGGACTGCATCTCGATCCAGGTGAGCCTGTTTATTCACGCTACTTCGTTACGCGTACTCGGCTGCAAAGTGAAACTATGTCGATTTCAGTGGAAAACACACCAACAAGCGCTACTCGTTTCGTTTCGTTGCGCCACGCACGAACGCTCGCGGCGTCCACTTTTTTCATTTTTCGAAAAACGATAGTAGAAAGGTGGTGCACGATACTCACGTCATATCGCTCCTGGATGTGCGGTCCGGCTTGTGCGATGTACAGAGTGCTGGCGGTATCGAATACTAATTCCTGAGGGATTCTGGTAACCTTTTGTCGGGCCATCTCGTGGCAATTGAGATATAAGATGACGTCGCTCGTGGAAACCTTAATGACAATCTTCGACCATTTCTTTGTAAGCTTTGGCACAGTAAATTTTGTCACCTCCTCCGAATGCGAATGCTCATCTGAATTCGTGTAGACCAATGAAACATTCTGGTTCGAGCCTGGTCCATCCTTCGAGAACGATCGAAAAAAACAATAAATTCCTGAATCTATTTTCACATTTTGCTTTCTAATTGTAATTATTTAAATATAAACACTTGCGTTTACTTTTTCGACAAATCTGATCAAATGGCACATAATTACTTATATTGGATCTGTGAGAAACCAATTTAATTTTTACTGCTTAAAAAATTAAGTACTAATTAATTTTAATGAATCTAAATGACTCATATAAAAAAAATGAATATTAAACTTTATTTATAATAATAAAAATTTAAATTTGCAAATGTGTCGTAATTAAAGAATATAATGAGTGGATTCAATAGATTCACCGTTATAATTCCGAAGGGCTATAATTGTATGAGTTTCATAAATCTACTATCACAGGGGAGAAGATTATGAAATTTATTATGAAATTAATTATTGATAAAAATAATTTTGTACATAATAATACTTTTGACATAATATTTTGTTTTAATAAAACATATTAAGAATGATATAAATTATCTCGTAAAAAAACAAGTACATTTTCAAGAAAACTATAAAAAACAAATCTTAAGTTATATAAAAGTTATATACTTTAATAATGTTTTTTATTATATATCATTTCATGTATTAAGCAATAGTAATACCTATTATTTGAAAATATTTTACAGTTTTATTGAAGTTTTTTTCTAGATACATTTAAAATATTCTAGGTTGTTTATTGTTCAAAACCAGGATTAACCGAAAAAATTCAGTGGGTTGAAAAAACCATGGCAAATTCCATATTTTATCCGGATTTTATCCAATGGAATAAACTGGCAAAAACTATAAAAATAGCTAATAAGTAATACTAAAAAATATATTTATATATAAATATATTTTTTAGTATTATTGTATTACATTATATTTTACATGAATAATACAATTTACTTATTAACATAAAAAGATAGTTTTGCTTTGATTAATAAATTATACTATTCACAAGTTTAAAGAAAAACGAAATGATCTCACACACCACACACACACGGGCGCGCGCCCACAATAGTAATAGAAAAACTTTGTAATGAAGCCTTTTTAAATTTAAATTAACACATTTTTAAAACAACTTTGGAGAATATATTTAAATTATATTTTGTATATTAATTTTTAGTTTCAGAAAAATAGTAACAGAGTTAAAAATTTTTACCAATATGGATTAATTTCTTGTGACAAGAAACTAATTTATTTTTTATGTCAATTCTTAATCTATTATGAATTTTATTTTGGGTAAAGCTTAAAAGCATTTGTTCAATTACCGTTACTGAATACTGTAATAATAAAATTAGAATAATAACTAAAATACTATTTATAGAATATCGATAACAAAATTTTTGTTTATTTTGTTGTCCTTAATAAAAATACCATTTTTTGTCTGAAAAGTCAAATCAATTTTTACTGCTGGTATGGACTTTATCTAAAAAATATGGAATTTTGCCAATTCTGTTTAAAACGCATACATTCTTTGTTAGCATTATAAAATTATTATCTAAACGGTACAAAATTTTGATAAGAAATTTTAAGATCGAATGTTCAATGATATTGAAAAAGTTGAAAAATATAAGATAAAATCATATTAAAATTATGGTACATTTTTTCGCATTTTTCTTTTTTATTTTTTCGAATATTTTAAATTAATCATTTTAATTATGATGCAAAAGAAAAATATTTGAAAAGTACGAAAGAAAGGGAAAGTTATTTTAGAAAAATGACAAATTTATATTCTCCCCTTACAGTAATATATAAATTTAATAACTTACCAATTTCGCAATGAAAGATAATGATTAATTATTTTAAGTATTAATGCATTGTTGTTCAGTACTTTTAATATTTAAAAAATAAATATACAGTTAATCTAACTACCTTTCAGTATTAGATTTTTATAAGGATCAGTTATGTAAAATTTACGTGAAAAGTAACGTGATGATGAAATGAGTAATTATTCTTATTTCATTTGGATAATACTTATCTATTTATGAAATGTGCAATGTCATAAGAATATCACGTAGTTATTTTGATAAAGCACGTTTAAAGAGCTAGTAATCACCTAGCTGTTAAAGCGGATTCCTTCATGATTTAATATGACGTCATATATCACGCTCATCCTTTCATTTCGCAAGACATTTGCTCCTCAATCTTATACGCTATTATTTTCTCTGACATCACGCCTCGCTGCTTTAGCAGAATCCGCCCATAATCAATAAAACCACGTAACATTTTAGATAGAGATCTCCGAAATTCTAAAGATAATTTGTCATTGCGTCTTGCGTTCTGCCTCAGTTGCAGAAAAAGTTGAAAGTTCAAAAAAGATCTAAGTTATTACACGTGGCTTACCGAAATTCTAATGCCCAATTGGACAACGGTTTCGAAGGGATTAAGAACGGCGAAGAGGTAGCTCGTTCTGAAAGAGGTCGGCTTGAACGTGGCCACCAGGGTGAACTCGGCTGGCAACTTTTCCGGGAGATATAGCCTGTAGGGTTGCTTCACTTCGGATCCGGGTCGAAAGCCAAATGCCGGAAATCCGTCGACGCCGTCATCCATGTAAAGATTATTATCATCCGTCATCGATGACACCGATGCCTCCATCAAATCGTATACCACTTCTGAAAACATAAATGTCAATAGTTTCTATTAAATTACGTTTAATCGTGACAAAATTTGCGTGGCCGTTAAATGTTGACAGTTTGAACAACTAATTAACCTAACGATATTAAATTATCATAATGATATTAAATTGAAATACTGCATAGATTGATAGGTAATCAAGGTTATTATTTGGGAGCAAATTCTGAATAAATTAATGCATGCGTAAATTAATGTTAGAATTATTGGCGTCATTTGGTTCGTGAAATAATTATTAATATCAAATGAGTAAAGAGAGGCATGTTTAATCAAGGCGGGTCTTAATGCCTAATAATTGTGTAAATTTTTACAATTTATACTTCAAACGATCTGCATGCCGATTATTTGTCACTCTTTGAAACAGTCTTATTGTTAGACAGAAAAACTGGAATACATAAATTAACAAGCAATTTAATATTATTGGTGCTAATAAGCATCTTTAAAACACTGTAAATTAGTGTGAATTATTCAATATGAATTATTATACATAACATGTTTTTAAATGAACATGTTAAATAATACATCACTTCTCATATGTATATTTTAGCATAATGTAAGGGTAATCGATAGATATTTCAAAATAATTAAAGAATTGTTAAAAAATTATAAACTATTCTAAATCGCATTTAAAAATAATATAATAAATTTTTTTTTAATAATGTTTATCATCTATATTATAAGTTATTTTAATAAGAAATAATATTTTTTAAATCTGTGCTTCAATAGAAATCTATGGAAATGTATTAAAAAATAAATGACAAAAATCTCAATTTTTTAATATAAATACGTATTCAAAAGATTATTTATGTAAAGTTACTTTGTGATGCAGAAATTAGTTATCCAGTAGTAGTTATCAGTAAATAAACAAAATATTTATTTGTTCTAAATAAAAAGTTTGCAATTAATCGATAAAAATCGCAATAAAACTTCGTATAAATTATTTCGAATATTTAAATTATATAAAAATATTGTATTTAGATTTATGTTATTATTTTCAAAATTCAATTTTATAATAATAATAGTAAATAAGGTAAATAAACTATAAAAATACGTTATTTAAGTGAAATAGAACGTTATGAACATCATTTTCATAAGTATAAGTTCGTTGAAAGTATAAATATTAATATATGTGTGCTATATATGTTTAGCGAATATCTTTAATGGAAATCCAATGAAAATAAGATTATGTAATTAAGAAAATGTTGAAAATGGAACATTTTACGAAAAAGAGACTTTTCGCGAGCTTCCGAGAAAAGTACGGAAAAGTAATTCGAAGCGAATGTAGAAACTTTAATTAATTTTTCTCTCGCTAGTTTGTGAGATTTATACATGATATTCTGATAAGATTATTTTCTCAGGCAGAAAATGTTTAATGACTGATACACTGTTAAGTTCGCCAAATGTGCTAAATTGTGACGTGTCGAGAAATCGTAGCAAACGAGAGGTTGTAGTATATTGAATGTAAACATGTTAAAAAATAAAGCTTGACAAAAATTAAAATATATTAAGTAACAAAAATTCTCTGTTGGCAAACAAATAAAATAAAAAACATATTATAATTTATTATGAAAATATTTTGTCAGGATTTACTCACACAATAAGAGAGCTTCATATTTTGCGTACGAAATTCTTTTAATATTAATAATCACTGAATAAAAAAGTAGAGCGTTTCAACATTACGAATTGTAACATTGCATTCGTATGTGATTAAGATCATAATTCATTCTTTAATGTACGACAACACTATTTTGTACGCCATATGTCATGCTCCGGTTCATGACATCCGATATACCACGTGATATTCCGCAGCTGAAAGCTCGATAACCGATATTTATTGTCGGAGACATAAGTCGGCGCAGTAAATCGCATTAAAAATTTTTTTATCGACTAGACGTTGACACGGTTGACTAGTCATTAATAAAAGACTTCTTATTGCGCTAAATCGAAGCCGTTATTATTAACAATAAGTATCATGGATAAATGACTTATTAAAGAAAACTTAAAATATAATTGTTTATTTTTGATAAACGTAAAACCATTCATAGAAATCATTTTGTCAATTACTGAGAATAACACTTTTCCTATGTTCTGTATGTATATACACGGAAAGAACGAATTTGTTGAAGTATCTACAAAATTAACTATATATAGATACAGATCTGAAAATAATTTTATTGAACATTTAAAAGAATTATATAATACTTAAACTGATTACTAGAATATAAAAAAAATTTTTCGGCTCGTACTTAAAATTCCTACGGAATTATTTTAATGGTCCAGCAAAACTATTTTTAGATAAAACTGTATTTAGCTGAATTTTAGACACTATAGCAAAATCTTCTTTGTGTGTATGTAAAAATTCACTTATTTTTTTAGGTGAAAAGTGAAAAGAAATTAAGTGAAAAGGATTATTTTCGATCAAGGCGGATTTTAGACTTAATATTTTAGTGAATTTTACAATTTCAAATTTGGAAATTTAAAGAACTGAAAATTGTTAAAATTCATACAAAATATTATTAGGCACTAAGAAACGCCTAGACAGAATATGCTTCTCTTCGCTCTATTGTGTTGAAAGTTTCTCGATCAAATTTCACTTATTATTGAGAAAAGAAAATAATAATTGAGAACATATTTCGAAATAGTATTCTGTTGGAACTAATGAAATATCGTTCACACTTCGCTTCATATTTTTTTCCCATACATAATCTCCTATCACAAACAGCTGCTTTAATAATAAAATTCGTGAGTAACCTAAAAATGTTCGATGAAAATACAGGTAACAGCATGTCGGCGAATGGTATAAGTTAAATTTTCACTATGCCTGAAGTAATTTTCAAATTGCATTTGTGACCACATTCTGTAACGCATTCTACCTCGGAATATGTTCCGCCACAAAAGCTTTGATGAGTGCTCGACGAATTTTGGTTCTCGCATTTGGCTTGTTCTCTATTGCATTTTTCGTGACCTGCTACGGAGTAGTTTTTCATGTGCAAAAGTAAATTAATGTGTTATTCGAGTAAGCATCAAATATAAAATTAAGCTAACGCATTCCCGACTCTGAATATCTGAATATCTGATTCGAGGATGTGAGAACTAATGTTTTTACTTGATCTTCTCATTTAATAACACGACCGAAAGTATTTTTTTAATTTATTTATAAAAATTCCAACGTAAAAAATACGTTTACTAGCTTATTAACAGTAAATTTCATGTAATTTTTACGCAGTGGGAGAATATTCCATTTGCACTTTTCTAATTATTTTTGAACATTTATTTTCTCGATTTTTTATTTTTCGAGATAAAATTTAAAAGTCAATTTCGAGATTGCTACCATAACTATAGAAAAAAATCAACATTTCAACACAACAAAATACTACATAATTCCTACATGCGCTCGTAAAGTCTATAGAAAAAAGCTTCCATTGTTTTTTAAATTTCGTAAGTGCGATGAAATATTTTCGTATACCTTATGTTTTACAAAAAAAAACTATTAATAAACGTTACCAAACGTAAATAAATAAAAAAATGCCTTCGCTCGTGTTATCAACTGAGAAGACTCGGGTAAAGTCTATAAAAAGAAAGTTTTCATTGTTCTTTTTACTTCAAAACGGATATTCTGCTCGATGCACTTCTTACTGTCTTCCGATTTTCAAGACAGACTTTTTAATATCTATCTTTAAGATATCTGCAACAACAGCAGGAAAGATTTCAATGCTTGATAGATGGTAGCGTGAAATTGAGGTGTGGTGATTCGAACGCCGGCATAGGCATCGACCAGGCGACACCTCTTGCTTAGGTATGCCCTCCTGACGCAGATCTCTATTTTGCGCCGAAATTGCGATAGGCCCGAGTCATTTTAAAGTCCAAACTAGAAGCAGCGTATGTGTAAATGGGAAAAACGAGACGCGGACAGTAATTGAAAGTTCGAGATTAACGATCGAGCGATTATTTCGAAGAAGCACTTTCTTTACGCGATTCAGTCAATCGTCAACGTACCAACGTGTGTACTTTTGTGGAAGTACACACGTACGACTTATAATAAAACAATGAAGTCTCATTTATATTGAAATTTATTTCAACTTTGATTAATATTTTTCTTACTAATTTAAAAAAAAAAAATTAATCATCACACTCGGTAAACGTGGATCACGTGCATTTTTGTTAAATTCATTGTATACAAGAGATTTATTATTGAATAGCTTCGGCTATTATCACATTTCAGAAATTATAGATGAGATCTTGCAACGATATCTACGTTTTATAATAACCGTAAATTAATAGCAGTTATCATTTTTTCGTCACATGATAAATGCTCGATATTTCCGTGTAAAATAATGAATTATTGTTTTCGCAAACCATGAAGAGTCATATCGACGACACGGATCAAAATGGGCTTTATCGCTCATCGATTGCACGATTGCATTCCGCTTCAATAAATTAGAGCTTCCATCATTTTGTTTCCATGATGAGAGTACTCTAAATACATTTCAGCACGAAAGTAGTTTTGAATTTTCTAGAAACGTGACAATATACATGAAGTGTACAATGTGAGGCTGCCATACTTTGTGCGACGGTAATTAGATAATAAACTCGACGCCACGGTTATTAGCGCTCGAAAAAATTATGATGAATTATTGTAATAACGGCCCATAATGCACGATTTCATGCGAGTTTGCTTCACCAGTAATCCCTGTCTTCCTTCGTATTCCGCGTAAATCCATTTGCATAAATCCGTATGCCAATTCGTTCTGTCAGCTCGTTACAACTTTCCTGGTTGCGCATACAAGAATCCATGAATCACGCAAATCGAACAAACGCAGAACGTTTCAGTGCGAGTTAGGATGCAAATGTCTTCTTTAAACTGACGACGTGAATGTGAAAATTATTTCCATGTTGATTTCTTTATACGTTTTTACGAAGCTGTTTACGAAGATACTTTTTGTCATAGTATTCATTATAAAGATCATTATACGTGTACAATTTTTCTAATGAGTCAGGAAGTCCGACCATCTCTGAGAAACAAGAAAACAACCTCTCTTAGGAGACGATATTCTTACGTTCCAGCAAGTTTTCCGATCTTCCTCTAGAGATTGTACTTTTCTTCGATACTAGCATTTTTGCGAACAATTTATTGACATGGCATGAAATGGCTCATCATATCATTGCACATCCCGCATTTTAACTCATAAAGAATACCGACTTGCTATCGTAATGATACGAAATGTAATTCGAGTCTTCGCAATAAATTATTCGCAGTTTTTAGGTTTCACTAACATTTGACAATTAATATTCTTGTTAAATGATGCTTATTAGCATAAAAAAATTGTTAAATTGCTTGTATAATTTAATAAGTGATATTACTATTCTGGTTCTGTTCATAAACGCGTTTTAAGTTTGGAAAACGTTTCGGTGCGTGATATACAGAAACAGAATGTATGCATATAAATTCACACAAGAAATATGTATTGAAGCAGTAAGATTCGCTTCGATCGAATATAGGGTTCTTCTTATTTAAAATTTGATTTATTCATATCGATCTAACAGTCGGTTCATATTGTTTACATGATATATCTTTTTCTGCCATATTTTTGAAATTTATTCACATTGATGAGCTTATTGAGATATTTATGAAAAATGTGCAAAATGTATAAAAATGCATGAATCATTTATTTTGAAAAATATAACTTTTAATAAAAAAAAAAATGTAAAATTCAAAACTACGGATATTAAATAAAAATTCTAATTGAAGATTGAAAAAGCAGTAAAAGATTATATTATCAGATAAAGTTTCCTTGTACAAAATGATAAATTTCATACCACCATTCGACAGCATTGGAATCGAAATATTTTTAAATTATGTTTTATACATTTTATATTTGATAGCTAGTATAACATTTGCTCAATGATGTTTGCTCATGGTGCCAGCTATCAGTAATATTATTGGCACGTGGATGCAATTAATACGTTGCAGTTACAATGTGCAATATCCTCCTGTAAGCTATATGTATCAAAATACATCAAGATAGCTTTTCAACTCTACATTTTTTAATTGTGGAATGAAAAGTAATAACTACATATCAAAGCTAAAATTGTACAATATAATAAAAAGGAATGTTGATTTAATAAAATAAGTTATGTCAGAAAATGAAAAATACAAAATGCATTCATGTAAAAAGCGAAATTTGTAAAACAAGTTAATAATATAAAAAAATTTTACAAAAATTTTTATGTTTGAATTTTCGCATTTATTTTTTTCTTTCACAATTATACATACACACACGCACACGCACACACATAAAACAATTCTTTAAGCAAATATTCGTGATTTTATTTAAAACCTTGAATAAAATAATTTTTTGTCATAGTAGGTTTTTATTTATTACAATAGATCAGCATAATATGTAAGTTGAAAAGTTAAAAGATCTGCGAGCTTCTTTTTTTACGCCTTTCATATTAAAATCTCTAAAGTCGCTGGCATCAGAAAATTTTGCAAGAAACAATGGCACGGACACGGTAAAAGATAAAAAGAAGTCCTTTTTCCATCAAAAGTTTGAGTAGCCGAGCAGCAAGCAAGAAAATGCGGCTTCGTTAAAAGCAAGAATGCTCTGTCTTGTACTGTTTGTTGTTATATTGAGAACTGCCGACAACTACCGGTCGTGATGCGAGTGACATTGTATTTTTAAGTCTTATAAGCTTCTGTTTATTGTGCATGAAAAATATACGCCGAAATGATTGCGCCCGGGCTTCAATGTTTACTCTATGGAGAACGTGGAATAAAAACATTTCTCCCAGGCTAGCGCATATGCGACATATTCACGAAATCGTACCACTGAAATGCGTTTGTTTTCGAACAATTATCACGACCACGCAGACAAAAATATTTTCTATTAAAGTATGCGAGAGAGCGGAACAATATTTTTTTTTTACAGCGCTTAAGAGCTCTGCGATCTCATTAAATTGTCTAATTGTAATATTTATGCCATATTCATTTCCTATTATTCACGTAACTTAATAACACGTGTGAGTAATACGAAATATATTTTTAAAATTGCCGACGTAAATGTAATGGCCTAAATTAATTTGATAAAATGTATCCAAAAATACAATTATCGCGCACGTAAAATATATACAAATTTTTATTCATGATAATCAATATAGATGCAATCAATTGCTAGTATCACAATATTAACTCTAAAGGAGCATGTAATTCGGTATCAAATTCTAGTTTGGGATATATAACGCTTATGCAGGTATACATGTTCAAATACATATTAACAATACAGTTTTTGTTGCATAATTCCCGGAATATTTTGACATCACATTTAATAATTTTTTTATTTTTTATTATCTTTAATGACTTGATTTTTCTTATATTTCATATATTTTCTTATATTTTCTTAAGATAATATAATACATAATATTTTTCCAAAATATTATAATACACTTGTGTGAGTAATCCATTAATATGATATATAATTTATACGTCTTGGAACTTCCTCATTTTGACCAGAACTTAATATTTTCCTTTGATGATGGTCTAGATTTCTTCTAGAATCTAGATTTTATTGATAATCTTAGAATCAATTTTTAAACATTTTGACGACGTAAGAAAATGCATTTTCTCTTCTTCGCGAATATCTCATTATCTGCGATTCTCGACGTTTCATCTTGGTTTTCTGATATCAATTAATTAGCGGAGCACAATCAGAGATTACGATAAAATGCAGAATCTCGAGCCCTCGCGACGGGTAATTCCCTGGAAATCGTTCGCGTCGTGATGCAAACTCGTTTCCGGCGCATTATTTCCCACGTAAATTCTACGGCCGGCGGTAGGAAGAAGTTAAACGACGAAACAAACAGCACCGCTTAGAAGTTGGTAACCCGACGCGAGGGAAGAAGTTGCGGGCGGGTACGGGAAAGCGAAATCAGATTACAAAAGATTGCGGCGAAGAGTGCCCTCCCCTTCAATTCTCCCGCGCCCGCATTGCCTGCTGGTGAAACAAACCTCGGGCGATGGCAAAGAGCTAGCTGAAAGCTAAGCGAAGGATCGAGGAGGAGAAAAACAGGTACAACCGCTGCTCGCGGGTAAATCGAGTTTCGAGAGAATTTTCCTCGGGGTCTCATCCGCGTATTTTAGCGGTCGCGCCTCGACGTGCAACGTCCTACTCGAAGTAGTAATCGAACGTTTTTGTCAGACACGTTGGTTCAAGTGTCGACTCGCAGATGGCGCCAGGGAGGCCGTAGACCTCCTAGGTCTGGCTCGTTACGGTCGCTATCTACTTTATTGCTCAATGTAGAAGGCATTTTTTTACCGATTCCTTGAATTTTCTTGTTCAGCACAAACTCGCTTTTTAGTTTCTATTTGATCTCTTAGTTCATTAACTATTGTAACAATTTTTATATCAACCTGTGTTTTTAAAATGTATTTTATAACGTAATTCCTTTATTTATAAATTTTTTGGAACATTTTTTGAAATTAACGAAAGAGTGAGAGAGAGAGAGAGAGAGAGAGAGAGAGAGAGAGAGAGAGAGAGAGAGAGAGAATAAAAATCTTATTTGATTAAAGCGGATCTCCTAATAATATTTGCATATGAATTTTACAATTTCCAATTCATGCAAACTGCGCGTCGATAATTTGTGTAAAAATTGTAAAATTTATGCAAAAATATTATTAGGCGCACCAAAATCCACTTTGAATGAGTAAGATCTTTTACTTCTTTGTTATTTTATATTATATATATATATATATTCACCTTAATATCAATTTTTATTTAATGTTTTTTTTAAATTATACAATTATTAAATCGTAATCTTTGAAGCAACGGAAAAGGAGAATTATAAATCTGCAGTGCAACTGCTAATTCTAGACGACGCGAAATTCAATTGTATATCTACAAAGAAGCACTTTTCTCGACTTCAATGATTCTCAAAATCTTGTATATAAGAATCTGCAATTTAACGTCGTCGCAAGAGCAGTATTATTCCTAGAACAAACGTACCTTAACGGTACTTGCCGTCTCACCTTACTTACAAAACGGCGATCGACGTAACCGTGACGCAATCGAACGAAAGTTGTAAATTTAAATCGACAGGAACTTTCCGTCAGAAATGTATATATCAAGCACATTGAATCGAAAGTACTGAAATATCACTCGTAATGAAATATACCAGAGACCGTCTGACTTGTTACGCCCTCCATCTACTTCGTCCGTTGTGGTTTACGCAAACGCGTCGATCGTTTCACTTTTTTCTTCCATTTGGTTTCTGGGTTTCACGCGCTGTTAGTTCTCTTCTTAGTTCTTCGCCGCTCGTTGCAGACGATACCGATTTCCGTAGATAGCGTGCGAGAAATTATCTGAAGGACGCTCGATTAAAGGCAAAATATTGTAGTAAAATATCGCATTGATAAAAAATGACACATTGGAAAATAACATATTTTTGTACGATGAAAGGAAATCAACTCAAGACTGTAAAATTCAATGTCAAATTATACTTATAGTATAATTTAAGTTATTCAGTTTATTTATTAAATATATGCATTAATATAGATGATGTTTACTTTGAAATTAATTACAGAAATGGATTGATTTACACTTTGATATATATAAAATACATGAAAAAATACGTTATCTATTTATTACCAAAAAAGATTCCATTCCTTCTCTGTTTGTTGCTAATGCAAGCGTCAAGTTGAAGTTTGATGCTATTAGGGGTGTCGATGTTGATGTTGGGCAGAGGGAAGTCTCTTACGTCTCTCGATTGAAGTAGTTTTATTTACTGTAAAAGTTACACTAATTGTTTCGAGGAAAGTCGATAGGTATGAACAGCTATGCTGTCACTGAAACGGTTAATTGCAGAACGCGTCAATTAACGCACTTCAGAATCAAAGCACATGCGGGCTCTGTGTATCTCGATGACGATCGAAAACTCGCGTACAACTTGGCAAGAGTAAAGTGACAAGCTCGAATTTGAGCAGCTAAACGGGTAATAGTTGGGATAGTTAGCAATGATACACAGATAGCAGGAGAAGCAGAGGCGCTATGGACTTTCGTAAGTGTTCACCATCTTTGCATATATGTCAACAATTTTAGAGTATTCCAAAAATTGATTAATCAGTGAAACATCGTTCATTTGTACAATCTTTGTAATTTTTATCTAAGACGAAATTGAAAGTGCTGAATAATTTTAATGTCAGATATTTTAATTAGGTAAATTAACAAGTAAAATATTAGTTGCTTAATTTTCCATTTAGAGTTTTTACTAAAGAGAAACTGTTTATCCTGTATTTAAAGATCATGATTCCTTTGGAAATTAATTTGGACGACTGCTTTCTTGAAAAATAATATAAATGAAGAGGATTAAAGAAGAAAAAATAAAGTAGAGAAATATATAGGTATAATTAAATGCTAAATATTAAAATATATCTTAAAAACATTTGGAAACACTTGAAGATAAAAATGTATTATAATAAATACTATGTATTTATTTACTAAGTATATTGGCATATGTATTAGATTAGAGGGGGGGGGGGGGGGGGGTACAAATAATTCCATAAGTAATCATTGGAATTTGCTATCTAATACCGGAAACATTAAGAAGAGCCATTATACCCACAAGGGTCATAATACTATTTTTTCTCCTCTACTATTTCTTTGAAGATAATATAAAAAATGAAGAGAATGAAAAAAAAGGGGAAAAAAATAGAAAGTGGAGTATAGAATGTAGATATATATATTATTAAAAAATGTCAAGAGTTTTATATAATAATGTTTAAAATACGAAAAAGTACAGAATAACATTTTGGATTTCATGCTCGCTATTCTTTGTTTTCGAGTATATTATATGGATAAAAGTGGAGTTTACCGAAGTCCTCGAAAGGCATGAGGACTATTGTGTAATTTTCTTCAAAGTACCGGATATAAAATCCAACAACTTTCAAGTCGACTTTTGTCATTTACTGTAATGAACAAAAAAAGATGAAAATAGAAATGTCGCGAATTTCATACTCTATCATTCATTATCTGAATTCTGTAAAATTTTCCAGATGACGTGCGCCAGATATTAATTGAAACTTTGTAATTGGAGGATCTCTCCTTAATGATCAAAGTCATATGAAGCACAATCGAGTAATATTTTGTCTTTTCGTGTTCTTGCAGCGAAAAAATGGAAGAAGTACTTGTTTGTTTAAAAAATGATAAATTAAGAATTTATTATCTTTAAACATGTATATCGCATATTTTACAACATCACAGTAGTAAGTATCATTGTAAAGAAACATCAAAGATTAGTCATTAAACATAAGATCAAAAATATGTATAGCAGTTTACGATAAAGTATTACAAAATATACCTAATTTATGATATGCATTGAGACGAGAATATTATGAATTTCTTGTATGAAAAATACACACACAATATGTGTTAAAAGCAAAATGCGAAATCTGTATGTAACGTCTAATAATAATTTTAGTTATTATTATCATATTTTTTCCAATCATTATTTACGATATATTTTATGATATATATTTTATAATATATTATGCATTATGTATTTTATTATATATAACATTGTTTTGAAAAAGAGAGTGAAATAAAAAAACAAGTTGAAAAACTAATATTTACATCACCGTCGAGAAATCTTGTTTTTTTAAAGAGATCTTTGAAATCTGAATTCAAAAATCTGATATTCAAAAACAAAGAATTATGCAATTACTTTTTTTTCTTAAACTATAATCTTTTTCTTTTTTCAAAAGCTGTCAAACAAAAATAAAAGCAGAATTTCTTTTTTTCATTATAATACATTTATTCGATTTTTGAATAAATGCAATATAATTGATATAATGAGATTGAATTATTATTTATTTATTGGATATATTCTCAACACAGTCTTTTTATACAAAATAATGATAAATGCAATAGATTCTTTGCAAAGTTAGCATAACATTGCTACGAATGAAATAAGATTTTCAACATGGATAAGATTTTTGGAATATTGAGCAATATCCGGAGATATACAAATATCCACATATGAAAGAATCAAAGACGAGAAAAGACAGCGTTTTCTCTCTCTGTGTTTTCTATTCTGAAATTTCTTTTGATGTCACTTTATAAAATGGCTTGAAAAAATTGACCTAGGCTCTTCTCTCATTCTGGAGCTCTTAGATGAGATTTAATCAGAAAACTTCAGATGATGGGACACTTTCCTTCTTCTTTAGTGTCCATTGTTCGACTTTCGTCAAAGTGCTTCTTCGTATTTCATCTTGTACCCATTTAGTTCAGCTAGGAATCTTTTTGCGCGAAAAGAACTCTTCGCTGTGGGATTAGATGTCCTCTCTTTATAATAGATTTATTTTTCTCTCTCTCTCTCTCTCTCTCTCTCTCTCTCTCTCTCTCTCTCTCTCTCTCTCTCTCTCTCTCTCGATGTCGTAGCATCAGAACAATAAAATATCATTTTATGAAATTCATAACAATTTCTTTTTTATACGTTTAACATTTTTTGACAATTTGATTTATAATGTATATTATTAAACATTATAAATATAATTTTATGTTACATAATCAAGTTTTAAAATTTTTACTTTGTATTATATTATATGTAAACTAAAACTTTTTTCAATTGTTTTCATTTTTTAATTCTTAGTTTTATGTTACATAATCAAGTTTTAAAATTTTTACTTTGTATTATATTGTATGTAAACTAAAACTTTTTTCAATTATTTTCATTTTTTAATTCTTTGTTTTTGTAGAGTAATTTGCATTGTTTATAAAAAAATCTTTTGGATTTACACATTAATGACTGTCCTGTTAAAATTTTTGTAATATCGATCTTCATTTACGAGACTTCAAAAATAGCTTCCTATTATTTAAATTTATGCATCTTTACAATTAAGTATGACAGTCGAGCTTATCTCATAGCCTCCTTTTATCGCGAAATCAAGTGATTTCGAATAGCGAGAGTGCATAATCGGCTTGAAGAAAGGTATATCAGAGAACCGTCGTATATTTTCGTTTTACTAGATGGCCCTTTATATGTGCCACTCAGGAAATTCGCGATGAGAACATAAGCAATAGCCTTCCGTAAAATCTTTGCCGTATAAAAGACTCAATATGAAATAATAGAAAAATGTGACCAGAATTTTTCATCTTAATTGTAAATATAATCGTAAATATTTAAACAACTGCATTGTTTATATGAATTCTATAAAATTTATCATAAATTTGTACAGTATATTTCTATAATAATTCGCACATATTATATAATATAAGTGTACCTATACAAATAAATATAATGGAAATCTTTATTACGAATTATTACACAAATTTATTTATAAAAGAAAAAAAATATTACGAGTACAATTTCTTGAACAACTTATTTTTATCAATAAATCAGTATAGAATTTTATTCAACTAGATTACGTTGCGACATGCTTGTCTCTTATTTTACAATATCAAGATGAAATTTTTAATTATATCACGATATAATTGCGCACAATTAATTGCATTATAAATTAACAGACGTATACGCACGTAGAAGACTTATCTTTCCTCTCTCTTAGAAAGCAAGTAATGGCTCGTTCAACGAGACTCACTTGACAACGATCGTCGAATCGAGCGCGTCGCTGTACGAGCTTTTGAACGTAAGAGTGCTTCTTTCAGTGGAGAAGCGAAAGGAGAGTGAAACAGGTGCAGCACTTGAATGAAAGGCGTTAATTGGCGGAGGAGTTCGTTTTCTTTCTTACATCTTTCGCTAAAGCGAAACCAGCCGCCACTTAATAGGCTTGCTCTTACAAGTTTCTTGGATCCCGTCTGCTACGAGTAAAGATGATCCTTGTGATATTTGTTTCTTTCAGTTCAGTAACAGATAATAAATAAGTGAACAGTCAAATTGGGCACAAAAACGTTATTATATTGTGAGATTCTTTCGTTTCGTTGAAACAATTCTCTTTTTTCGCGATTTGTTTTACACATATATCTCTCGACGAAAATATTACAAGTAAAGATTGTTAGAAATAAAAATAATCTAATGATCACCTTCTACAGAATTTACCAAAATACGTGTCGCATGAAATACAAATATAATTAAAAAATATGAAACAGTAAATTAAGAAAAATAGATAAAAAATGAAATATTGAGAAATTCAATTGTTTTACTTATGTCTCTTTATTTTTAACTTGTTTTTAATCTCTACAAGATAAAGAAGTCACTGAAACAGTGTTATATTATAAGGTAAAAAATACAATGAAATAAATTATACCAAATCTTAAGGAAAAGCTAAGATTTTTCAAATACTCCTATCATCTGAAGATTTAAGGCCTATTTAACTCGATATATTATTCTATTTAGAACTCGATTCATTAAAGTTCCTTCAGTGCTTGACGATATCTCAGCATCAAAGATATAGATAAGAGTTGCATTGTTTATTAGATAGCTTAAGAGCAAGTCTGAGTGCTAATCTTGACATGTACTTCTCGTATTGTATTCTGGGATTAATCTCGAGCACTACTTCTTTTGCATTGTTTAGCACTAATAGACTTTTTTAAAAAATTCATTAATTCGAAAGACATATTCAAGTTTAACTATACATACAAATTCTGATTACATTCATTATCAACTTTGGATATTAACTTTGATGTGGCGTACTTTGACTGCAGTCAGCAGAATTAAAGCAAATTAGTTCAGTGAGCACTGAATGATTCTTTATAATTACGATTGATTTCTATACACTTATGTTAGATCTAACGAAGAACTAAAGCCAAGATTCAATCATATTAAAGAATAACTGAGTGCATTCATTATTACAACCATTTTTACATTTGATTGACATATTCCATTAGATCCAAAAATATAAACTTGCAGGTGCAAGAGCTTACTAAGCATTCAGAGCGGTTGAATGCTTACTAAATGCACCAAATAAATGACTCACCGAGTTACTTTGTTTGTTGAACGCAGCCAATGACTAGATTCGTAAGGTCGCTGACAATGAGCTACGTTCTTACAACTATACATTCTTCGAGCAAATAAATAGTAGCGCGAGCAGTTCCGTACTATTATTATCTCAAAATGCGATAGCGGAGCAACATTGGAATGAGCAATTGATTATTTGTATATTACTAGTTATTAATTATCTTTCGGTTATTTATTAAGTTAATATCGAGGTTTGGAACGAATTACATATATGAAATTTGTTCAAAAATTATAATTATTTCATTAAATATCTACTCGGAGAACAAGTATAAAAATTCGGAACGTACAATTTATACTTTTTATTTATACTTTTTAAAATGTTGATTTTTTAGGCGTTAATTTGATTTGAATATTTGTGTGTTGCAGGATCAACGCAGTCAACGCAGCTTCCCTGTTGCACATCGATCGGTGAGTGATATAATATAATTGTTCGGGAAATATTTGATTAGCTAATTCGTATAGTTGAAAGTTTATTTGAATTGATTTTATCATAGGAATTCGCAGATCTTCGCAACAACCATACGCATTACAATCGCATATTTCTCGTCTTACACACACACATATACACGCATGTACATGTAGATCACCCATTCTTTTACGCGGCGTTTGCTTCGCTAGAGTCCCTAACTCTCATCTTTCGAATTCAAACAGATTCGGTGTCATTTAATTCGGTGCCCTTTCCAAATTAACAGTTAAAGGAAAAAAAAAACTAAATTTGTAGGATGTAAAATATTAAACAGTAATATGTATTTTATACTGAACTAATAGGTCTATAAAAAGTTATGTGCGCTATATATACAACGATGTATATGCAATTCCGATTAACGAGTTAATATAAAAATATGTTATACAATACATTATATATTTGTTATAAAAATGGATAGGCTAGAACAGATTGAAAAGAATATTTAATCCTAGGTCGCTCATCGCTTTATCGTACATGCGAGGATGCGAGTATGCAAAGAGCTTACGAGAGAGAAATAAAATTCTATCGATGTGTATTATTTACTTACAAGTGAACCATTGAAAGCGTTTTCGATTTTGATGGACTTTGGATATGTGGAGCATCAAAAAATATTGGACCCATTTATTTACTGAAATAATGAATCTGTGAGAAAAGTATGAATATAAAATATTATAGCCATATTTTTGTTATCTACTTTTCTCAAAATTTAAGAATCGAAATCTCTGGGGATGAAGGTAAATTAAAAAATTTGACATTTTCAAAAAATGTGAATGCACTATTATTAAGAGTATAAAATAACATAAAACTTTTATATAAAACATTTTTTTATATATCACATAAAGTTTTTTAGAAGATATTCGTTGAAAATGAAAAAAAATTCGTTATTTCGAGAGGTTGTTTTGTTCTCTAAGCCCTGAAATAAGCAGATAAAAAAATATAGTTCTAATATTTTTTTATGCTCTACAACATATCTAAAGCCCATCAAAGTCGATGAAAGACAATTCTATGACGGTTTCTGTGTTAGTGACATGTTTTGATACTTTATATACTTTTGGTACATCATAAGAATACATAACGTATTAATAATTCGAGCAATATCAATTACATTATAATAGTGATTATATTTTTGATTCAATTGCTTATGAATGTTAAATTAAAAATTGGGCATTGCAAAAATTAAGCATTGCAAAATCACCAGAAAGATGAAGAAATAAAATAAAATCATAATAAAGAAAATATCGAAATTTTTAGAAATATAAATCTTGCGAATGCTTTTTTATAACGTCTATATTTTTTTATACAGTTATGTGAAATTTAAATAAGTAAATAAATAAAAATATAAAATAATACAGAATATGGTGAAAAATTATTTATAAGGGTTTCTTCCAAATAAATACTGATATTTTATTTTCTTTTCTGTTTTTTCTACAAATATATCTTTATGATAAAATTAACAAATCATACCATCTAAAATTTTTACCATCTAAAATTACGTTTAAGTACGATACAATTCGTACAATATTAAAAGTGAAAGCTAATTATTGCTCTTGTTAATCGATATAAAGATTACGTATGTTATACATGTATCTTATTACACAATTTTGTATTATTAATTTTTCAAGCTAAATTTCTAATAATTTCTAGTGTCTGCTAAAAATAAATTTAGAAAAATTCATAAAAGTGAATATTGTCCAAGAGTATGTAAAATTTTTCTTGCACTGAAAGAAAAGATTGATTGCTGCAACAATTTAAATAGTGAAATATGGCATAGCATTTTTATATGACTGTAGCAATCAGTTTTTGGTTGTAGCAGCAAATTTTTAGTTGCGTTAGCCTATCCGCAAGTCAGTATATGATTTCAATACGCTAACGCAACTAAAAATTTGCTGCTACAACCAAAAACTGATTGCTACAGTCATATAAAAATGCTATGCCATATTTTACTATCTAAATTGTTGCAGCAACGAATTTTTTTTTCCAGTGTGACAATGATATGATGATTGATTGTGCAATTCATTGTTCTTTTTGGACATAATATCATTGAAAGAATAAGTATCTTATTTCTTATGCCTTTCTGGTGAGATTTAAACAATTATATATGTTAATTGTATATATTAATTGTAAATAAATACAACTTTAGAGATAAATACATATTAATACGCGTAACATAAATTATTTATAAATATGTACCTATGTATTCTCTTGCTAGCAGAATTTTCATCAACTACTTCATATCTGAACATTTGTAGACCTGTGTACATCTATGTAGACCTATGAGACTATTGTACAGTTCAACTTTATTCGCGAGATATCGGAAAATCCTCTTTTTATTAGAATGCGATCGACGTATAACTTTTTTCTGAGCTTAAGTATAGCTTATATCGAAGAATTTAATCGCGCGTATCGCAGAAGAACAAATGAAATTTTTTTATTAATTTTTTAAATTAAAACTATTGAATTAATATTTTAATGAAAATTTTGCTTTTGTTCATTTACGATATAATTGAGATGCACATCGTAATAAACTATTATATAAATATTTACGTATATATTTATCAACAATAATAATTCGGCAATAAAAAATGTTTTTCTTCTTCTTTTATCGATTTCTGATTAAATTTTATCAAAATGGGCCAGGATTAAGAAAAAATAAATTTAATCTGATCAAAAAAGATAAATGGAAACTGCAAAAGATCAATTTACAATGGAAAAATAAAAATGAAATAAAAAATTTAACAGTAAAATGTAAAATCATTTTTTCCATACAACTACATACGATAAAATTGTGATTTTCTACATTTTCTAATAAGGTTTCACACTTGTCTCGTATTTTAAGTGATTGCGAATAGGTAGATAAGTGATTTCACTGGATTAATCAGCGTGAGGTTCATCGATCGTATTCGCGGTTGTAATTAGTCGATGCAGTAGGTAGGAATACCCATGGTTGTAATTAATCGATGCACTTTGTAAGTAGGAATACGAGTAGCTAGGAATATACATAGAACATTACTATAACTCGAATAGAACACTATCATGAAATTTAGGTAGGTAAATTATTTTCAAAAATATTAGTTTAATTATTATAATTTAATAATTAAAATGATTATAACATGCACTAAACCATTATAATATGCATTAAAGAAATATTGGCAAAGTTGAGAGAGTGAAGAGATATTTAACTCTATAAATTTATTCTTTGCAATGTGTATAACAGGTGAAATTTGAACACCATTTTAGCGAATATTCATTTTTGAAGAATTTTTATTTCGAAAATATTTAAAAAATTTTGCAATTTTTATTTTACTCTCTATAAAAGATTGTTAATAATTTCAGGAAACATTTACTTCACATTTATTCAAGTTATACGTTGCTACAAAATTTATTAACTAAGAGTGTAAAAATTTGATAAGCCAGTTATCTGATATTTTTTTACTCATGAAATTACGTTTTTGTTATAATTGTGAAATTATTTCTGAATTGTTTAAATTTATTATTGATCCATATAAATTATATAAGTATTCACGAAATTAAAATTTTTATTTTGTTTTCGTAAATTTCGTGTCATGTTACGTATTCATTAAATGCTTCCTTAATATTTTACAATAAGTATTTGTTGCAAAGCTTTTTTTCCTTGAATATAATTTCTGAATATAATTATTGCTTCGGCGAAGGAATGTTATCACTATCCTCTTTATTAAATAGGTGTTTGTACTGATGAAAAGTCATAATGATCTTCATCGTGGAGAATTTCTTTTCGTGATATGCATTTGCGACATTTAAGCTGCGTACCCTGTTACTGGACTGGTTTTAAAGGTTTTCTCGGTGGTTTCTCGAAGCAGTGATTTCGTTAATGAGTCCACGACATATGTTTTGAAATTAAATCGCCAAGTTAATTAAATAATATATACTGAAAGAAGAATTTTTTCTTTTTTTCTGTTAATATTGTTACGCCCACGCAGCCGATATGTTCTTCTATTATATTAATACTGATATCAGTATTATTTTAATGATAATTAGATTTAGTAATAGGTTGAATATAGTTAAAACATTATTGATAGAATTAGATAAGTTAAAATTTTTATATATGTTTGAATTCTAATTAGTTTGTTTATTTTGGCAATATAGAATGTAGTTACAAATGTGTATAATTTATTGTTTAACTCTTGATTTCTTTTTTAAGAAATTATTTTGATAATAGTTACAGATTCTCTTCTACACTAAAACAAAAATAAGTCTTCAAATTTATATTATTCTGTAATAAAATGTGTGCGTAAATTATAAGATTGTTATTTAACAAATTTAAGCCTTAGTTGACTCAACTTATGAATACTATTTATTCTCTAAAATTTTTAAAGTGAAAGCTCACTCTGACAAATGAATTCTTTTAAAGATTGAAAATTGACTCCTTCAGTAAGCTAATTTAATGTTCACTCTTTAGAGTGAGATTCCACTTCAAAGAATTTAGAGAGTATAATTTTTAATTTTCCGTTAAGCATCTTAATTGCACAACTTGCAGAACTTATTAGAAAATGTACGTATATTTGATAATTTCGAGAGAAGTGAGACGTATATCCTGATTTTAGTAGAATACCGATAATGTGTCAAATAATCTTATTATTAATACACAAAAATATCAAGAAAATAGAAGGACAAATTAGAACCAAATACAAAAAATTAGTCAAATAAAAAAAATTATTTTATTTTAATTTACCCTTCTATTTTCTTGATATTTTTGTTATTTTAAAATTCTTTAATTTAATTGTATTTTTATCTGAATAATGATGAAAAATGAAAAATTAACAAAATTTTATTTTAATAAGATTTTTTTCTTATATTTTATTGTGTTTGATTGCAACTTGACTTAAATAATTGTACAATATACAAAGAATATCTATACTTGCACATATAATAAGAATGCATCGTTATTCTGAAATATATATTCATCTATAATCACTTCCCACGAAATTCATTCTGTCTACATATTTTAAAATAAAATGAAAAGTTTTCAAATAATGGTAAAATATATTTTTCTCTACGAATTTTACTCTCATGTATTAAAATATGATAACAAATATTAAATTATTGCAAAAATATTCGAGAATTACATAAAATTTTCATTGTATTACGTATATTTTCAAAATTTAAAAAATGGTAATTATCGTTGACTCACCACGTTAACTATTGTATTATCCGCAAAGTAGGATACGATCCAGATCCTTCGGGAATAATCTGAAAGATCTGGACGTCTTCTCCTGCAACAGAGACCTTAGCATTCGACGCTTAACTTTTCGTCACGGATTTATCCCATGAGACTTGATATAAGCAGAGTACATTAAGTTTGCTCTCTACCTTGAGGATTGTTCCCATCTATGTCAGATAGTAATCTGCGTATTATTTGACAGAGAAGCATTGAATCTGACTAAATCATTGGAACAATTTTTTGCACTGAATACGAAGATAACACAGTCAATTTTTGTGGTTTTGTAACTTTTTTATCACAATATAAAAAAATTTATTTGATTTATGTGAAGAACATACATTAGGTACCTATACAAGGTGATCCATGTAAAACATGACAGGCCAATAACTCGAAAAAAATATGGGAAAACATTTTAAACAAAAGTGAAATGGTTTAGAGAATATTTTGATCATATTTTTTTCTATTTTTTTATTTTTTATTTTTATTTATTTTTTTTTTAGGTGAAAGCGCCAAAAATCATCTCCATTTTTTAAAATGGAATTATATGATTTTTTTACATAATATAATTTCTCTTATTACTTTACATAAAGTAAAGCAGAGATATAAAAAAAATCAATTTACTATTTTATACTTTATTCTGGCATATATTAACATGAAATATTAAATATCTTGTAAACTATTAATTTTTGATAATCGTACCTTAATACTTTTATGAAGAATAATGAGAAGAATCAATTAAGTACAAAGAAAACACGTTGCTTTAAAAAAATATGTAGGTAAAATGAATATTTTTTTAAACACAATTGTTTATCAAGTTAAAAGAAATTTTTTTTTCGTTTATTTACAAATATTTTATAGAAAAAATATATTATTTTTGTGAGTGACTGACTGAATTTATTTTAATATCTCCCTATAAATAGAATTTAATAGAAAAAATTATTGGATGGACCTCATTTAGCTCAAATACTTTTGCTTTTTTTTTTAATTTTTGTACATATTGAACAAACAGAGTAACCTAATAGTTTAATGGTCTAAATTCAACTTTTTGTTGACAATTTAACGTTAAAGCGAAATATTAATATTTTTTGATTTAATTTTTTTTTCTTTTATTTATATTATATGGTATAGATTTAAAAATTGTATATTGATATATGTATATATTAGGTGTTGGAATTAATTCGTAGCGTTTTTAATGAAAGAATGTTATTTATTTCACATGAGCATTAAAAAATACATTAATGAAAGTACTTCCCATCACTTGTAAAACGCTACGAATTAATTCCAACACCTAATATATATATATATATATATATACATCACAGATATATATCATATATATATCACAGATAAGAGAGCAAATGAAAGACTAATAATATTGCTAGTAGTCACTTTTATTCTAAATAACTAATTCAGACATGTGGAATTCCATATAAAAAACCCATAGTATTATTATATATATTCGCCTACATTTAAATCGTAGAATCTTCCTTTACTGTACGCACTGTCGTCAAACTCGAACGCATTTAAATCCGAATCCGATATCGGAATGGCGGTCGGTGATCGGTGGTCTGTAAATTATGTGAAACTCGCGCAGGGAATCCAGTCTGACCGTGTGACGACTTCGATCGCGCCGTTATATGCGATAAAACTATTTTAATTTCAGCAACTTTCGGACGAACATGCGTCAGAAATTAGTTGAAGAAGCAAATAAAAATATCGTTATGTTGCCGTCAGATCTTCCTTTTTCTGATTTATTAATATTGGTATTATTCATCAGAGAGATTGACATATTATACAAGAGAAATTTAATATTATATTTTCCAATAAGATTGAATAAAACTATATAAAATTTGAATTGTAAAAAGTGATTTTCAAAGAACTGTGTAGTATACATATAAAATATATTATGTAACAATAAATTATATAATGGGTACAAATTGTAGATATATAATATAAAATTATACTTTATAATATACTTGTTGAAACGTATTTATTAAAATGTGGTCTTAAAAGTATATTAAAAAAATTACATTTTCTGATATACTTCTGATTATACTTTTTATAATATACTCTTTATATAAATGTACTCTTTATATAATTATATTTTATAAATATATTTATTCTATAATTATAATTATTTTTATACGCAAGTCTCTATTTATTTATTAAAACATATTTGTTAAAGTTATCAAAACTTATCACGATTTGAAAATGATAGACTTATATAATGAATGTTTTCACGTAGAAAGTGTATTTTAGAATTTGGAGAAAATAAATTTTTGTTTATACGAAATTATTTTCGATTTTTTCTTATATGGCACTTCATCGGGGACCAATTTACTTTATGCTATACGTTGAATATGAAAGAAGCGTTGAATGTGATACACTATAATATGAAGACGGGGAAAAGGAGCGGATCATTTTCACGGACCCCTGAATCTTTAAAGAGCACCGTTACCCTCCGGTTAATATCTGGTGCGCGGCTGTAGAATAAGACTATTGTTGCGACCCTTCGAAATCGTGTACTCTTTTACTCACTGTCACCAAATGAAGCTATTTCATCATATCGATTTCCTTTCAATTTTTCAAGTTTTTATATGTACTCGAGGGATCGTCGTAACGGTTAAAATTAAATCCCTCACGGTATCTCCCGAAATTCTTTTCTCCACGCGCACTGTGCATTCTTGCCGCCGTCTGCTTTGTGCAATTCCATTCGAGATACCATCGATATTATTGCATTGTGCGGCGAATGCGCTTCGAATAAATCCGAATTCGAATAAATTATTCATTTGAAAAATCTCATACTATATATATAGGGTAACTTCGGCAAATATGTCGCGCTGGGATTTACACCGCAGAAAAAATAAAAGGAGTGGGGCCTTCGTGTTATATTAGTATTGTGTTATGATTTCTGCTTTTTACTGTTAATATTAATGAAATTATTGTGAGTGGAATCGATTTGTCACTATGTTGAGTAGCGCCATCATAAATTATAATCTACATAAAATGATTACTGTAGGACGTGCAAAAGAATTAGTGGTTATTTTGTGATACATGAGTGTAGAGGAATAGTAAAGCATGTTGTATAACAAAAGTACTTTACAAGTACTTTACTCTTGTATTCTTTGTTTAGTTTATTGTCTTGTATATCCCACCTGTTTGGGATATACGGTAAAAAAGAGTTTCAAAAAGTTTATCTTTTAATATGAAAAATAAATATTTCGGATTTCTAATATTTGTTTCACAGTAGTAGACAGTACAAAGTTTTTACTGATATAGTTCGTTTACTTTAAATATAGTAAATAATACTTAATATATTAAGTTTTGATATTAAGTTTTGCGGCGTATATACCAAAGTTACCCTATTATTTCTATTATTTATGTTAAAACAGTACACGGAAAGAACAGTTCTGCTGAAATATCTAAAAATTTAGCTAGATGCATATTTGAAAATTTTGTTGAACCATTAAAAATAAAATAATTATATATAGGATACATAAATTGGTTAGAATGCCAAACTTTTGGCAGTATTGTTCGGTATGCATGAGATTCCTACGTAATTATTTTGATGGTCCAACATTATTTATTTCCACATCTGTAGCTAAAGCTTTAGATACTTTAGTAAAACTATTCTTTCCGTATACAGTGAAAAATGTTTGGTTGAAATGGACAAACCAGAAAATTCTGATTATCAATCAGAATCCAGTTATCTCAACTATAATTTTAATAGATTTAATCAGAAAGAGAGTTTTCTGGTTAAGTCTAAAATTCTCGTTTAGAGAATTTTAAATTCAAGTTTAGATAATCGGAATTTTTATTGATTTAATCAGAATTTTCTGGTTTGTCCATTTTTAAAACATTTTTTTCAGTGCATAGGGATAAAAAAATAGGTATTGAACAGAGAAAATAGAGAAATATATTTAGAATATAAAATATATATTTGAAATATATATTTATAAAAATATAAATAATTCAAATTTTCTTATAATAGTAATAAAAAATTACTGAAAATAGAAAAATATTTTCGCTACACTTGCGAGAAAGTTTTTTCTACTTTCAATAATTTTTTATGAAAATCTAACAGAGATGCAAGATATATGTATAGAGAAGAGAGTATCTTAAATTTAAAGGGGATGGAATATATTCGCGATACAGCTGTATCATGCAAAGATTACGTTGACATTTCACACATTAAGTTTAATGAAAAGAGAATTTTATTATTAGGTGTTGGAATTAATTCGTAGCGTTTTACAAGTGATGGGAAGTACTTTCATTAATGTATTTTTTAATGCTCATGTGAAATAAATAACATTCTTTCATGTAAAACGCTACGAATTAATTCCAACACCTAATAGATACAGAAATTTCAGTTGCAATGCATATAATGGATTTGGCTTTTGACTCGTAGCAGGATTAAATTATTTGAAGAAGAGTGCGCAATCTGTTAATTTCGAGAGAGAAAATAATGTCGCTAAGCTGTGCGAAAGAACGAAACAAGGTAAATAGCAAACGGACTCGTAAATCTAGTTGTTACACTGCATTCTCTACTCTTATCTAAAATTAGATCCTCCGCACAACGCGGATGATTCCTTTCTCCTTTGTATCACCAGGAATAGGAATTCTATCATGTCGACAGATCACGCACACACATCGCGTGCTGAAAATTTCTTACAGAATTCAAGAGAAGGTATTTCGACGGCGCGTTAAACTTCTCCTCTCGTGGATTATGTAATGAAATTAGATTATACTTTAAATATTTATGTGTTTTGCTTCTATTTCTAAATCATATATGCAAAATGACTTAGATAAATAATATGCTTTAAAGAATAATAAGTCTAAAAATAAGTTGAAAATATTTTTGCTTTAAATATAATACGTAACACAATTTTTTAAAATTTATGATAAATTTATTTCAAGATAAAGATTTAATTTATAACAAATTTTATATAAAATTTCGTAGTTAAATTAAGTAGTTATTTTAAATTGTATGTTTCGTTTCTGTTTTTCAACTTTAAAATGTCTTAGATAAATAGGTAATCACGTGCTTTAAACAATAACGTTTAATAAGTTCGAATAATTGAAAACGTTTTTGCTTCAAATATAATACTTAACATTATAATAAGATTTTTTAATATGATTCATTTCAAGACAAAGATTTTATTTACAATAAATTTTTTATATAATTTGATATATAAATAAGTCATATTTTAAATTGTTCTTTCTTTCTTAAAAGATATTTTTCTTTTTTTCCTTATATATTCATAAATATTTTTTGCAAGACAATTAACTATAATTTGTTACAAGCAACATTCTCTATTTTCACTATCGGAAATATTGTCTCTGTCACCTCGACCTTAAAATCTCGCCCAACCTTACAGCCTTCAATTATCGGATTATCGACCGATTCGATATCCGTTGAAATATCGTAGTTGCACGTAGCGTTTATTAAACTCGCTGTGTAGTTGTCGTGAGAGCCATGGGAGAAGGGGGAGATGGTGCAGGATGTTGCGAAAGGGCTTGAGCTCGCAATCACGTCGGCGTTACGCGTGCGTTTTCCGTCGCGTCGCATAAAGGGTTGTTACGTAGCGGCGAATTATAAAAAGGGTGTCCTTTTGTACAGCTCTCTGTTCTCTCCCGCTTTGGTACCTGCTGCCACTCCATCCCCATTCCTCCGCATCCCCTGCATCGCTTCGACTTTCTCTTCTCCCGACCCGATGAAATATTTAATAAACTCGTTACGTGGGCACCTCGTTTCGTGTTGGCAGCCGACGTAATAAATCGTCAACGAAGTTTTACCCTCTGCCTCCTCTTCGCACCTCTGCCCTCTGTTTTTCGCACCCCTTTCTCTCTCTCTTCTTGACTGTCTTTCTCACGCATATACCTTCGGTGTGTTCTACAATTATTCTGCGCTGTTTCGAGAAGCCGTAAAAGTTTGTCGGTAAAGTTCAGAGGTCTTACCAGCTCTCTCACGAAACAAGAACTCTTTTTAATTAAAAACATTTTGGGCGGTTTCAGTTTTCCTATTTATTAGAAATACAATACATATAATATACGATATCGTATTTAATATGTTGCGTATGCACGAAAATACGGCGTTCTTCTAAGTTTTTTTTAAATATATTCAGAGTAGAAGAAAAATAAAAAAAGTTTAATAATTTAAAAGGAGAATAGTTTAATTTCTCCTCATTATATTAAACATAAAAGAATCAAGTTTTTATTGTTTCCAATTTATATATTACGTTACTTATAATAATTTACATATTTTATTGAACACTAAATCCTTAATTTTACAAAAAATATATACTTTTGTTTATGAAACGTTATAATAATCCTTAAAAAAATTAACAAAAACGAAAAGACTTGTCTTCATTTTTATTTAGACGGAAGTCTTTCAATTTCGTTTTTTTCCTTTTACATTTAAAAGGATTACATTTTTAATAAAGTCTCTCTCTCTTTCTTTCTCATTTAATAAATTAAATTACTACTAAAAAGGAAGACATATTTTTCCTGATTGAAAACGTTCTCATTATGAAGTTTTGAACCCACTCGCATCTCGGAAATGTGCATTGACAAAGCGTGTAGACTGATTGCCGCGGTGTATATCCGCCAATTAAATTCCGAATCTCATAACGAGGCAAACCGCCGCGCCAAAGGGTATAAGGACCCCACAGCCTCCATATCGCGTAACATCGCTTTGGATCTTGCGTTATCACCTCGAGGAGTGTCGGATCGTAGCTCGCAACTGCAATAGATATGGCCGAGTAAGTTTTAGATATGCGACTCAAATTCGCGTACCTGTGCACTTTAGAAACAAGTCGGCTGTGTAGTCACGAAGTCAGCGGTCGATGCACTAGACATTAATTGGATTCATGTCCATGCCGCGTGTACTGCTAGCAAAAGAGCCGTGAATTTAGAACAATTATCAAATTATTCTTACGATTGCAGCAAGACAGTTTCGTTGCCTTTGATGATTATTGCCGATTATATTTATAATATCATCTATATATGAAGATACATCATCTGTAATAGATATATCATTTATACATGAAGCAACATTCTGTAATATTGGTCTTGAATAACTCGAATACGCCTCAGAATTTCACGCGTATAAAGGAACTAATAGAGAATTCGATTAGACGCACTGCTGTATATTAAGCTGTTGTATAATATATTTTAAGCGTAAAAGTGAAATATAAATATTTTAAATTACAAAATACATATTATCAAACAGCATATTAAAGTGTATTAAAAATTTTGCGATTTCATCCATTCCTGTATTTATATTAAACATATCTGTACAGAAATTTGTGTACGATAGCTTTAATGCACATTGAATGCGTCCAATTGAATTGCTATAAAATATCACTTCCATACTTTTTTGAATGATACTAAAAAATTAAGTTTCTCAAAAAAGAAAAAATTGTTTTTCAACTTAACAAAAAATTATTAATCATTATTAATCAAATAATATTGTCAAAAGTTCGTTTTATAATTTTTTAAAATCGATCCTTTTCGAGTTGTGACATTTTTATGAAATTAAGTTCAATTTTGATGATTGATAGGGTAATATTTATTTAACTTATTCGTAGTAATAATTCGAAAATCACGTTGACTTATAGTATCATGATTTCATCATTTTATACTCAATAAAAATTAAAAAAGAAGAGAGAAAAGATTAATTTTAACTTATATATTAGGAATATATCTTACTCTCCTACAATTAATTAATATACTGAATCATCATTTACCATTGCAGACTCCGTATATAGATCAGTATTTTTTATTACAACAAATTTCCACGAATGACTTATAATCATTTATACTTATACTATTCTTAATATTTTTATATCAAGTGTATCTTAATATTTTGTTTCAAGTTTTGTGTCACTTTTGGAATAAGAGTGCGATACTAAATTATTTGTATCGATTGAAATCAAACCTTGTTTTTCTTTAATACTATACTGATCAAGTATTATGTGTAATTTATTCTTTAGAATGATATCTATTATTTTATTGTAATTGCAGCAGCAATACACAGAACATAAGATATAGCGACGCATTTATGTTTCCTCGACTCGCTTCGCTCGCGGAATACAGTACACGCGTAATTCTTCTTGAGAAAGAGACAAGAAACTTTAGCTCGCTCGCGAGCGCAAATGCACAACAGTCTGTTGCGAGGCGCAGTAGACGCGCACGTAAAGAGCAATTTGTCGCTTTCACGAGTCGCGGGGAATAAACAATGCGCCCTGTAATGCGATCTTCAAAGCGTCCCGGTGCCCCAGGTCTGAGGAATGCGCCCCACGTTCTCGCCTTAATTCAACGTAGCTTAACCCACTGCGCGAATTCGATACCTCCCATAGTCGCGACGAAGCGAAAGAACAAACCATATCTTTGTTGACGACGCGCAACTTAGTTCACTGTTTGACGCCAACAGTATCAAATCTGATCTCGAAGTGTCACGAGGGTGGTTTCCGAAGGGATGAAGGATGGACGGTCGCATGAATCGATGTTTGCAACGTCTTGTAAGAGGATATGGTTTTCGACAACAGGGAAGAAAGAGAGAGATGAGCTTACCCTCGGGAAATTTCTTGTTATGAAAATTGTTTCTGATAAATTTGAAGAAGGCACATTCCTTATGCATAGCTTTATGCAGGACAGTCCACCTAGATAAAATATCCACAAAACTACAAAATATTTTTGCAAATTCTTTATCAGGTTTGACGACAATCTCTTCTTAGACAGAATATTGCTGCTATTTTAATTTTTATAATTAACTATAATTATGATGAAATGAGTCAGAATTCTGCAAAGATTAACGTTTTAATATGTTGATTGCCAATCCATCTATAATTGTGTGTCAGTAATGTTTACTTTTTAATTATGTTCTGGTAATGACCAACACTTTATTGAAATATTTTTGAAAAGTTTGTAAAGTAAAGCTTTTATAATATTTTTGACAACTTCGAAGATTCGAAGCTTTGAAAGAATTTAAATCTTTGAAGTTAAACTTCAAACTATCGAAGCTTCGAAGTTTAAGAGTTCGAAATTAACTTCAAAGCTTCGAAACTTCGAAAAATATATTTCTACGAATAGAAAAAAAATTAAAATATATTCGTAAATATATAGAAAATATATTCATTGCTTAATATTAAATTAATAATTATATAATTTTGATTCTTCGAAGTTTTGATTCTTTGAAAATTTAATTTATATCAATAAATAACAACGCAAAATAAAAAATGCTCAATGCAATTTAATATTATCCAAGATGATATAATCTTATTTAATACAATATAAAGAAATCATCTCTTGCATTTTACGCACTGAATTTGAAATATTCATTTATTTCAGAAATAAATGCTTACTTATATATGAATACTTATATATCTCGAGATCGAACTTGTAATCCTATCAAATAAGGGTTGATTACAATTTCACGTGGAGTAATACTTAATCCATATAGTCTTATTTAATATTATATATTATATGCTTATGATAATAAAAATTCTATTATGATATACATGGCATATTAAGACTCACTGGCAGACAATATGTTAATATTGCGAAAAACATTATTGATCTTATCATTTAAAATAGCATGTAATAAAACTTATTACATGCACTTAATCGGCATATTTTTGTAGAATTCTGATAATTTTTATCAATACTGATAGAGAATTTTATTTATACTTAGTTGCAGATTTTTTGATTCGTAGTGTCATTATCGGGGAACCGTGAAAACCCTAACGTTAACATATTTAAGCTCCACAACAAAAATATTCAAAATATTGTAATATTGCACGCAGATGTGTGTAATCTCTTAATCGATGCAATTTTATCATTAAGATTCAATCAGGACTGATTTTTTTAATTATCGCATTTATTTCTGCTTTCACAAATGAACGAAATTTGAATAGCTAAAGTAAACGATATATATATATATAATTGTATATAAAAACAAAAAAGAATTAATATAATAATAATTAATAAAATGATTTTATTTTTGTAGGAAATATCACTCTCATTATTCTTGTTTATCTTTGATCTAAATATTCGTTTAATTTCGTATACGCATACGTGGATTATTGTCGCACACAATGCAAAGTTCAAAGCTTCCTGCGAGCAATTTTGCTCGCTTTACAAAAAGTGGTTTTCTGAATAAATACAACATATATAGGTGAATCTATAGGAACATCTTTAAAGCTCGAGAATACCAAGTGCGATGCACTCGCCATCCCTTTCACTTTTCTGTTTTTTTCAGTCCTATTGTTAAGAAAAAATTGAGATGTACGAGAATTCATTCGCCGTAGTCGTCGTCGTGATGCAAAAAGCGTCACGCGTTCGCAACGGGTCATCGGGTACTCATTTCCGACGTGACTCGCGGCTGCTTCCTTTTCAGCGGTGAAAATCTTTGGGATGAATCAGAGTGCGCAGCTCCGAACGTATTTGCGTATTGCTGTGGCGAAATCATGATGGCGTGCGGAACTTTCGTCGATATTGGATGACGTCCTCTTATTTTGTTAAGCAGGAACGCGCCCTCTCGTTCTGTGAGTTATCTCGCGAAACAGCTGTGATTATTCTCTCACGACGAAATGGATTCGCGAGAAATATCGGTCGACGGCGGCCATCTCGCAATGCTAATCCGAAGCTATAAATCAATATTTACACCGCATATAGGATCAACTGATTGATGATATATTGATAGAAAATTCCAGTAAAAAATGATACTTGATGGAAAGCCAGTAAGATGCTGATTCTAGCAGACAATGTTCCTCCTAAGATAGTTGACGCGCGCAATATTTTGTTTAGTTGATGCAAATTCTTACAAATATAAAAAAGTAGAAAAAAGTAGAAAAGAAGAAAAAGATGATATAGTGATCTAACTTTTGGTGGTATCATAAATTCAAAAGTTATCGTAGTAAGATTCAAGAATTTTTAATCCAAGAACATAAAAAGAATAATAAAATGAAACATTTATTTTTATTTTTTATTATAGTCATTTAGAAAGATGAATTAATTTTTCTATTAAAAGAATATTCTAAAGAAAAGTATTTTATTGTTAAAAAAATATTTCGACCTTTGTTAGAATGATTTAACACTGTGGAGATCATTTCTCTATCAATAATAAATTTTTTTCACGGACTGGATTTTATTTTTGAAAATAAAAATCGGATTTTATTTTTTGAAATAAGAAAATAATTATTAAACATTATCACGTTTATTTTCAAAATTGAAATCCGATTTGAGTGAAATTTCAATGACAAAAAATGATTTTTGTAATGTTAAATTACTGTAATGTAATGTTTTGTAATGTTTAACAATAAAAGTTTAGAATAATTTTATAATATGTAGTATAGAAAAATTAATATTTATCGTTTTAAAAAATGTATTCGAATAAACATTGTATATATTGAAAGGTAAAGTTAATTGTTTTATTTTGTCATCTTTTTCATTCCCTTGAATCGGAAATTTAAATCTTATTTTGTATTATATTATTTTGTATTGTATTATTTCACAAATTTCTTTGTTCGCTTTCGAATATAAATCAAATCTAGAAAGCTGACACAATTGAATATGCCATATTATTGATATTAAATTATTTGTTTAGAAGGTTGATTGCAAGATTGAGATAAATCGCAAAGCAATCTTAACTACAATGTACATTATATCAAATACAGCATTCGCTATTTTTTCGTCAATTAACGGAATGAATGCCATTGTATAATATCTCGCGATATAATTGAAGTTCTGACCTTCCTTTAAAATAAACACAATCGAACGAAAATAACACTAGTGGTCCAACGTTGGAAAAAATAACATTTAGTTAACGGGTCATCGTCACATACGATTTTTCACGCTTTGCCTATATTGTTTTATATTTTCCGTGGTACTTTTCAAACGCAGGTCATTGCGCCTCGACGTGACTATCAGTTCGATGTTCTTTCTCTTCCTTCTCCCTCTTCATCGTTTATCGAGTATCGATAGGATCAGGAAATTCGATGTCCCATGAGATTCCGATGTACATTGCGCCAGTATGCACTCTGCATACGAATAAAAAAGATTGTTTTCTCTTACCCTAGCTTTTCGAACAGCAATAGAATGATGACGATAGAAATAAATCGACAGGAATCACGTAAATTCTTTCAGATGTCTTTCATTCGGTCATTTTATCACAAGAGATTTAAGCAATTAAAATTCGAAGGCAAAATTCTGAATTTAGAAACCATAAAATAAAAAATATTTTAGAGATGATCATAAGTGAACTAATGTATTACTATTTTAGAAGTTTGATTTCGTAACTATAATATTAAGGAAAAACTAAATGTTTCGAGCAATGAAATAAATTTTATGATAATTAAAAATGCCGTAGTTTTTAAATTTTATTGTAATAATTTTGATGCAATAAGACTGCTTTTAAAATATCTTTTATTCGAAAGATGATTTAAATAATACAAGGCAGTTCATAACGCAAAATCATACATCGTCTTTATTATATTTAAATGAACCGTAATTAATTATTAGAGTTGAAAGTTTTTGATGGAATTATTTTGCTTCCGTTTCAACAGCGGTTCTCTCAAACCGGACGAATGCAACTGTAGACGACAGTGTAATTAAATTTTCAATGATGTTGGGCGTTATTAAATATTAAACGGAGAGTATTTACGGGATTTGTCTGGTGGCTGACATGGATCGCGCTACTTTAGATAAAAATTGGAATAATTGTTGATAGCAGGGCATATAAGGGATTGTGATGTGCATAATATTACGATATTTATATCATGTATAAACGAAAACAAAATAATGAATTTATATAAATAATCAATTATGCAACAAATTTTGGAGTCTGCCTTGTATGAAGTTTTGATGAAATTTATTTTTTACTATGTATTACGCAACATTTTGATATCAATATTTTTAATTAATCAATATTTTTATTTGTAATTTCAGAGAAAACTATGTGAGTGAATATAAGTAATATAAGTATAAAAGAGTTTTAAAACAATATTTATTTTAGACAATGTATATATTTGCATTTGTAGTTCTAAATTAAATTAAATTAAGTTAAATTCTACATTTTATATACATATAAAACAAAACGTAAATATATAATATATTTATTAAAGAAAATTGATATAAATTATTACGTTTTGTGTCTGTTAAATTTCAGGAAAAATTATGTACGATAAAAAGTATATAATAAAAATGTACGATTGTGCTGCATATTTAATTGTTTTCTAATGAGTAAAATAGCAGTCGTTTGTTGCATACATAATATGTTTGTGAAGGAAAATTGATATAAATTGTTTTGTAAGTACTTCCCATCACTTGTAAAACGCTACGAATTAATTCCAACACCTAATATATATATAATACTTATAGTAAATATAGTTCTTCTATTATGATTAAGATAGACGTCGTTTATTGCAGCTATATATATTTTAGACAACAAATGTTGCACAGCATGCGTTCTATTTAGGCATCCTTTCAAGAGATCGAGACATTCCTTCATCGCTATGCGAACATTACTGCCAAGAAAGGCAAGGCAGTTTGCCGGTTTATCGCAGATAGCAGGATCAGATGAATGGCGCACCGGAAGTATCCTTTTTTACGACATGGAACGAACGGATCGAGAGAAAAGCGCGAAATTAATTGTGGAGAATTTATCGGCCATTTGAATGATCGTGCTTCTGTAAGTAAATTCGCGTTACGTCTCATTTCAGTGTAATTGGAAATAAAGTCGTAGTTCGAAATTGCCTCAAAATAACAAAGATGTTTCGTGGAATTTCATTACGTAAGCGTGTTCTAAAAATTTCAACAGTTGTATCCATTATAATCCATGTTATATAACATTTCGCGGTATCGACGAGAATAAATTCTCGATTTATGCGACATCTTCAATTCTCCGAAGCTGATGGTGGGTCTATTGGCTCTACTTGAATAACAAAAATTTTGACGAGTAAAAATAATTCAGTTTTCTCTGTGAAGCATACACTGTTAAATATCGAATCGAAGTGGTAATCCAATCCCTTAAATTAAAAATAGCAATTAATTAAATCAAGGGTCATTTGTTGAATCTTTTGAATATAACGATCTTAATGTAATTATTCAATGTCTCCGTGGATTGTGAACCTATTGCAATTTAAAAATTCTGGACACTTAAAAGATATTTAATCATAAAATTGGTAAATTTTGATGGATTGCATTACCGTCCGCATCATTTGAAGGATGAGAGAAAAAAACATCAGAGATATACATAAAATTTGAAGAGAAGTATTTTATAATGATTTCTTTAACATCGCATAAAATTTGAAGAGGAATAATTTGAAATAACTGCTTTAACATTATGTACGACGATCAATCGCAAGTTTGTTTATATGTTATTTACTGTTTTTAATATCTTAATATTGTACAATGATTCGATAAGAGTTGACGTTTATGTATTGCACTTATTATATACTTAATTATTAAATATTAGGTTGATTTCTAACACTTACTATCTTGTTATAGTTTTTGATTTTAAAATTATTTTTATCATTTGAGTCTCTATATATATGTACAATGATCAATATTTTTAAAATGGCATTTAATTATTTTGAACATCCATGTATCAAAATGTAAATTAATCTGTTCTGGTTGTTTTCAATCTTATTGTAAATTAATCTGTTCTGTGATTAATTTAAAAGTAAACAATGTCTATGTAGTAAATATGCATGTAGTAAATAATAACCTAAGTTTATAATTAAGTCACACATTTTCTTGAGTTAAATTGTTTAATTTCATTGTTTTAATTAAATCATATATTAAATAGAAGTAATGACGATTTATCTGAAAGTAATAAAAAATAATGCCCATATAATACAGATTTTAGCGTTAGCTTTAAAAGATTTCACAGAAAGAAGGAAAGAGCGATAAGATAATCTTACGAGAGATATGTTTGACATTTTATCTTAAAGGATTCCATATCAAACAAGCCGAGAATTAAGATCACTTTGTGGAGAAACCACGAGGTTTCTCTGCAATCACAAAATATAGATTACACAACGGATAATATCGAAGGAATATGGAAGACCATTGTCTTCCAGCTTCCGAGATGATTATCTTTTTTAATCGGAATGTCGGACGACTGTGATCTGAAATTATCAGAGGAAAAAAAAAGTAGTTATATAGAAATATGGAAGAAGTACGTGAAAGTGGAGATGACAGACATAGCAATACTATGGACGTCACCGTTCCGCTCAAGATAGAAATAGCACGATTACTCGCTCCATCTGCTTTATTAAGGAGATCTCTCGATTATGTCATGCCGACGTTCTCCTCGTTCTTCGTGAAAAAGAGAACGGGAATAACGTTAATCCCGATTCGTCTTTCATCCGATTTCGTGATCCGTCGACATCCCTCATACGGAATGTACGCCGCTCATTGCTACGTGGCAACCGGCATAAAATTCGTCATTTCTAGCGTTCAGCGCGAGAAACGAGAGAAAGAAAAAGAGGAAGGATAGTTCGAGGGCAAATTAAATAGCCCCATTCGCACGGTTGCAATATAACGTATTAATATTTTACTTGCACGAGGAAGCGGCCAGCTGGCAACTACGTGGAGATAAACAAACGGAAATATAGGAAATGAGAAGGGTCGCAAAATTTATTCGGATGCTACACAATCCGGACCATATAAATATAGTATACAGTCTGTAAAATTATTTAATTGGTTATATTACAACGATACGTCCTGAATAAACTGTAGAGATAATTTAGAGAGAATTTTTACAAAATGTTAAGAGCCTTAATAATGCGCACATAATTCAAGAAATATACAATTGTGAAAAAATTAATTTTTTGCCAGTCAAGTTGAAGACATAGTCTCGATATTTTGATTGTGAATTCTGATAGATAAATTTGAATCTGTGTAAAAAATAAGTAAACACTGATAGACCTCAAAGCTTCTACAGATATAAAAGAATTTTTTCCAATTTTTGTACAGTTCCGAAAAATTTTTCCTGAAGGTGAAAGAGGGTTGCTGATGGAAGGTGCAAAATTCTACATGATTGAAAGTCTCTGTTTTAGCCTTGACACCATTATTGCTTTCGTTATTCTTACAAGCAGTTCCGAGTAAAGGTTGAGAAACACTATAGCGGAAAAACAGCAGCTGAAATGCTGAAAATAGAACAAAGCTCGTCCTAATTTCTTCACTATGCAGGAAGCATGTATCCGCTCGTTTCTACGTCTCGTGGAAGACTTCTAACGCGCGAGAGAACTTCAATCACGTTGGCGTTCTATACTGAAAAAAAAAAGAAAAAAAATTTCTGCGCAGTTTACCGGTTTAGCAGCGAGTCACAGCTTAATTACGCGCCGGGTTGGGTAGCACGAATGGTACGATACTTCGCCGCACACAATGATCGGGCGACAACGGCAACAATGATCAGCGACGTGGAATAACCAGTCGGTGAGATACACGCCCTCGGATATAAACCGCACAATGCAATCCCGCGGAAATCGCACGCGCCGCGCCAGCCCAGCTCGAGGTCGGTTTCTTTGTTTATTACGCGGCTTTGTTTCTTCGGTGTCCGATTAATCGAATCGCCGGGTGTGAATCGATGCTGATTGCGCTGCCGGGTCGCTGCCTGAAAATCAGACGGCGGGCGTGCGAACGTGTGAAATTCGTTGCACGATGATATTAACAATAAGTATATGAAAAGTCACTACCAGTATATAAATCGCTGTTTTCCCTTTTTTTTTGCGAACTGTACCTCTAACTCAATCTTCATTATTTGATTAATGTATTTGTTCATTTTAAAATAGTTTAAATAAAATAAGAGGAAGAATCCTGTTTTTAGTTGAAGTGGATCTTGATATTTAACCTTTAAAAGCACAGTCGATATTTTTTTATTGTGAAATCTGATAGATAAATTTAAATCTATACAAAATAAGTAAAATACAATCTAATTTTTAGTAGTAAAAATTCGTTGTGAAATTTTTTTACAAATATGTAAGATTTTTTCAAATTTTTGTACAGTCCGAGTTAATGTAAGTATATTAGGTTAAAACAAAAGTTCATAGTGTTAATTTATCTGTATTATGTCTATAAGCTCGTAGTTTTGTATATACAAAAACTATCAGCTCACAGAAACTCAAAAGACATAGTGACCTTTTGAAAGAGATTTTAAGCTTTGAAATAGTTTTTTAAATTTTAATTTTATTCATTTTTAACGCAATTACAGCTGCTTAAATTTTTAAGTTCGCAGTAACTACGAATTTTTATTATGATCCTATAAAAGTCTACATTGAAGTTCGAAAATTTGGATTATGGACAAACGATGAAAATTTCACATTGGCGCTAAATATAGTAAAGACTGTTACCGTGATAAAGACTTGAAGTATAATAATAGTCCAACAGCAACCGAAACACAATTTATTTAATTAAAAGATGTATTTTAAATTTACATAGAAATATTATTAGGCACCAAGATCCAGTCTTGACCTTTTTTTGGTACTTTTTTTGGTACTTATATTATGTCATTCACATTGCAGTTTAGTTTAATTTATTATTGTTAAAATAATTCTCCAACAATAATTAATTCAGCTATTATATTTTATGTCGATAATATTAAATTCTATTGGGTGAGAACAGTTTAGACGTTTTGGTATTAAATTGACGATATAATACAACAAGGGTGTCCAGACGAAAATTTTATCACCCATATAATAGAACTATACGGATATAATATCCTTTCTATAAAGCCGAATCCGCTGTGGAATCCAAAGTATCGAGTTTCCGGTTTATTGGCACCTTCGATTTTCAACTTCCGTCAAACAGCTGTTATCGGTCGGCTATCGCATGTGTATTCGCATACCGCACTAGCAGATACTTTCCGCAACGTTTCGCCATTTGTCATTCCCATAAAATATGGCAGCAATTTTTAATATCGAGATTTTTGAAATGGTAGCTTTAACCAAATTTTTGATTACGGACTCATCTTTCATTTTCTACCCAATAATGGCCATCAAAAGAATAGTCGAAAGGGTCAAAGTTCGAGATTCCGCATTATGCCATAACTTCAAAAAGTTCAATAATTTTCTCTTATCACAGCCTGGAGAGCCACTTTTACGACGGTGCCCTCGGACTTTTCCTTACTGGACGTGACTTCTGGCTTCCCGAAATCGGTTTTATCTCTCCGACAAGAATAATTTTCCGCCAGAAACTTTCTCCATCACACGAATGTCGTTAGCGCAATTAGAATTCATAGACGCGTCAATTCGAGATACGAACGTCAGTGTATATGTATTATCAGTATACGTCTTGTGTAAATATTGAAAAATTGATTTCGTGCGTTTGTAGAAATTATGAACGTAAAGGTTTACACTAATACAAAAGAAAGAAATAGATAGAAATAATTTATCAATACAAATCAGCGAAGAAAATTTTATTTAGCTGATTTTGATGTCTAATAATATTTTTGTGCAAATTTTACAATTTTTAATCCAAACAAATTGCCAATAATTTGTCAGACAATTCTAAACTATAGTTGGAGTACATAATATAAATTAAATTGTGAATGAATGAAGCAATTTAATAATACTGATACTGTAATGAGCATCTTTAATTCTCTAATAATGATCGGAGTCAAATATGACTTTCATTTACAGTTCATTATATAAAGCATTTTGTTTTACTGTAATTATTTGAAATCAAATAACCTTTATTATATTTCTTTTTGCTTGAACTGAAAATTGTAAAATTCACACAAAAATATTATTAGGCACTAATACTCGTTTTTATCAAATATGACCTTTTCGCTTATGTGTTAAACATTTTTCAACAATCATAATTATCCTTTAATTTGATCACTAAGTACTTTGATCCTTCCGATATTTTAGTAAAAAAAAATTTTATTTAAAAAGTCTTAATAAAAATTATAAAAAGATTAATACAAACGCAGAACAATAATTTTCGAGAAAGGTATAAAGATTACGATTACTATTTCGCGAAGGATGCATTAAATGTTGCGATGCAACTGACTGAAAGACGTTGATTTAAAGCGTCAGCTGCATTCGCTCGAGGCACCACAAGCTTCATCTAAGCCGTTACAATGAGAAAGACGAAATAATTACTCACGCTCACTATAGATAGATTAGGAGTTTGTACGAGGCAACTCGTCACTGTTTAAGGAACAGGGAGAAGTTGTCTCGTGTATACGGAGCATATGTATAGATTAAAGGATTCTAGGAATTACCTATCAGGCGCAGAAGGTGCATAAGACAGGTGTTTAAGGGAGGGAAGCCGGGCGCACCGTTGTGAAGAGGAAAATGCAAACAGAGTACAGCGGAGGTCAACCGACGCATTTACATAACTCGCACATATGTAAAGATACGTTGCCTCGTACCGGAATACCGGATTGCCAGAAAGTCCTACGATTAAATATTAGCGAGAATAAACTGCAGTCTTCACGGGATATCCTCTATCCAGCAATGGTGAGAGCGGAAACATTGAAGAGAGATTCGGGACGCTTCCCTTCACGCTCCGTTTTCCCGAGGCCACTTATCCTTCCTCATCCTGTCTGTATTTCCTTGATCTCTCTTCTTTTCCTGCTCGTAGGATATTTCTCGCTGTCGCATCTGCTTTCGCGGAGAATCGCGGATCTTAATCGTTTTCGTGATCATTTGAGCGACTCTTGTTAGAAAAAGGTACATGGATAAGGAGATAGAAAAAGTGAGCGAGTGATAGAGAAAGAGGGAGAGAGAAATGAAAGCGGAAGGGCACGATGAGGCTAAAAATGAGAATCGTGAAAGAGTACAGCGTAGGCGGAGGACGCTCCCCGGAACAAACGATGCTTGTAATATCTCAGGAATATCCTCGACTTATACCTTGTAGCCGCCGGCGAGTCGTATTCAAACTTCCCGATTATCTTCTCCGAGACACCGCAGCTTCAAGATTAAAAATCGTTGTTACGGAACGCCGCTATTTTTCTGATTATCGCAAAAATTTTTTGGATGTACGAAGTATATTACTGTCGAGTACGAAGATTTTTGTATTAGCATTCACATTATTTTAGCAAAAATTATGGTAACATAACATAAATTCGTAAATAGTTTGTAAAAAGTTCAATATTTTTATTTAAAAATCTGCATGTTTCAATTAAAATTCTTTGATCTTGATAGCAAGATTTTTATCTTTTTAATAATTTAATACCATAAACTGTTTGAATTATCTAATAGGATATTGCCTATCCTTTAATAACACAATTTAAAATAAATTTTTTGGATGCGCATAATACATTACTCTCGAATACGAAGATTTTTATTCGCATTCACATTATTGCAGCAAAAATTAAGGTAACATAACATATTTAACATACGTTAAATCGGTTAAATATTTCTAAAAGATTGAATATTTATATTGAAATCTGCATGTTTCAATAACAAATTATTTGATCCACGTAGCAGAGCTTTCATCTTTTAAGTAATCTAATACCATAAAAGTTCATAGTGATACATATAAATCCTTCACAGTGATACAAATTTTACTTAATATCATTACTACATCAAAATCTCTCTTTTAAGAGATCGTTGCGAAAATATCCGCGATACGCCGTGTCCAACTTCCAATTCCCGCGATAAAGCTTTAAACAAATTAAATCTCTTCGGAAAGCGAAGCGACATAGCGCATGATGCCCGGAGATTAGTTTACCTCCTTCCGAAGCGAAGCGAGTCGAAGCGACGAAGGGTGGATGGAGATGCTGAAAGAACGTCCCGCGGAAGAACGGTAGCGAACGAGCGAGGGAAAAAGCCGATGGTAGGGGCTAAGGGAAACTGCCGAGAGGGATAGCAACCCTCGAACAAACGACGCCTGTAATATCTCACGGATATCCTCGACCGGGTCTTAGCCGCGGGGAGAATCGTATTCAAACTTCGCGATTATCTTCCCCGAGATTCTCTCCTATGGCCGTTTCCCTCTCTACTTTCTACCCGTCCGCCCACATCCCCGAATTTTTTTTTCATCTTCCATCCACAAACGCCACCGCATTGCCGCCCCACGACTTGTGCACACGAGAACCACTTGTGATAAATGCAGCCCGATAAAGGCGCACTCGTCATTCGTTCAGGCGAATCGACCGCTCCGATCCTTTCCTTCTCTCCTTCACCTCTTTTTTGACGAATCGTCTTTGTCGCCGCCGTGAAATGGAATCGAGCGCGATCGAATCCCGTGGGAGGATGGAAGGGAGGGAGGAAGAAAAAACAAGCGCAGCAACCGCGAAAAGGTGATATCGCGAAGCGATTGTCACCTGGTGACAAAGGCGCGCGTACGGGAACGGATTATTTATCGCACTGCCGTCGCGCCCGTTCTTTTCTCGCGTCAAGCAAGAGGAATGATGTGCTACGACCGGCGAAAATGATTTCATGGTGAAATAATCGTTTCTCGTTTTCTTTCGCGTAATTACATCACTAGTAGCGTCGAAAGGGCGCAAAATGTTAAATTATATTTTAACTGTCCATTAATAATGTGGGATTTTTTAAGACACGTTCTTATTCCGTGAACTTTAAGGAAATAAATAGATAGTAAGTACGGTATCACCTTCTAAAAAAAACTTGGTAATATTGAGTGTGCATATACAAGGAGAGTATGTAAGATTTTTAAAATTTACGTTTTCCAGTATTTTGAACTGCATGCCGAACGCAGTCATAAATTAAAGCTGAAATAGAATATTGAATTGAATCAATTCTATAATAATGCTAATAAGCATTTTTAAATAATGAAAGAATTTATTGCAACAAATATTATTTTGGTCAAGGTTTGAATCTAAAACTATCTCCGAAATAGACTTTTTTTCCATATAATGAAAAGAAAGAACGATTTTATTGAAGTATCTAAAAATTTAGCTAGATATAAATTTAATTTTGATTAGAGCATAAAAATAATAATGTTCAAATTAATTGTTAGACTGTTGAAACTTCTGTAGTATTGTCATTATTGATTAAGCATTCTAATTATAATTATTTTGATAGTTCAGCAAAGTTGTTTTCAGATTTGTATCTAACTAAAGAATATACCAAAATTATCTAAAATGATCAATTTTCACTAAACGTTTTAGTGAATCATACTAGTGAAAGGATTTTATGTAAAAATGACCAGAATAAAACGATGACACAAGTAGAACTTATTTCTCGGAATTTGAAAAAAAAATCTAATAAAAAAAGATCGAGAGTCCGCAAACCATTCAAATGACTAAGAGAGCGCATTACGAAGTTCACAAGAATCGATGAGTGGAATCACCGAAAAGAACGAAACATTATCCGAAAGGGCGACATAGCTCTATGTCCCAAGTTGCCATTATACTGGCTCTCCTGGTCATCTCTGTACATAAAATCCTTTCACCAGTTCTATGACTCAATAGAACGTTTGGTTGAAAATTTCATGAAAATCCATTTAGTTGACCACATTTTATTATACTCTTTTCAAGTACTTTAACAAAACTTTTTCCGTGTATTTATTGCAATAACCAGTATATAAAGAAGAGAACGTATTGTTAAAATAGTTTAGATTTGACAATACTTTAATAGTTTGGTTTTGAGAATTACTGGTTACATTTTTAGAAAGAAATGAAGTGTCTGAATGAATGGATATCAATATCTTAGAACAAGAGCGTCATTCTATGGCTTGGAAATAAAAGGAAGAAATATCTTATCTCCCGATATAAGGCATTTATTTTCTTGTACCTGTGCTATATTGACACATATGTATTATGGGTCTAAAGCATCGATATATATTACAGCAAACGTAGAAGAATAAAAGTGTGCGCAAAAGATGAAATGCTACAATAAAGAATTGTGAGCAGACGGGAGAGAATAGATTTACAAAGTTTATTGTCGCTGTCGAAATCAATAACCAAAAGAATTGAATGCTGTAATACGCAGATTCGCGTTTTCTCTCTCAATGCACAATATTAATAATAAAAAAAATTAATGAATCCGGTAAACACACTGAAACGCGAAATTTCCGCTGTATAGCTGCAACGCTTACGCTCATCCGCGCACGCAAACAATTCTCCGGATAAACGTGATTACTTCCGGTGCCGATCGTTCGCGACGTATTTCATTACGTCTCTCCGTATATATGCAAACGATAAAATTTACCTTAATCCAGATCTGCCGTGTACAAGAACGACGTAAATTTGAAAATTATAAGATCGAATCCCTGGGTTTTCTCGTAGAGGAAATTGAGGGACTTTTAGGTCGATGAAATCGAAGCTGCAGCGAGAGATCTCGGTCGTATCTCGTTCTCGCCCGACGACTGGTGATAGTCGTCGAAACGACACGCGAAATCCGTCGGGAGATAACGAAATCAATTTCCGCAGGATTAGAAACCGAGCGACGATTCGTTCGTTAGAGATGCCTTTTTGTTGGCTCGTTTGAGATCTGAATGGCGATCATCACCGGCTGCTACCAACGGGGACCAACGAGAGCAGCATTAAAGACGATAGACGGGAAACGTCCGGCTGTTAAGATAGAGATCATGGTAATTAATCGACATTGGCTAATTACACCGGATTATTTCGAGACAGTTTGGTGTGACAGTTTACGCGCGCCGCCGTATCATCACGTAACTGATGACTTTGACGGATGTGCTGTAAAGAGTTGAGAGTGAGGAGAACTTTAAAGAACGATCTATATCGCTACGCGAATGCGGAGATAACAATCTCCGCTCGGGCATTTAAGGATGATGATAAACAACTATTTCCACGAAAGCATTACGTTTAGTAATCCATTTAGGAATCCATTTATTAATTACGAACTTTATTCCCATTATAGAAAATATAACGAATGTTTTATGAAAGTTTTCAGAAATTATTTTAAATAAAATGAATTTTATTATCCTTTATTTATTCGTTTTATCCTATTTTATAAAATTCTACTTATAACTGTTCTAGATTTCATACATTTATTTATACACACACATATATCTTAGAATTTTCTTAAACATTTTCAACAATATACAATATTTTACGAAATAGACAAAAATTTTCTTCATTGAAGTCGAGGTCAATCCGCAATGAGAAAAAAATGTTTGATATTTGTAACTATAATTAAATGATAAACAACTATTTCCGCGAAATAATTACGTCTAATGGAATCCATTTATTAACTACGAATTTTATCTCCATCATTTTATGAAAGTTTTCCAGAGCTGTCTTAAGTAAGACGATTTTATTATTCTTCATTATCTATTCATTTTATTTATTTTATTTATTTTATAAAATTCTACTTATAACTCATATAAAATGCATGAAATCTCAGATTTCATGCATTTGCTTACATATTTTAGTTTCTCAAACATTTTGAATAATTTTTACAAAATAGATATTTTTTTTGAAACTCCCGTACTAAGAAAAAAGTATTTTAGTATTTGTGACTATAATTATATGATAAAATATTATGGCTGGGAGTTATATAATTTTGCTGGCAGTTTGTTTACGCACAAAAATTATTGCCTATAGTTCGATTGCCTACATGTACTTGATTTCCCTTCCCCTCAATATTAGTCCAATATTGGATAATCAATGTATATCCAATATAGGTCAGACATTGTTCCCCCCCCTCTCCCTCTCTCAGTATTGGATAACCAATGTATATCCAATATTGGCCAGACATTGGTCCCCTTCATATTGGATAAACCAATGCATAGCGAATATTGGTCAGACATTGGCTCCCCTCCCCCCAATATTGGATTAATTGGATAACCAATGTATAGTGAATTTTGACTTGACTCCCCCTCCCCCCTCCCAATATTGGCCCAATATTGGATAATCAATGTTATTTCTGAAAATTTTATTTGTGCGCAAAAGTGCTTGTAGACAATCGAGCTGTAGGCAAAAAGAGCCTTCTTTATTTTTTATATAAATATTAGGTGTTGGAATTAATTCGTAGCGTTTTAAGTGATGGGAAGTACTTTCATTAATGTATTTTTTAATGCTCATGTGAAATAAATAACATTCTTTCATTAAAAAACGCTACGAATTAATTCCAACACCTAATACAATTTATTATAAATATAAATTTCTATACATCACTATATAAATACATAACTGTATAAATATAAATATAATGTATTTATAATTATTAATTATACTCTATGTAATAATTATAAAAATGGAGGTCTCTCTCACTCTCTCTCTCTCTCTTTCTCAATCATTATTTTACTATGCAATTATAGTCACAAATATCAGACACTTTTTTCTCAGTAAAGGTCTATTATTCTTTAATTTAAATTGAATAAAAGTTATTTGATGGATAAAAAAGCATAATCAGAGACGCGATATGCTCACTCTATTTGAATCGATATTGTAATTCTTGGCTTTCCTCATTTGACTGTTCTCGAAACAATCGCATATTGCGTATGTCACCCAAATTCTCCTCTCAGACACGCAGGAAATTGCTTGGCCACCGGATACGGCGTTGAAAGCACCGTAGGAAAATCGTTTTAATTGGCGCCGCGGAAAGCCGGAAAATTGGCCCGTACGATCGTCTAGACGGCTAATTTGAATAACATGATAACGTCCGGCTGCATTTTCGCCGAGCGCGCTAGATTATCGAGGGAAAGCTGCGAAAGAAATAATGCTTGCATATATAGCTTTAATCAGCTGTATGAACTACCTCTAATAAACTCAGCTAAATTAAACTACTCGACATTTATAAAATAAAAGCTGTAGTAAATTTTTTCCTACGGAATAATGAATACCAAAACGTAGTTGTAAAAAAGACTTTTAAAAGCTTTCTTTCTTTTAATCTTTTAATTCGTGGATTAATCATGAATGATTAATGTGTTTTTTCCACAATTTATTAAAAATCTCTTTACGCTCTCGCTCAATATTGCATAATAAAACAACAAAGAAGTCCTAATTTTAAAAAGATTTTAAAAAGAAATTTTAAATATAACTTCATTACAGTACATCTTGAAAATCTCTTCGCAGTCCAAGTGAATTTTCTTATCGTATACAAATATAATGTATATTCTGTATCTAGAGATATAAATAGTACCCTACAGACGATCTTGCAAAAAGAATTTATTACGTATTCATTACTATGATGGAAATATATATTTTTCATTTTATTCAATTCTATCGAATTGAATCGTCCTTGGCCTCGGAATATTCAAGAATATCTTTTGCAAAATTTATTCAATTTAGCGATTGAACGACTTATGAGATAAGTCAGTTATATTTTCAACTTTCAATTGCATTAAAGTTTCATTAATCGAACGAAGTACGCATAAGGAATTTAAAATAATGATCGAGTCACATTTTCAATGTTCACGGGTCAACAAGCGGTATAATTTGAGAAATTTATAACGTTAAATAATAATTTCTCATTGTCATCATTTTAACGATGCAGACGATATCAAATTATATTGATTGACGTTTCATATTATTATGTATACACATTATGTGACATGTATGTTGGACTTCTGATAGCAAATACACCAGTCATTGCAAATTAATAAACAGCATTATATTGCATTAAATTTCATAACTTTCGTTGGACAATCTCGTTCGGTTGTAATGCTCTCCGCTTTATACTATTGCAGAGCGCTCTACAGTCTTTCGTGCACATTTATTCATATCATCTGGTTGTTTCTCAGCTAGATATTAAACGACCGTGCACACGATGTGTATGCGCATCTGTCTCTGTATGTTATGCATTATTATATTAAGCTCTCTGCAAGCGCATCAGTGTCTGCAGTCGAAAACGAAATGGAATATGCCAGAGCAGAGAAGATAACCGGTTAACTTGATAAAAAAGACTCTAGCAAAAGAGAAGATAACGCAAAGGTGACCTAGCATTCGTATTATTTTAATATGAACTAAGATTTGTTTTGGAAATTTTGAAGAGGTAATAAAAAATTAAATGAAACCAAGCGATTTTCCAATATGCTTTCAGCGCGTTTGAATAAAAAATTAAACCGTGAGTAAAATATTACAATATAACTGTACTATAGTCTGATGTGTGCAAATCTCTTATATAAAACTTGGAAATAAAAACTTATATATCGACATCGCGTTTAATCGCATCACATTTAATCACGTCAAATTGGATTTCATAATTTTATTCAATCTTCGTTAACTGATAATTCTAATTTCTACCGTGAAACTCTGTACGTGTGAAAATTGAAAATGACGATTACTTTCCTCTCGCGCGCAATAAAAGAGAAGATGAAAATCATATCAAACATCATAAAAATATCAAACATCATAAAAAAATAAATAAATAAGATTATAAATCTTCAGGGTTCATTGCATGGAATAATCTGAAAAACCTGGAAATTCCAGAGATTTTAATTCCTTTTGAAATTTTGAAAAATACCTTGAAAATTCTCAGGAATTTTTTTTTACAAATTTCCTCTATATATATAGATTTCAACACTTTTACTTCAATCCTTGTAAATTTCCTGAATCTAGTATAAATAATTCCTGCGATCACTTTAGACAGCACGATATTTAAATTTTCGTGAAAAATTTTTATTTTTCCATTAATAAGGTTGACCAATCTGCATTTCGAAAGCTATATAAGAATTCGCAGTTGGAAAATCAACTATTTTTTTAGTTTAATTGAAAATGGACACTAAAAAAATGCATATTCGCTATTACATGCTTCACTATTTTCATCGTTGTAAAACCGCCACTAAACAAAACTGCCAGAATAATTTGTGAAACTTATAGAAACAACATTGTGTTAGAAAAAATGTCAATATTAGTTTGAAAATGATTTGAAAATGATTTCGATGTGAACGTTAAATCGCGCTGCGAAGCATTCTTTCTCTCGTCGCGGCTGTCTGAAAGATACTAGCGAAAGTATTATATTCGAAAGGCAAATATTTTTATTGAGTGTACTTTGAATGTTTGTACCATTTCTTTTATATTAGTAGATATACGATGTTTTTGAAAAAAGTCAAGGGAACTTATTTGTATAAAAAAATATATAAAAAATCATATAGAATAATTTGCATGAATACTGTGCTTGTTTTGTTTGAACACTGTACTTTTCCATTCGCGAAATTTTTCCCTAGACCCTAAACTTCTCTTAATTAGTCGCGAATTTAAGACAATGTTTGAAACATTTCTCTCGGGATCGCGAATAACATGCGGCAGAATGAATAAAATTGAGGAAGCGCGATGTGTTCTTTGGAATTGCTCGTTAAGCCAACGTCTCCAGAAGCGTACGCGCTTCTGGGAGAAGCAGCATTGTTCGTTATTACAGCGCAAGTGAGACTGAACTTTGAGATCTCAAAGGGTTGCTACTGAGGTTAAAAGCGTATCGTAACCGTATGAGATGCGAAGAGGCGGAACACGAGTGCCAAGAAGCGAAACTCTGGGACGAAGACATGACGAGCGCGTCTACTCGCTGCAGAATGTTCCCTGCAAATGTAGTCGATTAACGACGTACGATTAGGAAGATAAAGGGGGGAAGGAAACTAACGGAAGCATTTTAAACTTAACGTAATCGTTAGAAAGTTGGCGATGTATTAATGCGTGAAGATAAAATGTCAAAAATTCTTTTTAAAATCGATGTCCATTCTTTATATACAGCTATTTGTGTATACTTTAAATTACACATTTTAAAGAAAATTTAAAATTTAATGTGACCCGAAGTTAATGTAACTGATGTTATAATTAATGTCGTGTTTAATGTAGTGTTGATATTACATTGATAGATTGAATACAATTGTAAAGCGGCCCCCAGCCGATCAATATTATTGATCATTGAATGACATTTGATATTTCACAATATTATTGATCCTCTGGGGATAATATTAAGGATTTATGTAGTTCATTGTTAATTAAAAGTTCTTTCAAGTATATTGTGCAACTCGTAAAATATCGATCTGTCTGTTGCTTAATAAGATACCAGTTTATGACGATTGACACTCATTTTAGCTTATTTTTATAAATAAATCATATTATCAAAATTGAATGGTCATTCTTAATCATATCTATCTTCTAAAAAAACTAACAATTGTTGAAAGATCAAATAAAGATTTTATGTAACGTCAATTTAAAAGAAATAAATCGATATAAATATTTCATAGCATGCAAAAGATGTGCATGTATACAGTGACAGTCCGTGAAAGGAGACTCCAATCATCGAATAAAGGGATCATCTGCAACAAAGTAACGATCGCCGTCGTGAAAACCGGGGTCACGTTTCCACGCGTGTGAATTCTGACTCGCACATTGGACATTATTCGAATCCATGAGAGGGATTGCAGCGCGGCGGTTGGTCTCAAAGGGTGTGTGCGATCCGTTGAAACTAGAGACGAAGAGGAACACACGGCATATGGCAGAGAGAATGGTGGTTGAAGCGACAGGAGGATGGAAAATGGTCGGGGGTGGAAGGTGGTTGAATCTAGGCGGACGAGGACATAGACGAAGGGAAGCAAATCTACGGGAAGGACGACGCGCGCGGAAAGTGGATCCTGCGAATGTGCACCGGCTCTCCGGTATGATTCCCAGAGCAAACAGGTACCATCTTCCTCACCGGAAGGCAGACACCGCATGCACGTTGCGTTTCTCTTGTAGGAACGGTAAATGCCGCGCGTTCTCTCGTGTTTGTTCGCCCAGGCGTCGGGAAAAATGGATTTCTTGGGGTGCACAGTCCCTTTTTTTCGGAAAGAAACCGTTTTCCTTGCGGCGCAAACTCATCATCTTCCGTAGAACCATCGAATTCGACAAGCGCCATCACTATTTCGATACACTATTTCCATGTCTCTTAGAATTATAAGGGAATACGATTATCGCGCAATCCGCGCACGAGCAGGTTTACCGTATCGTCATGATAGATTGTTCAAAGCAACCGAGAATGTCTATTGTTAACCCTCGCGTTCCGCCTTCATGTTTCTGTGCGATTCACAGAATATTAATGAGCATTGTCGCGATGTATGTTACATTACTTTGTATATCCTGGCAATTTTTCTTTATAAAGTCACACAATTTTTCACGATAGCGAAAGGTACTCGAGCGTAATATCGGGGAAACGACAAGTTAAAACGCAATGTTGCGTATATTTCATGAAAGCCTGTATGAAATATGTATAGTGGAGTAGATAGATCTTAACACGCAGTAGTTTGTCATAATAATACGCGACATTCGCCATGCTGTAACGAGGTTTTCTGCAAAACCCGCGTATATCTCTGCGACGTCGATAAAGACGACATCGCGAGACGCATTTTGGTGGGGTTTTTCGATGTGCAGTGCATCATCAGCCATGGTGAGAAAAAAAGGTAAAAAAGTTACCCTGAAACGTGCACGCCGCAACTGATGCACTCGGCGGACCTGACGGGATAAAAGGTAATTGGGATAGACGAGACAACTCCATCGCGCGTCGCTTCGAGTTGATCTCACCAGTACAACATCTGTCGAGGTCTGGGCTTTTTCTACTTTTTTTCGCGTCGGCCTTCCTTCCCCGCCCTCTGTTTCCTCTGTCTCTTCTTTTTGTTCTCTCTCCGACGAAACCTGTTCTCGCGGTAGCAGCACGGATGCAAAGAGACGAGCATGAGTTCGCCGAGCAAACATGTGTAAGAGCGTATCAGGATGCCGTAAGAGCAAAATAGCAAGAGTGCGATTTATAGTCGAGGTGTTTAACCCTTCGGAGCTGTCGTCAAAATCTGTAACACAGTTACTAAAACTAGATTTATAAGATCCATTTAATTTAAGTTAATTAAAATGCACATAATTAATTTCAAGGCATCAAAATGACATTTAACTCGTAAAAAAGAATAAATAAAATACTAAGGCCAGTAGTTCCATAGTCGACACTGTCCAACAACCATTTTGTATATGAGAGCTATACGAATGCGAATAGTCATTTCCAACCTATTTTTGTTTGCTGAACACGAATCCGTTGGCAACAGTTGGCTATTATGTCACAATTTTGAGAAAAATGACGTTAAAGGAGCTAAAAAGTATCTTTTGATGGCGTTTTTCTCAAAATTGTGACGTGGTAATCAACTTTTATTAACGAATTCGCATTTAACAGGCAAAAATACATCGGAAATGACTATTCACATTAGTGTGAAAGAAATAGGTCAAATTTTGTTGGACAGTTTATTATATTACTTGAGAGAAATGATCATCGCCAATCTATATTTAACTTTTACAAGAATTTCATAATCTTCAAATATTCTTTAATTCATGAAACGCTGATTTATAAATTACTTTTTATTTTTATAACTCAATGTACTAAATGGTAGATTTTAATTATTATTTATTTGAATTATAAACTCTATGCTGAATTTGATGAGCATTTAGTGTGATGTCATCCTCTTCTAACATCTTCAATTATATAATGATTATAGTTACTCATAATAAATTATTAATTAGATTTTGTGACTTGATATTTTTTAAATAATTACTATATCCATAAAATAATTAACTGAAATGTCAAACAAGAAACTTCTCATTAATTATGGTCAGAGTCTTGAATCTATAATTATTTGAGCTAATAATTGAATATTATTATGAATCATAAATAATAACAAATTTTTTAAATACAGATTCATAAAACAAAGATACGTTCTTAATCAAAGAAAATTATTGAGAATTATTTACGATGAATTTCAACTTTTAAATATATATTTCAATAAGAATAATTCAAATTTGCAGTTAACATAAAGAAAACTGAATTGTTTTTGACAATAAGATTTATAATTGAGTAGTATATATAATAATAGATCCACCAACTTCAGATAGTTAACGGAGATTCGGAGAGAGTGTCTGGTTCTCATTCGCACGAGACGCTAATTGAACGATTTATTGTGCGGTTTAGTCGACCACTATGATCTCGTTACGTAACAATGGTGCCGCATGGATCGTATTCCACATCGCTCTCTGGCTATATGTGTCAATAACGACAACAATTTTAAAAACGACAATTGGTCAATCTATTTTAATTATGATGATCTCTTTTATTTCAAAAAAGAATCAGAGATTTATATTGGATGAAAAAAGAAAAAATTTACCTCAGAATTTTTTTTACTGTTATCGAGTTGATTGTCATTAATCGCGATAGGCGACATCACGCTGTCAGAAGTGGATGACTGACATATGCCGTCCGTCTAATAAAAACCGTGTCTCATAAAAACGTACTGCTCTCCCTTGAGGGGCTCGAGATAAGCTTGGAATCAGGTTTATGGTGCTGAGCATGCGGATATACTTTACCAAAATGAACCGAGGCCCTTCACTCTTCGACTATATTTCTTTTACCTTTAGAGCGAACTACACGTGTCTTAAAAAATATTATACATATCAGGGTCATAGACTGAAAGTACATATATCAAGTAATTATTATGTTTATTTCTTTTTATTTCGGAAATTAACGATTCTCGAATTGTCATAAACTTTGATACAAAATACAGTAAATTAATATAATACATGAAAGACCTAATTTAATAATAAAATAGAATGAAAATGTGCATCGAGCAATCGGTTGTTTTTTTATTTGGAAAAATAACGATTTATGAATTGAGTAAACTTGGAAACAGAATACAGTAAATTAATATGCGCCTGATGCATAAAAGTTCTAATTTAAAAATAAGATAGAATGAAAATACCCATCAAGCAATCATATTTGTTTTTTTTATTTGAAGAAAATAACGATTTACAAATTGAATAAGCTTGGAAACAGAATGTAATAAATTAATATGTACATTATTCACAAAAGTTCCAATTTAAAAATAAGATTTTATTCAGCACGTGTGAAGATATTTATATCACATGAAAATACAGGTATATGATATCGAATATCGATTTAATTGCGAGTGTCATCAGTAGATTATTTGAGCTTAATATTTCTATTAGATGCTGAAATATTAATTTATGCCGCAATTCATATTTAAATTTAAATGCCGAAAATCCATATCAGAAGCCAAAACACACGGATATTATTGTGGATGTCAATTTAATTGTAATTAAGAATATTTTGTCGTATCGTAGCACAGCTAAAAGTAAACAGTTTAGCATATGGCAACAATATCAATATATATGTATAATTCAATATATAATGCAAAATTATCAATGTATTGACGATCAATGTATAATGACGAGAAAATCGTCAAAATACGTCAATATCATATTAATTTATTATTAGAGCTATGATTATTATGCGAACACGCATTATTTAAACCTTCTATTATCCGAACATGTATGTATGCATTCTACCAAAACAGATTACTGGAATAGAACGGTCGCATGTAATGTTCTGATAATATTTTCCATAGAGAATTCCCATAATCTCGAAGTTCATTACGCATACGCAGCTTTGATGTTGCTCTTGCGGAAATGATGGAACAAATTTAGGACGAGAAAATAAGATGCGTTACGTCGTCATTAGTAAATATTAATATTCAAAATCAAGCTCAAATGTGATGCTTTATATAAATAGCACTGCATGTATTCATATCCTATGTAAAACTTAAATTTATAAAAATAGCTCTTTCGAGGGGCAACGTCTTTTGAAAGTCTTATCATTTGTAAGACGACGAGAAAACTGCAAAAGACGACGGCAAGAGGGAATAAAATAAACGGCTCAGTAGGTTTCGTTTGATTCTGAGAACTGCCGAGAAAGAGAGGTAGAAATGGGATAAGATGGGCAACTGGAAACGAAAAGGTTGATGGCACACGTACTTCTGTGCTGCACGTCAAGAATGATGAATGTTGCTGAAGGGTTCTTGTGATTGTTCGATGACAATGGCCCTAAGACGTCGAGACTTTTAATATCGCGTATGAAAATTTAATAAATGCGGAGGAGAGTCCAAAAGACGTACGGGTGCGCATACGAAGAATATGAAGCCCTCAAATAAAATTTGAGAATCGAATTTATATCTCTTCGAAAAAGTCTGTTCTGCACATATTTTATATTTAGCATTACATTTTCATGCAGCTATTTTCTACAATATTTTGTCCTTTAGAAATATTCATATATCGAATAGTATTTTTATGTCATATATATAAAATTAAAATTTTTTATATTTATAAGTATGCAATTAAAAATATAAATAAGGAAAGAAAATGATCAAATATAAGTGAAATATAATTGGAAAAATTAAAACTATACTTTTTATTCCTAAAATGGATAAAATAATTAAAATTGAGAATAAAAATTAATAAATTAATATATTCTTCATTCGCACCTGCATTTATTAAGCTCTATTTCATATTTATTTTAAATAATATACATTTGTTATTGAAACGAACCAGTTATTATTTTTATCAAAAATCATTTTTAGTTAATAGTAAAAATAAATCGATGGCAGAAAATAAAGTATATTTATAGTGTAATAATTTTTACTTTCTCTCTCTCTTTCTTTCTGTTCGATACGTGTATATCAGGAAAATCTTTTATATATAATTAAAGCTTATATATAAATTTCTATTGTAAAAGCGGCAAAAAGTTACGTAAATCAATATTTTTAAATACAATCGTTATAAAAAATGTGACTTGAGGGTATTGACATTTTAGCAAAATTTATTATTAACAAAAATAAAAATAAAAATAGAATAATAATAAAAATCGTGTAATAATAAAATACCTTTCTAGAAGAGAATTTAATTTTATTCAATATTTTATTAAATAAAGAAGGTATATAAAAAGTGGCTGTGTAACGAGTCGTAAATTTAATAACACGTTATCTCGAAATAGTTCTCAAACATGACAAATCGCATCCGATCACCCCCAATGATCCGAACAAATGATAAAGAGCGAAAAGGGGCGCACGCATTCAAAAAATAAGAAACGATCCCACGGTACGAATCACACACCTAATTACACGATGCCGCATGACATACGAGTGTTTCAACGAGAAGATAACCGCGCGAAAGGGAAGCATGAGTTAAGGGGAGAAAAAGATAGAAAAGGAGAAAAAGATGGGTGGGCGGGAAGAAGGTCAGGCACGCAAGCATTCGTGCTTTCCGGGACACCTGATGCAGAGTACGTGTACTCCCACGTAAAAGAAAAGAAAGAAACGCCACGGTACATCTCGACAAATCTCGTCGGCAAGAATATACAGCCGCAGTCGAGAATCCGCTGCCAACCGCGATGCAACTCTCATTCGTCGAAACAGGAGTGCATTTAATTTAAGATGCAGAGATGCACTCAGCGGTACGATTGAATAGTAAATAAAAAGATGCCTTTCTCGTAGGCATTTTTACCATCACTTATAAACGGATCAATATATTATCCCTTGCGAATGCATGCAATGGTTTCGTGCTCAAAATCAAGACAAATATCTGTGTGCCAAATTTTATTTGAAAAAAAGATTTTCTCGCAATGTTTATCTTTTGACATCACACAACTTGCTAATTCGACTTTAAAATAAACATCTTATATATTCAAATAAGTTTAACTCGGAATAAATTAAAGATTTATTTAATTGCGTATTTGGAGCTTAATTGATTCACGCCTGCATTTTTCAGATTAATTTCGACACTATTAATAAATGAAGAAATATATATATGTTTTTTATGCTACAATGTATGTTTCATAGAACAATGAAAAATTCATAGATCAAGAGTAAGTAATTGGATAATATTTACAATTTATGGAACTTCGTCTGAAAATAGTTATCGAATGTTCAAACCCGTTTTCGATATCGACCTCTTGATTAATAATCCACGTTTTATCTCGGCTCTGTTTTGGGATGGGCGAATCAGAATCGTCGACGGTTTTAAATGTGAAACGTATGAGGAATTGTACTGACAAGGTGGCGTGCGAAACGCGGACGAAATCATCCCTGGGGCCGTGCATCCCGGTGACGGCAGCCTGTTTTGTTTACGAGGCTTTTGTCTCGCGCGAGTGGTAACGGCCATTCGTTACCAGCCACTCGTCATCGTGAAAGCCTCGCCCCGTGGGTGGGTGAGAAAGCCCATCCCCTCGCCTCGCACCCCGTCCTCGTTTTCCCTCCTTTCTCTCCTTTGTCGACCTGCTCGTTCCATCTCTTCCATCGCCTTTTTATCAGTGTCGCTCTACTCCGTGAGCGCATCCGTATAAGAAGCTCTAATAAAGTTAACTCGTCCAGAGGTTCTTCAGAGCAGAATGCGCCTCTCGAGTGCCACAGTGTCGGCGCGAGGTAATACCGTGCTACTTGTCTGTCATCGCTTTTTTGCGCATCATGTCGCTTTTTTTCCTAGACGACAAACTCGTGCACGCGTCACGACAGTAAAGGCAGAGTCCGCGGTTCAAAAAACCCGGTCTCGGACAAATCTCGCTAAAACGCGCTGTTTTTCTTCTACGCTACATTTTTAAACAAAGTCACACGGCTCATGTACAGAATTCGTGTAATATTCATAGTTCTCGCAACAGTTTCTTCAATTTACATATATTGAAGCTCACAGTCAGAATTTTAGATTTCGCTAAATTTGAACAATATTATTTTAAAAATATTATTACATTTACACTTTATGTCTTTGTTAGAATAGAAATACCGAATTCTGCTGTAATTGCGATAATAGAATTAAGATCAATTTAAAACTTGCTATATTTCTTTGCAGTAATTTCAGATGCTTATATTAGCATCAATATTTAATGATCAATTTGTAATATTTTTATTTTCAGCTTCATTTTATGATTGTTTCAAGTCCGACAGAAATCGACGTGCAATTTATATAACTGGAAGATGTATTTAAATTTACGTATGGAAAGGAAATAGTTATGGAAATCTTTTTGTTTTATTGAAGTAATTTGATTATTTATGTGACATAATTACTTTTGATACAAGTTTCTTAGACATAAAGTGATACCAATTATACTATAAGTAGAAATTCTTTGGACATGTAGAGAACAAGGGAGGATATAAAATATTACCAACTAACTTTACATGTCGGATATATGCATACATTTCGCTACTAAATTTAGTTCAATTAATTTGAAAACCACATTCAAAGCCTCCAAGCTAAATTAAAGTTACAAAATTAATACCAACATACTTTTTCAAATTACGTAAAGAGTACACCTGCAAAACTGTCTGCCGTCTGAAATACTGAAATGCAGCTTTTACGACAACGCAGTAAACGCTAACATCCATGTTATAAATTGTCTAAATTGGTGTCTATATTGAGATTCTAAGGCATAAAATTAAAGTTTTATACGTTAAGCCTTAAAAAATTGATCAATTATAGTTGAATGTGAAAAGAATAATTGACTGTGATTGGTCAACTTCCTACGGCTTAAGATTTGAAGCTTAAGTTTTAATCCTTAAAATCTTGTTGTAGACACCGCAGACTATGAAGGTGTAATTTTGACGGTCGCTCCTAGAATGCACCATAAATTATATAAAATAATAGTATTCCATAACTCCCACCTATAATTACTTCCTTTCCTCTATTAGGCATCAAAATTAATTAATTTATATCGGTCTAATTTAACTTATTGTTGAAGCTCTCTATTCTTATGTGATTCGGACTCGGCGGATTTAATGCAGCATACAAATTAAGTGCAATAAATAAAGTCAAGTTCCGCGTACGTGGAAAAAAAGACAGTATGCTACAGGAAAAGCCTGTGGAATTTATTATAAATTTACCTGGCGCGGACTGCGCCTGCCGATTCGTAATGCTCTTAGGAAGCAGAGTCGACTTTTTTTTCATCCCCTTTCCCATCGGCTCTCTCGCGGCCAACTACCTCCCTTCAATTTCCGCTTGTCTCCCTTTTTGCCCGGTCGAGATATCGTTCCCACTGCCGAGCTTAATCCAACCGGAGCTGCTGGAAATTCCAGTATTTATTAATTTCCGACCGGCGGGAGCGACCGGTGCGATTACTCGACCGGGAAAGCACTTCCGATCAGCTGCTTACCAACCACGCTATATACTCGGTCATAACAATTGGAATTACACGGGATAAATCCACATTGCTTAAGAATCGTTTTGAATTAGTAGGATGTAATCTCTACAAATACTGTTTTTTGCTATTAATACTATTTTTATTTCTTTCTTTTTGTATATAGTTAATCGTGAAAGATATAAGATTACTTTTACGATATGACGCGTTTCCTCATAGATTAAAAATAAGTATACGAATAGCTAATTAATAAAATAACGAAAAATGATTAATATAAACATATCAAGTATATAGAATGATAAAAATAAAATACATAAAATGATATAAAAATAAAATAACATATATTTATATATTTTGCTCAACTACTTTCTGTAAATAGGTTTTCACCTCTTAACAATAAATGATAAAAATACGATATGATGAAATCATAGGAGATTGGAAAATTGCAAAATGATGCGAAACATGTACATAACGTGCAGATCGTATTGATTGATAAGAAAACGATATGGGTGCGGGAAGACGGAAAAGTGTTATCGAGAGGGACAGAAAATGGCCGCAACCGGAAAAATAGCGTTGAGAAAATGGAAAAAGGTGTGCAGAAACGAACGTCAGCCATGCTCGCATTTTATCTCGCTCGAGATACATCCCTCGCTTGTTTTACGAGAGCGTCCATCCGAAAACAAGATCGCTGTTCGCTTTTTACTCGCCACTCCTCTCCCTCCTCCCCCGTGTATTCATCCCTGTATGCCATTGGATATGTCGTTAACGTAAAATTGAACGTGAAAAATCGAACCGTTTTATTTCAGTAATTTTGAATTACTGAAAGTAACGAAGCCAAATTTTTATATTTATATGAAAAATATAAGCGAGTCGCGCATCTATGAGAGAACAAAAATATTCAAATAATATATATTTGTGTACAATTAAATATTACGAAACTTAGACAAGTTAAGCTACGCATAAATGTGAAAGCAAAAATCCTTTTTAAATTACCTAATCAGAAGACAGCTTTCATTTATGTTAAATCTTTATTTATTAAATTTAAAATCTTTATATTTTAGTTAACATTGTAAGACATCGAAGTTATCAATTGTCACGACTGACGATTCTCTAATTAGAAATAATTTAATAATTTAATATTTAGAAATAAAGATTTTTGCTAATTTTAATATTTTTTTTGTAGCTTAATTTAGTTAATTTGTTTAAGTTTCGTAACGTTTAACTTTCAGAAAAATTTATGATATAGTACAATTTTGATGGTCGGTGTATCGCATATGTTATTTTTGTTCCCATAAATGTCATCGCGGTACGATTCGTACGACCGATAATTCCTTCAAGCTATAGATATACCGAACAATTTGTCGCGTGGAAATATCGAGGACGAGCGACCGAATTAGAGCTAAAACGAGATATCGCAAAAGAGAGGACAAGTCGCCGAACAATTAAATCCCGTTCTCTGGAAATCGGAAAAGGCTCGTATTTGACTCCGTTCTCTGTTCGTGACTGATAAATTGCACGCGTCACGAAGCGTGGGATGTACGAGCCGGCACGATGGGTTACAACGAGCGAATATCATCATCAAAATTAATGAGCTCATCTATTTGTTCCAATAAATCCACGCGGAACACGAGTGCACGTTCAGTTTATGGAAAAGTTCAATAGAGAATATCAGTTATGACTGGAAATGATAATCGATTATAACCTGATTAACACTAAATATACGTTGAACATATACAAATCAATTTCAATTGTTTTGAAGCGTAAAATCATTTCCGGTTGCCCATTTGATTTCAATTCTGATGAAATCGTTCGATTTGCAAATGGATTGTATTAGATAAGTTTCTCAAGCATGTTTATACGCATTAATTATAATTTCAAATATGACTTATCGTTGATTATCTATTAATTAATTAGTTGTAGCATTAGTTGTACCTATCTATTCATTAATTAGTTGGATATATATCTTCTGTATTCATAAAGAAGAAATATTACATGGCTAGTAAAGTTTCGATAAAATTTTAATTCATTAAGAGCATTAATTCATATTTAAATATAAGCAAATATTAATATTGAATTATATTTGATTTTTATTTTCGAATTTTACTGTACCGTCAGAGAACATTTTATACAAAAGGAATTCGTAATGGATCTCGGAATTAATGGACACTTTCTAGGTACAATATTTTTTTTAAGTGTTAAAGAAAAATATAAATATTCGCTCATATTTACGTGCAAAGCAATTAAATACAATTTAAGATCAAATGATTTTAACGAGCCAGAAAAATTATTTCTTAAGATTATTAAGTACCTTTTATATTATCATAAGCAGATAAATTATTTAAGACTTGAACAAATTACGAAATTATTGTATTTAAATGTATATTATATACTGTCTGTAAAGGAGTTGATTGTTCCTTCTAATTTTATTTTATTTCAGACTAAAAAGAATAATCTTTAGATATTTAAATTTGTAACCATAGAAGAACATAATTCGAATTTGAGTTGGCGCCAAAAGCACTATAGTAGGCGAGGAAGGAGCGTAGAGGGCGTAGCGTGTGAGAGCTCGTATCGATCGAGATCCGAGAGGAATCGAAGTGGACGGAAGATTGTTCGTTAGACATTTTGTAACAGTATTCAAAAAATCACAGTGTATTTGAGCAATAAATTCATTTTCGTTATTCAGTTTAGCCTACCAAAGCCTACCTAACACTGTCTAAATCTGTGAATCAGTGGATAATCAGATTATCTGATTATCCAGTGATATATTTGGTACACTAGGTAATTATTTAAGTTCAACTTAAAAAAAAAGAACATTATAATTAAATCAACAGATTTTGCATGTTAATTCTAATCTTCCAGTACCATACTGGTAAGTCTATAGTGTTAAATTTAACCTAATTTAAGCCACCACTACTCTCATTCAATACATCATTTTTATACTAAACAACGGAGTTGTTAAACTGTTTAAATTTAACTCAATTTGAACTGTTTTAAATTGTTTAATTTCATTGTATTAGTATAAAAAACGATATATTGAATAGGAACAGTGACGATTCAAATTAGGTTAAACTTGTCATTATAGATTTAACAGTGCATTGTACATTGAATTTATATAGCAAGATTAGCTAGATTAGGTTAGCTAGATTAGATTTTACGTTTGATTCGCTAATTATCAGCGGTATACTTAGGACTTATGTCATGATTATTCACAGGTTTAGAGAGTAATAAACGAATTACAGTGGTTACATACTTAACACATAATACCGATCGGTCATGAAAAATTGGTAGTTGTTCGCGAAACAGTTTGTAGGATACGAATGGAGATCCACTGGCTGATAAACTGCAGGATTATGCACGCGCGGGAGACAAGAGGCGGTAGGAACACGTTACAAGTAGGCGATATATTATAAGGTGAGTTAGCTGAAAAGGAAAAAGCCGACGAGATAGAGAAAGAAGCGGGAAAGACGCGTGGAGAGGAGAATAGTGCGGTAGGAGTGAGCTTTGAAATATTTTATACTTTCCGGGCACGCTCCGGGTCCAATATGTCTACCCGGGGCAACAAGCGACTGTATCACGTCTCTGCGATTTTGTATGGTTTTTGCATTCGATCTTTGCCGTGTCGTTTTACGCTTTTGCTACTGCAGGTGCGCTTATAAGCTATGCTTGGTGCATCTTTGTATGTAAGTACTTCAAAAGCAGCGAATAAAATCGAAGTCTTTACAAAATTCTCGTAAATGATATTTTTTAATAAATGACAGATCTCTTAGAAAATAGCGCAAGCAATTCGCACGTAAGAACATCGAATAGCTTATAAGTAATATTTCAGATAGCTTTTAATTTTTTGTAATACAACAATGATTTGTTCTAATTTGTATTTTAATAAAAAGTAACAAAAATACATTGTTTCAGAGTAAAAATTTTTGTATAAAAAATTAAAATTTGTATTAAATTTGTATTAAATATTGAAATATGAAAGAGTATTGCTCTAGTGTGTTTTACAGGTAAAAATAAGAACAAATGTATAAACAAAGGTCTATAGAATCTTTATTAATTTTCACTAATAGTCGCGGTCATAGTTTTAAGCCTATTTTTATTTGCCTTTTACGATTGTTTACTTATTATTGGGGAGGGGTGAGTAAGGCTTCTGCCCATTTTTACAAGTATTTAAAAATGATGAATATAATTTTGTTTTATCAAAATTTTTTTCATTTACAAATTGCATGCAAGATATTTTAATCATTTTTACTTGTAACGATTCTAGTATGGTAATAATCAGGAGCTTTAAAAAAATTGTAATTTAAAAAATGCAAAAATTTAATAGTGTAAAATCTGATAGGATGAAATAACAGAATTTATTATATAGTTATTGTTAAATTATTACAAGTATCTTTTGTTAATTGCAAATATCTCAATAATTTGTAGTATTCGTATTTAATGGTAACGAATTATTGTATATAACGATTACACATTTATCATGTGACTAGTCGAGATATTCAAGTTATTAATATCCATTATTAACTACATTCCCAACGATGACGTTACCTAGAAGCATCATCTAGAAAATACGAGTCAACATTAAATAAAGTACAATAAAACGTACGTGCACTATGCTTAGTCATTACGGGTTAAGATCATGGATATGATTTCATTGAGATGCGATCAAAACGTCCTTCGCGACTCATTAAATGGCGCTTCATCAGTTGAGTTTACAATTAAGACCGAGTCATGCATTGTGAATTTTATGTAATCAAATATTTCATCAGGTTTTAAAATGAGTAATTTATACTTATCTAAAATCCAATGAACATACAAATAGTCAATATTTTACATATAATACATGTAACATGTGTGTCAGACATTATTTTCTAATGACTCACGAAAGTATCTCAAATGCTTTTGTTTAACGATAAAATAATATTAGGGTAAACTTCGATAAGATGGTTATTTTTAAAATACAAAACACATACTTTAATTTTTATTATCTTTAATAGTATTAATTATCTTTTCCGTATATGTAGCGGAAGATACACTATCAAAAATAACAAAAATTAAAATAGGATTTTTTTGCGCATTTTAAAGATGTCTTCTTATCCAAATTTACTATACGCCGAATATCTAGAAATTTTTAATGAAATTTGGAAATTAACTAATAATGAGAGAGAGAGAGAGAGAGAGAGAGAGAGAGAGAGAGAGAGAGAGAATAAAATAAAGACATATCTGTCATTCTCACGTTACAGAATGACGTTTATTCTCGAGAACTCGATTGCGGATCGATTTAACGTACTAATAAAACTGATAATAGAGACGCAGGCAAAATCGAACGTGCGAATCACCGATGAACGTGGTTTATTGTGTCATGAAGTCTGTACATGTGTGGCAAATAAGGACATGCTCGAGAACTTATCGATGATTGATGAGTCATGGCGGATCATTGGATTCAAACGCGATTACGATGCGAGCACGTACGTACGCTTTGATCGAAGCATATTATACGTCCGGCATGCCTCCAAAAAGAAATCCAACACTTCTCGTGACGATATTATAACGTTTCGGCGCCTTATATGTCTGCCTTCATTTTAACTTATCATGCACATCATCGAGCACTATACCGGATCTTTTTTATATACTGTCCGACATGTTAATTAATTGCCACTTGCTCATCCATTAAAACGATAAAGGAGACTTTGAAATTCTGCCAAGACTAATTTATCCGAGACTTCTTTTTAGAAAGTATATGTACAATATATACGCAGGTATTAGAAAATAGAATCTTCTTATAAAAATTATGTTTAATATTCTGCAGCTTTTAAAAAATTACACTTGGATAAAATAAATTTTCGAAACAATAAAGTTTGATACGAGATATGTATATCTATCTAAAAATTTGTGATTAATTATATAATTTTATATAATTCTCTTACTCAATTGATTTATTCTCGGTATAATTTCGTATTATAATTAATTCTATACAATTATCATATTACAATATATTAGCGAAAAAGCTTTAATCGTCTGGGGGAATTCCAAATAAAATTCAGATAAAATACAACCACATATGTTTATATTATTTATATTATATATCGTTAATAGAAAAGGACGCAAGTAAAAAATTAGCATTTTTGAAATAACAAAAGAAAATTGACCCTTCAAAATGATACATTTTTCTGAAAAAACGACACAATAATTTTGAGATAATGCGACTTTTTTATCAACGCAGCGATATATTTAATTCATAATATTTTCGATTAATATAAATAATAACATAAACAGAATTTTACAGCTAGTTTAGTTTATTCTGTACGGAAGTCATATTTAATATTTATATTCCTAATCATTTATAAGCATTGCCTGGAATCTTATCACAAACATCTATCACGGCTAAACCTAAATTACCGAACGGAAATAGAACTTTTTAACAGCAAGACACGATCAAACAGATGAAATAAAATTTTAACAGTCTGCGGCACGCCTTAATTTCGCTTTCGTTCTTGAAAATGGAAGGTAGAAAATAAACCATGAACGTTCGCGTTTCCTAGACTTTTAACTGCTCGCAGATCGCGGTCTCATAAATTTTAATCGCGCAAACGTCTCTCATCTGTTTTTAGAAAATTAGACTATCCGTCGCTCTTGTGCGACGATATGCGCTGTCTAGGATTCCTTTATTTTCCATAATATCAAACCCAATATTTTTCTTTTATTAGCTCAGCTTCATGGCTGCTTTTCTCTAGAATATGCTGAATAGAACATTGATAACATGAATAAAAGCAGCAGACACAAATTGTCTTGTGAAAATTTTTCTCATAAATATTTTCAGTTTGTAACATCATTTTAAATACGTGTCTAATATCATTAAATATATTTTTTTATAATACATATGTAGATATATATGTAATAGAAAAATTAATTTTTACATATAATTTGTGCAGAAACATTTTGAATTTCATGATGAAGAAATTTAGCAATAACAAACGACAGTTTTATTATTAATTTTAAAATTTATTGTTTTTACTGTAGTTTTTTTTATGTCTATACTTATTACTTTTTAAGTATATCAATTTCTAAACAGAAGCAATGGTTTTTAAGCTAGATATAAAATAGACAGATATAAAATAATTTATAATAATTGGATTGTCAAAATAATTATGCAGAAGGCAGAGTGTTTTAAATATCAATATTGCTTCAGTTTTCTACATAATTATTTTGATAGTTCAAATAAAATTATTTTCAGATCTGTATCTAGTTAAATTTTTGGATACTTCAGCAGAATTTTTTTTCTCGTGTATTTTTTAAACTTTTAAAGATTCAAAGTAATTTCTCGCATGATTTTATTATAATACTAAGTATTTACGTTTATCTATAAAAATTCGTTGCAATATACACACAACTGGAAACACGGTAGTGTCTCGGCGCTAATAATTTTTAACATGTAGTATTACAGAGCTTTGCGAATCAAAGTTATTATTTTCACAATCGAACACGACTATAGTTGGATACTGTTTGAATCCACGACAAAGTTATTTCTGTCACAAATACTAGATTCGATTTTATCGCTCTATCTTTAATAACATATGTCCTGAACCACGAAGACAAGCGCGATGGAGAGGATCTCGAGTACAAGCGCATCGCGAAAGAGAAAACAATGCTTTTCTTGATTCGTCGCGATCTTCTTCGATATAAGGGAATAAAAGGACTGTTTAAAGCTATATATATATATACATATACATATATAAGAAATGTTTTCCACAGAATAAATCTGCGCGCGGAGCCGCACAATAAAACGCATTTATCCTTGCCTCGAGATAAATTTGTGGAAATTGGATTTGAACGCCGCGCACGATTTCCATCCGCTTTAGGAAACGCGTTTAATTTTGCAGCTTTTTGTATGTGTGTGTGTGTGTGAGAGAGAGAGAGAGAGAGAGAGAGAGAGAGAGAGAGAGAGAAAGTGAGAGAAAGAGGAAGAGATCGCGTGCGCGGTCGACAAGTAAAAATGGGGAACACGATTCTCCGTCGGTATTATACATCGCACTGAAGATTATTTCCGCGAATCCCGTAATCTCGCATCACTGTAAAACAAACGAAATATCACATGGTTACGATAAAATTTCTAGTCGCGAGCAGATTTTAAGTTGATACAAAAATCATGTCGTGCTTCGTGTCGTGGATGTCATCCCTTCGATTCGGTTCGCGGACCCTATTCAATCTGTCATCAGAACAAAAATTGGCCATCTTTATGGTTGCATATCGCGGTCGATTGCTCTACCCGTGGTGAACAGTCGAATGCTCGCACGTTCGCGAATCGCTCTATCGGAATCACGCGACCGTAAATCAGTCGAAGAATGCACATTGCCAATTTATTCTGTTTCTATCGTTCATATTGCAATGCCATAACGTTTATTCATTTGATTAATACGAATCACGGGTATTATGAACCTAATTATTCACTTGTTACTGTGCCGTTCTGTTTATAGACAAGAAGTGAAATAGATCAGTGAATGGTTCAATTAAACAAAATAATAAGATGTAATGCAAAATATTATTTCTCTGGGTCGACTAAATCAGTATTGGAATACAGCGGATTTATTTCCTAACAAGGGAAAAAATATATAAAGATCAAAATAATATTACATTCATTTTAATAATATCTTACAATTTCAGGCAAACGAGAATTTGAAACTTAAATTTATATATAGATATATATATAAAATAAACACACATATATGTACGCACATATTAGCTTTTTAAAAATATATTATCTCAATATAAAATTATAACTAACGAAATTATTTATAATTAAAAAAATTCCCATTAATATTGATATATTTATTTTATATTCTCAAACTCCACTTTTTTTCTTTACATTAAAAGTGGAATATCTCATAAAATTAAGTTTTCCAGAAAAGGGGAAACAACTATTTTTGAAAAAACAAAATTATTGATTAATCAAACAATATCGACAAAAAGAATATATTTTTGATAAATATATTAAATGTCATTTTCGATATCCTTAAAATAATCAATCTTTTTTAGTTGTGCTTTCTTTTAAGCACCCATTTTAAGTTCTGATAATTTTGACGATTGTTTATGAATTACCTAAATTAGTTTACGTTAGTCAAAACCTCAAGTAGAACACAGAGTCATAATAAAGTCATAATAATAGAAAATCATAATCATAGGACGTCATTTGATATACAAAAATGAACTTATAACAAATAAGGAGCATGATGATGCTCTTATGATATTATTATGATTTCTGTGTTCTACTTGGAACTGTCTAACAAGACTTAAGGCGATATTCAAAGATGACTTCATAGTTTCCATAAGTAGTACGAACATTGTTGGAAACATATTGTCTCTAAGGGGAATTACTTTGAAGGACAATAAAGAACATTTATATATTAATTAAGTGGTGTTTATTTTGTCATAAGATTCACCGAACTTTATTGTCACATTATGTATTATAGATGTATAAATAAGTTCCCGCGGTCAACTTCAAATACCGATGACAATAATGCATTTAAATTTCTGCGCCAAATTATTTTTCCATTAGTAAAGTCAACTAATTTGCATTTTGAAGGCATTTTAAAATAATAAGAATTCGTAGTTGGACAATTAATTACATTTTTAATTTCATGAAAATGAACGCTGAAAAGATGCATATTCTGCATTTGTACGTTTCACCATTTTTATTACGGTAAAAACCGCCGCTGAAACAACCAGAATAATTTACGCAACTTATGGAAACAATATTGTGTTGAAAAGAACGTGCCAAGAGATTGGTTTAAAAGATTTAAAAGTGATGATTTTTTAATGTGAACGATAAATCGCGCTGTGAAACTTTCCTTCACCGCACCCATATGCTGTGTGATAGATGACAAAAAGTAATATTGTAGATTCGAAAGATAAATACTTCGAAAGGTAATTTGATTTTACTTTAACTTTTTTTTGTTTACATCGTTTCTTTTATATTAATACATACATTTAAAAAATTGCAGGAGCTTTATGTACTTTATATATTACGCATAAAGATACCTTCAAACAGGAAAATTCATTTCTAAAAAATATCGTATAAATAAATATATAGATAAATATCGTATAGATAAATATTGTAAAAAAGAATGAAATAGTTATATTTTTTTTTATTCTTCCTGCAATTTAACTGATGTAAACGGTGTTCGATTCTGCTTCGTGCGATCTCTTGAACCATATAATACAGAAATTCGCGAACCATCCAGACCATGGAACCACCGGCGATCCCTTCGAGGAGAACTTACGAGGGTGATCCATAAGAACATAGCGGTAGGCGGCCCGAAAAATTCTCATTTCTACATCGCCGCGCAATCGCGTTGATCGACGAGCGGCCGTTAAATATTGACGAGGTAAATGTAAAAAGTAGTGGTTTCCGCGGGAAACGGAACGGGGTGGATACAAATGAGGCTGCGGGGATGAGCAGCGTTATCTCGTATCCTGCGGGAGCTATTCGTCCCGGGGCCGCCCCTTTCTCCATCCTGTGCCACCGGCCCTCCCTCCTTACTATCGCCACCCCCCGGCAACCCCTTTGCAGCCCCCTTGCATCCGTTTCTGATAAGCGAAGCATGGAACCCCCCCTCCCCCACCCCCCGTCATGGACTGATTCTTCGATAGTAACTCGCAGAGATCGTAATTGTTGCGATCTTCAAGCGAGCGCGAAAAAGTACTAAGGGAAGAAACGAAACACACGAGTGACTTTCGCAGGGAATGCGATGTGAATAAGTAACTTTTTAATATATCACGCAAGAGTAAACGCAAACTAAAATCTTGTGTTAATTCGTTCTTATTACGACGAGGCAAAGTGGTAGCGTCGTTCCTGTCGTTTTATTATTCTTAATCAAAACCGTCGGCGCTAGATTAAATTTTCTTTGCGTTTGCGGAACGACGCCGCGGGTTATGAGATCCTTGTGAAAGAAACGAGGACGAAAGACGCGATAATAATAATCGTCGCATTTCAAAAGAAGACAGTAGACTAATTATGCTCAAAGACACTACTTTATTAACTCGTCCCCGAGACTCGGATGATTCATCTGACGCTTCTTAACGTTTCTCGTGGCGACGTCGATGAGGATTTCATAACTAAAAGAGACACTACTTTTATTAATTATTATTGTTATTATTACATGAAGGTTACCCAGATCGCTATACTTTTAATGACAAATATAATTTGTATCTATTTTTGTCATGTGGTTTTTTTCGTACTCGGATTATTTACTAATCAAATTAAAAATGTATTTCGTTATCTAAAATTTTGACCTGTCGCATGAGTAAGAGTAGATAGAAGTAAATAGATAAATTGGAGCAGTTCTAAGGAGTGCGAGAACACGCGAGATTACGGGATTGCGGCATGTCGGACCATACGTCGGCTTTACTACTGCAGAAGTGAGCAACTGGCGGTTCTCTTGTCAGGAAGGGGAAGTGAAAAATCCTTCAGATTCCCTCAGGAATCGTCGAGGTATCCTTATAAAACTGGCAGATTAGAGTGAGACGTGACGAGAGCGCAGAATCCGCTCTGAGTATTAAGAATTTCGACGATGCGAACGGTACGCATTATAAAATTCGTCAGTTACGTCTACACATGGTTAAAATTTGATCAAATGTATGTATTATTAGAAAAATAAAAAGAATGATTTTGTTGAAATATCTAAAAGTTTAGATAGATACAGATTTGAAAGTAATTTTGTGGAGTATCAAAATAATTATGTAGGAAATTCGAGCATGATGGACAATGCTGCAAAAAGTTTTGACATTTTAACAACCAGCTTGGGCGTCCTACATAATTATTTTAATAATTAATTCAACAAAATTATTTTCAAAATTATTTGCATCTGTAAATAAATTTTTAGATACTTTAGCGAAACTATTCTTTCTGTACAGGTTATTAAATATCGGAAAACAACTCAATCAATTTAATCTGTAAGATCTCCGTTTTAAATACAATAAAATTAGCATAAGAAAGCAATTTAATATGTCAAACTCGTGAGAAATGTAGGTCGGATTGTAAACTGTATTGCATCATGCATTTTTCAAGTAGCTTCAAAGTATTTTCCGAACCCGATACAAAAGCCATTTATGCACGTCAAATAATTAATCAGTTATTGATAGCGATATAATAATAATAGTAATATTTAAAATGATATTTTAATAATAGTAATACTTATACATTATAATTTTATGAACATTAAACTTTAGCAATAAGAAATGTTAATAATAGAGGAAAGGATCAATTACAACTGATGTATTTTTATACATTGCGCATAATGATTATTATAAAGTAAATTTTTTATATTTATAAAGTAAATTTTCAGATTGATAAAAAGCTTAGAAATTTCGTGTGTGTAACTTCATACAATTGAATCTTTTTCCAAAAAGAATAGGATCGATTGCTTTCAGTGCGAACTAAGAGAAATGGAAACGAATAGTGGGCGTTGCAAAGGTTAAAAACAAATCACTCGATCGTTACAGTCAACAGAATTACGTTTATCAACATAAATTGTCCAATTCACTGTTTCACTTTACTTTTTCAACTTACTTCTAAAAAGAAATATCACGCGCTTGAAATGCACACAAAGCTACAAAAAGTTATTGCAACGTGGAAGTTACTTGGAGAGAGAATGATAAATAATATCCAAAATATATAGAATTGAGTATAATTCCTATAAAGTGTGTATTTATGACGTACGAATGACATAAAAAAAAAGAATTTACTCGAGCTAATTTCAATTTACTATTCACATTTGATACTTATTAATAAGTAATGTTATACATAAATATATCGTTTTCTTATCTCGTCCCAACTCGAAAAGGATAATTTTTTTTTTAAGTATTATCAGACAAACATTTAAAAAATGACATTTAATTATATTAAGAATATAATCTTTTTGCCAGCATTATTTAATTAATAATTTACAATATAATAATAATTTTCTGTCAAGTTAAATAACAGTTTTTCCCTCTTTCTGTAAAACTTAATTTTTTGAACCATATCACTTTCAAAGTAAGGGAGCGATGTGTGTTCGATAACATTGTGATGTATAATACATAATTAAAATTATCACGTACGACACTTTAGACGTAACATATGCATATAGATTGATGCATATCCACGACAATTTGTTCGCCTTATCGCCTGATATCATTATTCATCGCTTGACTAAATACATTCCGTACTTAACGTAGTAATAAATCACCACCAGTCACGTAAGGCGAATCGTTGCCGCGAGCGCGGAAATAGCGTAGTCGAGTAAAAAAGCTGCTAAATATTCGCGCGAGATATCTCGCTCGGGAAGGAGAGAATCCTCCAGAGAGAATATTGCAGCGCGGATCGTCAGTGAATGAGACAACCGAAAGGACAGGGACGTACAAATGGTTGCGAAATCCCCACGAGAGTCGTGGGTCCATTAGCGTTGAAATCAACTTCATGAAACTCACCCTTCCCGCTGAAGAAGTCAGCACGGCTGCACATCGCGCATAGCGCAGCGGAGATCACCAGTAACGACCTGAAAACAATTATATTTCTCTTATCATTAATCATAGTAGTTTCTTGTGGCTTCATGGTTTCATAAATGTTCGATAAAAGCTAATTGAGTAATGTAGTGTGTGAAGTTTATAGTTGAAAGAAGTGACGTTATACTTGATAAAGCTTTAGATAGGCATCAGTCAATTCAATAAATGAATTGACCACTAGAAAAAAAATGAAATGTGTTAAGTAATTTTTTTAATTTATAATGAACAACATAAATAATATCTCTTACTTCGAAAGTAACACAATTTAAAAAATGTGATTTTTGAGTTATTACCATGAGTTAAGTAAAGATTGCTCTATCAATCATCAAAAGCAAGCTAATTTAATTAATTTTACAATTCGTCAAATAACACTTGTATCGTTCTTAAGGTTTTCAAAGATATCATACTTTTTAAGAATGACACATTTTGAGTCGAATCGCTTTTGTGAAAAGGAGTCTTTTACAGAGAACATTTAGAGATAAGACAAGTTTGGTGATCGAAGTTTGAAGAAGAAATTGTTTTATTTTAAATTTAGTCAGTTTAACTAATTAAGATAATTATATACTGCTGATGATATTTCAAGTTATATCATTTTTAATGAATTATTCTAAATTTGTTATAATTTTTCAGGATATCAAATTATCAACTCAAAAAGGATGATTTTAAGGGGTATAAAACGAAAATAACAAAAATAATATTTTGATCATATTTTTAAGAACTTTTTTTTTGCTAATATTATTTGATTAGTCAATAATTTTCTGTAAAGTTGAAAAATAGTTTTCTTCTTTTTCTAGAAAAACTTAATATTTTTAATTGCGTTTAAAATAAGGGATATATATATATATATATATATGAAATATTATAACGAGTGTGATATAATATTAAATAAATAATAAATAGAGAAATAACTACATAATTATTCAAAGAACTTAAATACAGTTGCGTAAGTATTGAAACTTTGACATTTTTCGCAATTTGTTGAAATTGCAAAAAATTAAACATATAAATGTTCGTACTGAAAATTGTTAGTATTAAATTGAGAGGAACGTAAATCGTTTCACGATAAGACACACATCGTGTGAAGGAGAATACCGTCGACTATCAAAAACAGGGCAGGCGTACCCTATGACTTTCATTATTTTGGCATTATTGTCGAGGGTAAAGTGGCAACTAATACTAATTAAATAAAGATGGCAAACGAAATGTCGAGAACTGTTACAGAGAGGACGATTAAAAACAAAGGCGGAGGGCGATAGTCTTCTAAAAGATAAGGCCGGTGCTACAAAAGCTACGTGATCCCATGGAAGAAAGGCAATGAAATTAGCGCTAGAGCGATTCGAAATAACAGCGTCGCTCCCAAGCGGGGACAATAGGGATGCACTAGTTGCAGCATAACCAAGTTACGCGATACGCCGGATCAAGAGAAGTGGCCTTCGGTATTATGCCAAGCTTTACTTTGACACCCTCACGCTCTTTTGTAAAAGATGAAGCACGTGATCACGACTTTGTTGTGATGAGTTAGTTCTTGCTGAATAGGATGGCAATTTAGTTTAATATAACTTTACCTGTTTGCGCATCACCTTTAATTTAATGCAACGTAAATTATATCAGCTGTCCCATTTATTTAGAGTTTCCACGAAATTTTATTTTTGTTCTTCCCCTTTCTCCGGTTATATAAAAATCTTGATCATAAATATAAAGCATCTTTGATTTGCATTTTCTTGGAAAATAAGTGTTAATTAAAAGCCAAAGGAGGACTAAATATTCATATTTTATTATAAAATTAAAAATATAAAATGAAATTGTTATAAAAACACGAAATGAATGATTTAACTCAAATATCTAAAACTTTAGCTAGATACAGGTCATAAAATAATTTTGTTGAACTATCAATATAATTATGTAAGACGTTCAAGCTAATTGCTAGAATATAATAATTTTTTGCAACATTGCTTCTTGCTTGAGTTTTCTAGTCCAATAAAATTATTTTCAGATCTGTATGTAATTAAATTTTTAAGTATTTCAGAAAAATTGTTTTTATCATGTAAATATTATTTCTCAATAAAACTTCTTTAATTTAATTTTCGTTCGATATGGAATATTTACATCAATTTGTAGGATATTTTCATACTTATGAAAGTTGTGTTTACTGTCGCAATCAATTTGTTACAAATTATTAATACGTTTATTCTAATAATAATAACGTATTAAATTAATCAAAGAAAAGATTAATCTCGTTGACTGATTTCGTAGTTCATAATATTCTCCAATATTCTCTATTCTATCATTACAGCATAAAATAACATGCTTTGGTTCAACCATTTTTATAAGTTATTCAGTACACCGCACCTTCTGCGTGACTCGTGGAAACGTAGATCACGAGTCGTTTGTCTACGCGGAATAAATCTCGATCCATTTTTCTCTCTCTCTTTTTTTTTCTCTCTTTCTCCCTTTCCCCGTATTATTTCCCGACTAGACTAAGGTCAGTGGAACATGAGGAACTCGGTAAGTGTGACAGGCATTTGCATCTTGGCTTGCACAACAGTCGATGCGCATGTGGGGCGTAGTCGGTTCGTCGATCGTGATTCACGATCAAGAATTCCTCGACTTGCGCAACAATCACGAACACGAGGACAGCCGTGCCCGTCGATTTCGATTTCCATTTAACAAGGCCGTCGACCCCGCCTCCTCTCCCTTTCGCATTCAACAGGCATATGTTGACAAACGATTAAATTATCGACACGACCGAAGTAATCGACAAACTCGCATTCTGCATAATGTATATGAATGTCGAATACATATATATTATATATATATATATGTATATATGTATTATTGAAGCTATATCATTGCTCGCTATCATAATATTCGGAAACGTGTTGATCTATAAAATAAGGAATACTAATTGTTAGAATATAAAACCTTTTTGTAGCATTGCCTATCATGCTTAAAATTCCTACATAATTATTTTAATGGTCCAAAATCTTTTTTCCGATTTATAACTTATTTTCTGATCTCTAGATACTTCAACAAAATTGTTCCTTCTGTGTAAAGAAACGTTTCAAAAATATTTTGGCTATTAAAAATATTTTATTATAATATTTTATCATAACGCAATTTTTCTTCTGACAAATTAAAGATTTAATTATTAGGGCCAAGTATAATAAGATACTTTTTAATAAATATTAATTTAATCATATAAAGTAAACAACACATACTGGAAGAGATGTATAATATATCACATGAAATATTTGCAAACTGAATTTTTATCATTTTAATGTATCAAGAATTTAAAATATAAACAGTTATGCAGTATATTTTATCTCATGGATTTGATAAATATATATTCTCGTTAATAAATCTAATGTAGAAATTCATTTCGCGTGAAAGTGGATTAAACATTAATCTTGTATGAAAAAGATGGAGCTGTCGATCAAACTACTATGAAAATATCAGTCTTTGAAATATTTTTATTGAGTAACGAATCGATGCAGCAATAATCTCCGTAGCTAAGCTGTTTAGAAAAACGTGTCACGATTATCCCGAGAGATCTCGATTGCTTTTCGCAAGGTCATTAAATATTTTTAAAGTCTCATACAAATTTCATGAGAGCCCACTGCTTTTATAGAAGTTTAAGAGGTTACGCCGACTTTCGTTGGAGTTTATGACGTTTTATAAGGTCTCGTGAAATTTCCGAGGTTTCGTAGGAAGTAAGGATTTTGCGGAGCGTAAAACTTTTCGCAGTCTGTAAATATTGCATGTCTTCGCTAAGCTCCATCCCGGTAAATACCACACAATTAAATATTGAGAATTTCAAAGATAATATTTCGATGATGCAAGAAAATATGATAACTCAAGCCGATACGAGACATAATACTAAAAAATAGTTAACAAAATAACTTTATTATCCTTTATAAACTTGTCCCGGACACTCGTTACACGTCAATTTCACGCGAGAGTGACTAGCTATTCGTGCATGTAATCGAAACATTGATAGAAATATATCAGACACAATTGAAGGATCTATTTTTAGCGACAGATTTTCTGTTCGTACACTTACTAAACGTGTGAATGCACTCGATGAGGTCATTGTTCTATTAATTTCTTGATTAGGTATATGAAAAGATATAGCGACGATTGACATTTTCTAGAAAAATGTATGCAACGATCTAAAATTTCCACGATTAAAAATTATTTATTTGAAAAATATTTATTAAAATAGCCGTGCAACAAATAATTTTAATATCAAAATAATTATTTTTATCATTATATTATGGCTACATTAATTACCACAGTTTTAATTTCTTTTTCAAAAATAAGATGTACATGAGATCAATTTGACGGTTGAAGTATTTTTTTGCAGATTTCCTGTAATTATCAATTAACATTTTGCAATACATATCCACAGTATATAAACATTGTATAAAGTGTTAACACGTATCCGTAATAAATAGATAAAGAAAATTAATTATTATAATTTATTATTATTATGATAATTTTATTATTTTTCCTCTAAGTTACGAAACAAGTACTAAAATTATAATGATATAATTATTATCGCTAAATGATTAAGACTGACGTGAATGTCTCTGATTCGCGTAATCTTGCGTTACGCTGCGCTTTATATTTCCTTTGATAAGAGAGTATCGGTTTCTTGTGCGTGACATCAACGAAAGCACCACAAAAAGAAGTAACTTCTTGTAGGAAAAAGTGGAATAAATCTCAATGCGGACGGAAAGTGGCCGTAAAAGAAAGAGTAGCAGAGAACCGCAGAACGATAGTGTCAAGATGATAATCGTGGCTGCTCGTTTGAATAATATATAATGTGATATATACCTATTTATAAGCGCGTAAATTTTTCATTCTCTTATCTCTCGAGATTTAGCAATTTCGAAAGAGACAGAGAGTACCTACCAAGCTTTTATAAGCCGCGCAAGTGTATGAAATTTGCATTTTTAATTCGACAAAACTTATACTTGATATTGGAAAAATTTAATTATATAGATATAAAATTTAATATTGACATGAAAATAAATTACAAATGTAAAACTTAATTATAGAAATTTAATTTTTATTTTAGCAGTGTACCAAGATTGTTTCCGTTAATTGAAAAATTTGGAGGAATTAAATCACACAGACAGAACGAATTTTATTAAAATATCTAAAAATTCTTACCTATAAATATAAATCCGAAAATAATTTTGTCAAAACTTTTTGCGTTACTGTCATCAATATTTAAGCATTCTACATTATTTGGCTGCCCCAATAAAATTATTTTCAGATCTGTATCTAACTATTTTTAAATATTTTAACAAGTCTGTTCTTTCCGCGCTTATTACATATAAATTTTTTATGCAAATTATAATCTAAATTTTTTTAGCGGTTAAGGAACTGACGATTTATAGATATATTATTATTGTTACAGACATAATAATAATAATAAAACAATTGTCTAGATTATAAGATTCTTTTTTCGCTCGATTCTCAAATGAATAATAAAGTTAATGATTTTTTTGTGTGTAGAATTACGTAAATATTATTTTTATTAAAACGAATTAAATTACAAAGACAAAATTGAAATTTTGCAATATTCTTAATAATAATGTGTTGATGCGTGTAATTTTCGCAAATGTTGAAGCAACTTGAGTAGCAGTTTACAGAATTTATCGCTGCTGCAGGATAAGTAAGCCTCTCTGTAACAACGGGACAATTCACGAAATGAGAATGTGGAGGTTCTATCACCGACGATAATGACAACGAATGACGACACTCCATTAACCTAGTGGCCTGAGTGGCGATATAAAAGGGAATTAAAAGAGCCGGGTTCGATCCAATGGAAGCTTCGGAACACGTGTACCGGGTGGCGGTGGAATAATTAAGCTAGACGACGACAACGACGACGTCAAGGAGATCGTTAATGAAGCGATGTACCGAAGACTCTTGCAAGTCGACGAAATTCTCGAAGGAAACTCGGAAAGAACAGATGATACCGGTGTGACATATATATATAGAATGGAGGAAGCTCTGTTAATGAGTTAACCTTGCCTCAAGGCAAGCTGTTCGCGATGAATACATTGATTTATATTTTATAAGAATAGCCAAGTTTCTAAAGTTCATCGAAAACTTTTTATATTTATACAATGTTTTATACTTAGTTACATAACGACGTAAAAATTTATGCAGATTTTTTTTTATAATCCATGTTATATATTTTTTATTATCTATAATGAACTTGGGATTTCTGGGCAACTAGGCAAAACATTTTATTTTCTTTTTTCAAAATGTTAAAAAAAAATTTACTTAAGATACCCCGGACATCCTGGTCGATTGCACCGATGTTACTTTAACTTTAAATAAGACTTAAAATTTTGTCCTTTTTTTGTCATTCTCTCTCTCTCTCTCTCTCTGCTTTAAAAAAAATTTTTAAGCTTAAAGTCAAAATAACATTAGTGCAATCGGACCTTAAAAGTTAAGCATCAAGATCCAACTTCGACCGTATTTGATATTTCTTTATTTATTTGTGTTATTTACGTAGCAATCCAATAGTCTTAACTTATTTTTATTAAAAAATAATTTAGATGCAAAAAAGGTAGACACAATTTTCAAATTGGATTTCTTTCCGACAATGACAGATTGGTTTGTTACTGCATAGTTTATAAACTACGATATAGTACGTAAATATAATATGTAGAAAAATATAATATGTAGAAAATTTCTGTAAAAGATACACGCATGAATTTGAAAAATACATGAACCGTAATAAGACGCGTGTAGCAATCTCGAGAAATAATCTAAAAGCATCTAGGAACATTGCTCATGAATTGATGGCAGGAATATTCGTAAAGAAGAAACGTATCTTAATCTCGTTTATAACCCCAGCGCACTTCTGTTGCGTCAACATAATTTACGATGAAAAATTGCACGGCGCGGAAAAGAAAGTGGCGTGTACTAAAATCCGTGTCGATCATTAATTTTCTGAGAAACCGCCATGACGCGTGAATACCACACACAAACTTCACGCCGGAAATATATTTATGTCCTATCACCGTATATACACTTCGTGAAGTGTATGCAGCGATAATGAATCCACGAAAAATATTACGAAGCATAGGAAATTAACTGTGAATTTGGAATGGGTCTTAAAGCTTGCATGGTGCGTTATTATATTTACATTTTGATCGTGACTAATAATTTTGAAAGTAATTTCGTAAATGTACGCACATATAAGCTTTACGGTATGTTGCGGCGTCGTCTGTATGGAAATTCAAACAAAATAGAAGGTGGCGTTTCTTTGATGTCGTGCTAAAAATAAAAGGAGTCTCGATAATAAGGGGGTTTTCATAATAAATCTTTCGCTTTTGTCAGCATCATTATAATTTCCAAGTTCTGCAAATTTACCTCCTATTAATTAATCGAAACATATACAAACAAAATACATGATATTATATAATACATGATGATTATATAATACATGTGTGTGTGTGTATGTGATTATATAATACAATATATATATATTAATAAAAAATGTAACATCTTTTAATTTAACATGGAAAAAATTTACGGTCGAAAAATGCACGATAATTGACAAGATGTACATCGAACTAATGATTACAGTTTTTATTTTATATGAATTATGAAGAAAAAGATGATGATAATTTTGACTTTTAATAAGCATGTATCGTACTCCTTTACTTACAAAAATGACACAACCAAAAAAAAAATTTTCCCCGAAAAAGAGGAGTACTGTTTTTTATCTTGATAAAAAATTGTTGACTCAAATAATAATTGTGAGAAGAATATATTGTTAATATGATCAAATGTTATTTTTACCATTTTCGTTTCACAACCCTTTAAAAACTATTTGCTGTGAATTATGACTATTTTGACGATTTTTTTTTAAAGTTACTCGTAAATTAGTTCACCTTTAATAATTGATAGAATAATGTTTATCTAACTCATTTAAAATCTAATTAAAAGATCACATTCTTTAATTGTATCACTTTTAAAGAAAAGATGCGTTATATAATATAACAAATATGCGATTTATTTGAAGTTTAAAAGATTCATAATTTTTTAGCGTCTCAGGAAACGTTCTATGTTTAATCATAACAATGTTAAGCTTTAACGGAGAGACGAAATCGCTATTAGGAAATTAACCTAAAACGCACTTGTATTCCTTCAATATTCAATTAGCCTTCGGGCACAGTGCTTGTCGCTCCGTGAAACTAAAAGCAGAGTGCGTGTACTAATTGTACGATCTCTCTGCCTAGCTTCTGAACAGGGAAATGGACCATGTATATTGCCGCGTAAACAGTAATGTAATTTTCTATATATGTTGCAATTGTAATAATTTAATTCGATTAGTGAAATTATAGTACATCATTCCCTTTAAATGAAAATATTAGTTGTGAATAAACTCATATTCAATTTAATAACAATATGGGTGATTTCTGTGTTCTTTTACAAAAGAAAATGTTTTACGTAGGCCAACACTCTTCTTTCAACATCGTATACAAAAGCAAATTATATCTTTTGACAACACATCGCTGTGTATTTAGCACACAACGTGCGCAGTCGTTAGAAGCAAAAGACGACCGTCAGAAGGGTAATTAGACATACCTAGAAGCTTCAAAGAAACGAAAGTAGATCGTAAATTTGCGTTTCATCACGATTTTGCGATCGCTTGCGAGAACGTGGAATCTTACAAAAATTCCGCGAAGCAATCGAATGATGCAGAATAAAGAGACGAATTTATTTTCCTGTTACCGAACGACGAGCAAATCGAGGTACGGATCTCGAGCGGAACTCGCTTCCGTAGGAAATTTCATTTCTGAAACATTCTATTTATTCGTTTCTCCAAACGTGATCTCGAATATAGCTCTGCTGACGACACTGGTATAGTCCTCATTACATTAGCAACTATTAATCCGTTAAGTGAATGAAATAGAAAGGTTGCCTTAATATGTGTTAGAGTAGAAAGGCTGGAAATCCCAATTGTTTCACGCGACAATTGTAACATCCGTAAGAATTTAACTTAATTGCTGTACACGCAATTAAGGCAAAAAGGAAAAGTTAGATCTTCAGCAACAATTTCGAAACGACCATCTTCTGAAAAAAAATATCCATGCTCCGATTCTGCATTTCCCGTATCTCAAAATTTTGAAATTGCCATAATTCAACTTTGGAGTTCTCTGCATCCTTTTGGTGACGTGTTACGATGAAAGTCTTAGAGAAAGTAATTAATTCGGGCAGAAACGGGTTAAAATTATGTCGTCGGTAAAGAGGCAGAAAGGAATACGAGGAAACGCTCGTATGTTTGCTTGAAGACGTGTATTTTCAAGCTCCGCTCCTCCCCTACACCTATCTCTCTCTTTCTTCGAGAGAGGACGAGGTAAACTGCTAACACTGTAAACGGGTCTGGACTTCGTTTCTAAGGAAATCCTTTCAGCGCAGACACGAATGAAATATAAATTGTCAATGGACATAACAACGTTGGAAGTAAACTTAACCATGCTTATAGAGGTGTACTTTAAAATTATTTTCATTATTTTCACTTTCTTTGTCAGCTTAGACGTTGTTCTTTTCTAACGAAAATCTGATTGAAGATTTGTTAAAAATTTTTAAGAGACATTTTTTAATTAAATTTCTTTTTAAATGTAACTACAAATTTAGTTTGACATTGATTTTATATAATCGTAAGTTGTTGGAAAAAAATTTGGAAATGTGCCGGCAGTTCTTATATACGAAGTCGAGGTCAATTTATATTTAGATTGATTTATACGAAGATATATGTCAATGTAGCAGAGTTCTGAATTGCTGTGTCACAGAAGAACTCCAGATAATGAATTTAGACAATGTATAATGACCTTATACAGACCACTTTTAGGATGCCTTTCAGGACGCATCGCTAAAAATATACATACACGAGATACATTTAAATAACTCTTACGCGGCGCTCACCGAATTCTACTTAAGAGAAAACCGATATATCACGTTAAAGAATATTTTCTATTCTGACTTAGGATAATTACAAATTATTACTAAAGTTTTCTGGGCGTAATCGCTGGCTGAAAACGCCACGTCATAAAAGTAAATATTGCTCTAATTCTCTCGGAAATAATACAGCGATAAAACTTCAATCCTGGTTACAAAGTCCATTTCAAAGCGAAATTGTAGTTCGCAGAATTTACTTCTGCGGCCTTACGCCGACCGCAGTCACCGTCGGGATATCTATTTGATACTCATTTCTTCTGGATTTTCCCTTCCAGAAATTACCTCTGCTAGAAATATACAAATGCGATGGAATAAATAATCGTGATATCTTGTTATACGCAAATAAATTCGCACGCTGCGCTTTGGATGTAACTGCGCTTAGTCAATAAACCGATGGTACAACTTTATTACGACATTGTTGACGCATTGTTACGCTCGCGAAGGAACTGCGATGGATATAAAAAGAAATGAAAAAAATTGCCAAAATTGACTCCGAACCGACACTTAAAAAAGCAATTTGTACGTGTTATTTGAAGTATATGAAAGAGAAAAGTAATTGTTATAACGCGAGCAAAAAATTGCTAAAAGTGATTGCAGGGAAAATTACAAAAAATGATAAAATATGTACAGCTTACACGGTGGCTGCATTTTATATACCTTTTAAAATTAAAACAAGTCAGGTCGTACAGAAATAAAAAAAACTTTGACTTTGATTTGGATGATCACGCACTGTAAACTTTATTCTATTTTTATCGTTTATTACTCAGTATATGCGGAAAGAAGATAAACTAAAGCTTACAACACAATGATGAACATTTAAATTAAACACAGTTAAAGTTTCAGTTTTCTTTATTTTTCTATAATCAGATTTATGTAAATTTTAGTATGTATATACAGGGTATCTTCGGATTTTTTATGCAAACTTTAACAATGTGTTTTATGAGCTGAGATGAATATTATATAAACATATTAAAAATTATAACAAAAATATAAAATGTGTGAAAAACAATTTTACTTAAATTTGCATTTCAAATTGCTCGTGTCAATATAAGCTTGACATTGATGTAATTTTGAATATTTTACTTTTTTGGAAGGGTAGAGAAAATCTTTCTATATATATATATATAAAGATTCTCTTTTCTCAAAAAGATGATATATTCAAAATTACATTGATGTCAAACTTGTATTGACATGGGCAAACGAAAATTCGAAACGCAAATTTAGATAAAATTGTTTTCTTACACATTTTACATTTTTATTATAACTTTTTCATAAAACATTTAAAGGCCTATATTTATATATTAGGTGTTGGAATTAATTCGTAGCGTTTTACAAGTGATGGGAAGTACTTTCATTAATGTATTTTTTAATGCTCATGTGAAATAAATAACATTCTTTCATTAAAAACGCTACGAATTAATTCCAACACCTAATAACATTTTCTTCTTATTTCAGCTCATAAAACATATTGTGGAAGTTTGTACGAAAAATCCGAGGACATATATATGCTTATTTTTTGTTTATTTTTGTATATTTTAAATATAAAACATTTTTTAAAATGTGCACTATACAGAAAAAGTTAAAAACGATTGTGTTGTTTTTTCTTATATTTTTGTAAATTGGATACGGTTGAAGGTATAAATTATTATATTTACAAATGCATTCGTTTAATTAATGCGTTTTCTTGTAAGTTATATATAAGTACACAACAGCAATTTTTAATAATTAAATATTCTTCTTTTAATTATTAAACACAAATTGCTTAAAAGAAGAATATTCAATTATTAAGAATGACTGTTGTGTATTTAGATATATGTAAAACGCATTCAAAAATAAATGCACACAAAAATTTACATTTATCTAATTATATAGAAATATAGAGAAAAATAATTCCATCATTTTAAAAATTTGTTTTATATACTATACAGCTTAAAAAATATTTTATACTTAAAAAATATACGAAAATAAATATAGAAAAATGGATAAAAATGTAAAAAATAAAAATAATAAATAATAAAAACAAAAAATTAAAAAAACAAGAAATTAACAAAGACCATGTCCCAAAAATGGGATTAGTAATCATTACATTGGTTAGACGAAAGGTAATTAGAAAAGTTATAACATTTATTTATTAAAAATGATTGTTGTGTATAAGTCTATATATAAAATGCATTTGAAAATAAATATCGATATATATATTAATTAGAATTTACACGAGTCTGGTCATATAGAAATAAAGAAAACTGAATTGTATTATGTCTATGATATTTTATTGCTTTTAGCAATTTTTTTCTGCACTTCCTGTCATTATAAATGTTTTTTTCTCTTTCACTTCAAGCAACATTGTAGAACTGGTTTTTTAGATGTCGGTTCGGGGCCAATTTTGGCCATTATTTTTTTATTCTCTTCTTTACCGCGGTCATGTAAGTGCAGGTGGCCCGTGAAACCGTTTTACACCTCGCGAGACAAATAAGAGACTTCGAGAGATTTATAGAATTATAAAGCGATCATCGTGCGATATATAATTTCCAGTCAATATGCGAGTCGTGATGTCAATTCAAACAATTGACTATAAGTTGCATTGTTGTATTTACTTACAAAGGATCGCATTAAAAATTTTAATATTTCAAATAATTATAGGAAAAAACAATTATTTCAATGAAACATATATTGTGTCAGAAAAAAAGAATACGGATTGCTCCCACAATTATTCAGAACAGATTGACAAAATTGTGCGAGCGAAATGATAAAATTTAAACGAGATTTTAAGCATTGATGTTACTGATCCCTCTAACGCATGCACCGAACAGTAATGAAAGGCTTTTCAAATGAAATTGGCATCGCCAATTTGACCGATGAAACCTCGTTACTCTTGTCCAATGTTCCGAAATTGTTGTGTCGAAATTTTTGCATCGTTACGAGCAAGAGTTTTATCAGAGAGATCAGGAACAATACGTAAAAATGTGAAGCCGATATAAAAAATTATTTTTATATATTTAATCTGATAAAAAATTTACTATAATTCTCTTGTGATTATCGATATAAAAAAAAAAAAAATGTTTTTTTGTTTATTTTTGCTTCTCTCTTTAAGAATGTAATATTAAGGTAGTATAGTCTCTGCAAAAAGTATTGAGAAAAATTTCTGATTGGAAATGAAGGAATTTTATTTTTATCATATCAATCAGAATTCTGGTTATCTTGGAATTATAAAAAATATTCTGACTTGTCCTACTTTCAACTAGAATTCCAATTAATGCAACCAGACTCTTTTTCCAGTATGGAATTGGAAATTTATATCTTTCTGTATAAAAATGAATATTATATTGTATATGTATGTATGTATGTATGTATGTGTATATATATATATATATATTAGGTTGGAATTAATTCGTAGCGTTTTTAATGAAAGAATGTTATTTATTTCACATGAGCATTAAAAAATACATTAATGAAAGTACTTCCCATCACTTGTAAAACGCTACGAATTAATTCCAACACCTAATATATATATACATCCGTGTTACACAATCGTGTTTCAGTAAAATCAAGCAATCTGTCATTGCTTACGATGCAACTTGCCATATATTTATCTTCAATCTGTTTTCGAATACGTCGACAGTGTAGCAACATTTATATACTGTCAGCAGTTTAACGGCAAGATAGCTGCATCAAATTTACTTCGGCAATATGAGCATTGTGTGATCCTATAGATTATATTATAGCAACAGTATGAATTTTGATGATGAAGGTTTTAAAGTTATTGCAAGTTGCTATCTAAAGTTCATATCGTGAAGGCATCAACTTAGAAGCAAATACAGACATGTTTGATGCAATTCTGATAGTAACATATTTATTTGCAAATAACGTACCAATAATAAGATGTTGTATATCTATGTATAAATGTTTATATATGAATGAAATAGTTTAATAACGTCAATATTTACATTCAACAATGAAATTTTATGATTTACATGAAAATTTTCTCATTTTACTTTAATTATTTTTTAAGAACATGTCTACTCCTTATTGAAATAAATTTTGATCCAAGTTTAAATCGCCGTCAAATTATATTATTTTCAAATACAATATAGAAAAATTTATAATTTTTTAAATATTTTTTTTTTATTTAATTGAAAAACATGTGTAACACATTTTTAATTCCGACTCATATGTTTAATATCAATCATAATAAAACGTAAAATCAATATTCCAAATAAACGCACTTTCAATTTTTGCATCTAACGATCATATGATTTAATTTTTTTTTTTTATTCCCGTCGTTTCATGCGATTTATCGGCGGGGGGAACCTTTCCGTTTCGTCGCTGCGAGCGACTTGAGGAAGGCGGGGAACATTATCTACGTGCGGTTCGCGGCCCGGTCCGGCAAGAGCAATAATTCAGCAACGATTGCAGAGACGCAGTCTCTTAAAGCCGCCTGTGGCACGTCGCTATCTATAAACTGACGTTTAGGACCCGCGTGCCTCCGGCAATATCACGCCGAACGCGTCTTGCATGCCGACCGTGAAGAGAGGTTCCGGCGATGAGAACTACGTGCTTTTGCACTCTGATCGGATTTCAGAAAATCGGCTCGTGCATTGCGTGCTCGTTATGCTAATCCGTCATCTTCCTACACACGTTAACCCGATTTCGCTGAATACTCCGCTATAAAATAATCCGTCATCTCTTGGCGTTTGTATTTCGAGCAGCAGAAACGATCGACCTCGATCGAGTTTTATCGTTCTTAATGAGATTGAGTAATCCGAAAAAAGTATTTTGTGTCTTTTACAGACCTTCTTTTACAGGCTTTTTTCAATTGAAGTACTAAAATTATACAGTCAATGATTTTAGATGATTGTTTTTATGCTTCTTCGTGTACATGAAAAATTCAAAGCAGATCAAGAAGAATTTTTGATCCCGGTGGTACGAAAGAGTTAATTTTTTTTGAACGAATTTTTATTTAAAAAAATCAAAATCCAAAAAATAAGATTGTAACTTAAAATTATGTAAGGAAAAACATTTGTTATAAACAATTTTGTACGACAATTTAGCGTAATGAAAAATTGTCTGGATTCACTTTATCCGCAAATATTGATTAGGATTGATTAAGATTTGAAAAAATTCTCTGAAAATGTTTCGAAGACCAATAAATATTATAGTCAGTTATCAAAAGTGTTAATGCATTGATCATGTAATTGATATATGTGGTTTCATTTATATTTTATCATATCAGAGTGAGTCAATCGACACCGATATACTGATCGAGCACATTGCTCCCATTGAGCCGCGTACACAGAATCTCGCATATGTGAAACATAAAAACTTAATAAAAGTCTAAACACGAGCCGCGTTTTGTACGCAAGGTCTCCAATTTCAACAAAATCACATGAGAGAAAAGGATCCCTTTCTGTTCACTTTTTTCTTCTCTCTCTCTCTCTCTCTCTCTCTCTCTCTCTCTCTCTCTCTCTGTCAGAAATTGCTAAAAAATTGCGGACCAATCAAGACTGGCTATTACACGTCTAGACTTTTATTAGAAAGTCTCTAATGGAACAATGCCTTGTCATTATCGTGTAAGCTTCCATGAAGAAGTTCGCTATTATCAGACGACCTTTCGCCGATGATATTTGCACTGGTGAACGTAGGTGGCGAGTAATATGATAATCGGAGAAAGATGAGTCACTGATTAATGTGTGTATAACAATGTTTCCAACAAGTGAAACACAAACTGGTTTAATTTCGACGATTCTCCCATCCCACTCGATTGTCCCACGAAATTTCTCTCGCGTTATCTCTCTGAAATTCGCTGGGGTATTGAAATTTAAACCCATGTTGGATCATTCCCCTTATCGAGGGAAATAACATTTGTTTACTCATGTTATCTTAAAACCAGCTACGTAAACTCGATTCTTTATGATACAGTCATCGTAAAAATAAAGATTGCAATGTTTAATTTATTTCGAGTTTTGTAAATTTTTCCGTCATATAAACAATTTTTTTAATTTATAGTACACGTTTCTCTTCTAATTTATTGCCATAATCCTTTTCTACTTCACAAATGATCAATTCCAGAGAAATTACAAAAAAAATTAATAAAAATCAATGATTGCAATTTTTATATCATTTTATATTAATTCCGGTTAACTCTGTCAGCTTTACTATAATGTTAAATTCATTATCTCATAAATTATTTTCGGCGCATATATTTATTTTGACTTTCGGACTATTTTACAAGCATTATAAAATTCTTATAATAAACGCATTGTCGCGAGAAAAGATAAACGTTATGAGATGTATTACGTCAATCGAAATTCTTGCCTCGGATTTCGGAGAGCCGCAGAGAAACATGTCACAATGTGTGGTGGAAGGCTGCCAAGTACTAACTCGGGGCTCTCTCTGTATCCTCGCCATATTCAGGTCCTCTAGAGAGAATACGTGAGGCAATCCTATCGCCGCGGTGACATCGTCGCTAATACATACAAATTCTTTGCTTCCGGAATTCTCTAATTTTCAAATGTGAATTCAACGCTCGAATGAAAGAAGAACAAAACTAATGGAAGTGAAGCGAAGCTAATGGAAAGAATCTTTCGTTCCGCCATTCTTCTGTACCATCCGTAATTGCAATAACACAATGATCTATATGGAAAGTGTATGAAAAAGAACGTACACATGAGAAGAACGATTTTACTAAAGTATTTCAAAATTTAAATAAATATGAAAAACCTGAAAATAATTTTGGATATATCATTAAAATAATTACATAGGAATAAAATGAATAATGAAAAAAAAATGTGTATTTTCTAGTAAGCAATTTGAATATCCTACATTATTTTAATGATTCTAACAAAATTATTTTTAAATTTGTAATCTTGTCTATCTAAATTTTTAAATACTTCAACAAAATCGTATTTTCTCTGTGATATTAGAATGTAAAAATGTTAAAGAAAGAAAGAAAGATAGAAAAACTAATGTCTCACAACTTATTTTTTATATCATTATAAAACTTTTATTTAATATTAATATATGCACAGTTGGAAAATTTGTGTTAAATTTATTTTACGTTTCAAACGGTCATCACTCAAATCTTAATATAACACAAGATGAATATGTTAGGAAATAACACAAATATTATGTAAAAAAGATTAAAATAAAATATCTGACATTGACAACAATGAACAAATCTGATTGTAAACAAATTGTGGAAGTATATTTTTTCAGTAGAATTTACAGGTATTTAATTTATTTATTTTAGAATTTATTTTCAAACATTATTTATTTGTTTATTTATTCACCTATTCATAAATTGTTATTTAGACATTAAAAAATATTGAATATCAATTTAACATAAAATATTTAAATAACATAATTTAATATAAAATTTCAACAAGAATTTGAGTGGATCGTTTTTAACACAATAAATGCAAAATGTTTTTTACTGCATATGTATTACAAAAATGTATAATAAATAATTTATTGGAAAAGTCGATTATATAAACAATTAATTAATCTAAACAGCGTCTAAATCATAGTGAAAATGATAAGGGCTTATTTGACAAATGCGAGTTGTGAATTTTGAGAATACCTTGGAACTCTAGCCAGCTCTTCCGTATCGAAATTCACGTCAAACTTCGCGCACCACGGTGGCCCACGATCGAGTACCGCGATAAACCAGATTTATGCTCCACCGAGACGATATGTCTTGCTCTATTGTCTCGGCAATGAAACAAGTCACTCAAGGCAGTATTATCCCTCAAAGGATGACCATAAATTCGATCCTTATCCACATCACGTAGAAATCGTGGCTCATGATGTAACAACGAGCTATGCACAAGGTGGAACGCATTCGGTCATATTAAATAAAAGTCATGTTAAATAATATTTGTAAGGACTCTATCTCGGCGTGTTTCATTTTTGCGGACGTGACACTTTCTTTGTTATCATGGCCGAAAAATCGATCAAAGTTTTATTCCACAGTTTCCTATATTCCCGTCGAATATTTCATAAATATTTTCTCAAATATCAGTGCGATGTTTAAAGAACCACGAAAACTCTCTGATGTGTCTCACGTGCCACAAAAGTTTTTCCAACTTGTTTCCCGGAAAAAGTAACGTGGCGTGAAACTTTCTTGTTAATGTCTGCCGCGCGTTAAACGAAACTTTCCACGTACAACAATATTTTCCAATTAGACACGTACACAATCTCATTATCTTGTTATCAGTACTGCTAAAGGTAAATCGAACTACTAGAGAAAAGAATCTTACAGTGAAGTTTAATGATCCCTCAATAATTACTTGTTCTTCTATTGACTTCATATTTCTTTTCTTCTTCATAGAAGAAAACGTATTCTCGATAAAATAGTTCGGTTCTTTAATCAGATAAGCAGCTCAAGTACGAATTTAATCAATTCGATGTAATAATACAATATTATGCAGATTAATTATCACAATGGTTGAATCATTGAAATTGTTTTCTTGCCGAGCAATAAAATTTAATTAACTCGCTAATATTAATTGGCAAATTAATAAGAAAGTTATATCCGACTTGTGTATAAAGATTGTTCTTCCAAAAATCATTTGATGTATATTTAATGTCACGCGGCTTTATAATAAAGTCACAAATAACACTTTTCATAGGAAAACAAGACATGAATTCGCTATTTGTTGCATAAACTTTTAACTTTGCGCGAAATACCTTAATAGTATTCCGCGGCATTCTCCGCAGCTAGAAGTTAAAAGTTGTGGTAAATAGATTATATGCTCGCAACCGAAAGTGCGGCGAAGAAACATTCGTCAGTAAAACGCGGGAATTTACTCGTGACGGTGGCAATTTTACAAAGTAGTCGAAGTAAATTCTCTCCCCGCGTGCTCAATGAAGATACTTTTAAAGATTCATTCTCATTTCAGAGCCGTCCTTCGTCGCCGCGCTTTCACACGCGAAATTAAACTACGATAAATTCCCTTTAAAATGTAACGTCCGTTGCAAAGCGCTACGGCCGCAAATTCCGACCGCATTTTCAATCTCGTTGGTGTGCCTGAAACACGACACTCCAAATAATGTCAGAAATAACAACCGTCACGGCACGCACTCGAAATATCGATACGTATGTGCGACATGAAATTACCGTATCTCGCGTGAAAACGTCCTGTAATTGCGAATAATTTATTCTCGAACGCAAACACGAACGAATTTATCTTTATCTAGGAGCGCATTTGATTGATTTTATTTCTTTTCTGTATCCTAAACTTATGCTATATAAAATACATAAATTTAAAATGTTTTTAAATGCAAGTAGTAAAAGCAAGTAGTAAAACTAAACAATTTGTATTCCAGAATTCGCTATTATTATATGTACATATGTAGATAAAATGTTTTTATTATAAAAATATGATTTTATTTATTTTTTAACTTTCATATATTTTTATAAGAACATTTATCAACGTCTATTTCGTATAATTTATTGCAAGTATGTTTCTTTTATTCGCATTGTAATAAATATGCATCTGGCTTGAATGAATGGCAAAAATCTGCCGGCATCCAACATTTATTTCGTCGAAAGAACAGGTGACAACGTCATTATTCTTACTTCGATATCATTAATCATCGTATTTAAATAAAAACTAAACTCGCGGGAGCCAGAGTTATATCGCAAGCAATAACAATATTTTCTATAAATCCACAGTTTATTCTTCGCGCTAAGAATAATAATTCGTTGGCACACTAAGCGATATCATGTTTTTTAACAGTATCTTTCGCCTCTGGATGAATAAATATCTTTTCGAGAAGAAATGTATTATTAATTGTTAAAAAAGATCACTCTTCGCGAAATAGTGAAACACGATCGACACTTGTAATAAAGGCAAAAAAAAATTATTATGACATCTAAATGGCGTCAAAATGGCTTTAAACTATTAACGGAAATAAATTGGGATGTTTTTATACTTCAGCATCAAAAACATATGAATTGTTATAAATTGGATATTGTTTTCTTTCTCTTTAGGGACATATTTTCTTTTCTTTTCAACTAAATTTTTACGAACCTTTAAATATATAATTTCATCAGAAAGCTGCTATTAATAAATGTTATATTAATTAAAATGTTTAATAAATTCTTTGCGGTCTTAAGATGCTTATCAACATTATTAAATTGACGATTAATGTAATTTGTTTATTGATGTTATTTCTAGCTGACGTTATGTATTTATTACGTTTTAAATTCAACAAATCGAATCAGCGCGCAATTTTTTAACTAAAAAATATATTTGCAAATTTGCATATGAATATTATTGAGTATTAAGATTCTCTTTGACCACAAATAGGATTCTCTCATTTAAAATCTTCATTTTTTAAAAAATTACTGTCATAATAAACTTAACCTACCTACATTTAACATTTGTTTTTATTTACTTTTTTTTTTTATAAAATTGTGAGAAAATTTATATCCATAATTTTTCTCAAGTGCCAATAAATCGGGAAACAATTAATATTATATAATATATTGAAATAATAGTGATGTTAATTGAAATGTAAAATCACCGTAGATATTCGTCTATGTAAAAAAATGAAGTAACTACTTCCAGAATAAAAGTCACTTGTAGATCAGTCACGATTCATTTGAACGATGATGTTATCGTGACCTGTTGTTCTATTTGATTATTCTCTCGCGAATGTCCTGAAAAACAACATATCGCGAAATTAACTCGCACAAAAGTTTTTGTCTGCTGTGAAATAGCAGAGCTTAATGAGAAGGGGAATTCCTTGGTGTCGTGCGAACAGCAAATTATACGAGGGACATAATTTTTCGCAATTTATGATAGCAGTATGTACACACGGAGCGCCAGAGTCAAGAGTCGGCACTCTCGCATCTGAATTGCTTAATCTAAACTCCCACGTAGAGAGGCTCATGCACGGGCGCAATTCCATTAGTAACAAATCTTTGCCGTGAAACTCGTTTCTGGGTATGGAAATCGGCGACGCTTTGTCGTCCTTACGACGCAGGATCAATCCTCGGCTCTGAAAACGATACTTGAATCTCTTTGTAAGAGCCATTCTCCTATGAATTTTTCTTTCTTATGTATTAAGAACGAATTGATTTTCCGAAAGGATCCTGTATTTTTTACCATGTCTTATATTATACAAGAAGATCCTCGAACAAATCTCATACATACTATCGAAAATATTTCGCGATCGTATATATATATATATATATTTCGCAAATTTAAATCTACCAAATTTAAATACCATTTTCTTTCAACGAATATCTCGTCGTTAAAATAACTGTGCAAATGGTTATGTAAAAATTATATTTTTCCTTACTTAGATCTTGTACTTAAAATATATTCAAAGTTAAAATATTGTAATAATATCATAATGCAAGATTATTAAAATTAAAGAGATGGATATTTCCTTACAATCCTTACAAGATTAAACCTGCAAATAATTATATTTAAAAAATATTTTTTTTTATTTTAAAAATAGAGAGTATTTTACTTTAAACATTGTACATATATAAATGTTATAATATAAGATTGTTAAAGCTACATGAAGAGATGGATGGTTTCCTTATGGCGTAACATTATGCCGTAAAATGGTTCTCTATGTATCGACGTTACGACGAAAGCGCGACAATTTCTGCCAACGCAGGCAGACATACCTTCCCCGTTGCCTTTTGACCTGGCATCACGTTTATTTCACCGCGCATTTTGCACCCGACGTTTATTTCGCCTCGCATCTTTCTTCCTCGACCTTGCGGGTTTATGTCGTCAAGGAAAAGTAATTTGTTGCTTATCACATGAAGCAGAAGCGGTGAGCCCTCGCTTGGGGAGAAACGGCAAGATGAATACAATGGCCGTAGCAAATATTAATTTCTACTTTCGTGCTCGCGAGCGGATATCGCCGGCTTTCAAGGTAATTCCAATCTTGGATGACGAGAGATGACGCTATTTCCGTTGTACGACAGACCTTGTCCCGCGATCCGTATTTCATCGGAAGCTATTCTCGTTAAGATGTGAATTCTGGGAAAGATTTATGAACGTCTGGAGAACGATCGAGCAAACTTTCCTTGCACATAAATGTATTTAATTCTGTATTTCTTCGGCGTATCTACAACGCTTTCGCGCATGTAATGAACGATGTAATATCTATTATCGTTAACATATTTCTTATGCAAAAATTTCTGAAATTATATGTATGCTAAGTAAAAATATGATATTACACTGAAAAAAAGATGACTGAATATAATAAGCATTTTTAATTTGGTCGTAGCAGCCAATTTTTGGTTATATTAGCATTTCGAAATCCTATATACTGACATTTCTAACGCAACCAAAAATTGGCTGCTGCAACAAATTAAAAATGTTATGCCACATTCTACTATCTAATTTGTTGCAGCAACCTATATTTTCTTTCGATGTAAAATTTCGATATTCGGCATGATAGAGAAATGAAATGTAAATGTTGTTAAAAATTTACGATCGAAACATTTATGCTTTGATATTTAGATAATAAAATTAGATACACTCCCGAACGTCCTGCTTCTTTTTTTTTGACTTTGTACATTAGCACTTTTTAAAATTATTATTAGTACGTAATTTATTTCTTTTGAGATTATTCTCAAATTCTTTCACTTAAATTAAGAATTTACGATGTTAATTTTTAATTTGCAGTTGAACATATATAGTATTTTGCTCGACAAGGGAACATGCATCGAATATTATTCGATCTTCAGGGAAATTTTCAACGCGCGTACTGTTCATACAAAATTATATAGGTCGCTGTTTTTATTAATATATACCGCATATTAACGTTACAATTAATGCGCGGTGGTAATGAATTAATCACGCGTGTTGTTAAACGTACGTTTACACACGTTCGTTTCAATGGTCATTAAGCACCATTAAAATGTAACAAATGTAACCAACAATCTGAACGGGTGGAAATATTCGTGAAAATTTTATGCAAAATCCACAAATATTATTTTCATTGTCACACCATTGATACGATTTTGCAATTTTTTTTGGAGATTCCTGGAGTTGCGACAGAACAATACGGTCTGAAAAGTCTACGCTCTTTTGGCATCGAACAACAACGGAATTGAGCAACGCAAAATTCCACGTGTCGTGTATGGTTTACGGGACGCACGTCCCATGTCCCATGTGTGCATCGACATGGCGGTTGGTTTTATGTGTTAAAACTCATAACCACACGTGCACTGAATGCAATACCATCACAACCCTGTCACTCGTAAATGCACTCCGTACGAATTATCACACATGGCGACGATCCTTTTTTTCTCCGAGCGTCTCGTTGAATTTATGCCGGTCGTTCGCAAACCACGTTGGCTGAAGCTTGCAAAATCGTCTAGTCTGATGTAGAGACTCTATATCAAACTCTGGCCACGAACGATTACGTCAAAACAAGAGTGAAAAAGAAGGATGTGTATACTGTTTCTTTTTAGAAGTGCTATTTCACTCCGACTCTCTCCCTCTTCTTCTCCCACAAATTATCTTACTCATTTTGATTTATTGAAGTTGAAAACGACGGTCCGATAAAAAAATTGTCATCTTGTGGCCAGACTCTGTTAAGCCGTAATCACATTACTGGTTGTTGGTTATGGTTCCCAGTTAACGGTTCTATTTTAGCCAATCACGTTGCAGTTAATTCGTATTAGCTGCATCGTAATTGGCTAAAATAGAACCGTCAATCAGTAACCTGTAGTATAATTACGGCTTTATTAGGGTCTTTAGCCTGACGCAACAATGACACGATGCTTAAAACGCTATCGATATTGAGTGATACAATATTGCTATTACATAATGCATTATGTAAATACATCCGAGAAAATAGGCCACTCTTAATTGAATCGATGAATGTCGAAATGAGTGCAAAAAGAAGAGTACAATTTCAAAAATATGTTTTTTTCTCATTGATGGTGAAATAGTTAAGTACGCTTTTAAGGCAAATTAAGAATTAAGATTATTAGGAATAAATTCAGAGGCAAACAATATGATTTTTCATCCTAATTTAACTTTTTCTTAACTCCTCATATTTAATTTCATTTTCCTTGTTTTGTTCATTATGTCTGAGTCTGTACTTTATTGAATGGAAACTTCTTGTTTTGTACATATTTATTCTCAACGCTGTGTTAACAAGTTGTGTGTTATAGAAAAGGTAAAATTTAGACAACAGAATTTTCAGTTTAAGCGTAGTACAGGTATATTTTTTATAAAAAAAATTACTCTTTTGCGATAAAAAGAATCTGTATTTTGTACATTCACTCAGAAGTATCTCATTATCAAAAAAATTCTACAACAGAATCTATTCTCTGGTATACACAACAGTATACACAACAGTAAAAACATATAATTATTTACTGACTATTCAATCATATATTATAAATAACACAAAGCTTAAAAATTGAAATCATTTATCACGCTCTCTGTGTATTAAGACTGACTAGGAAATTCAAATTGATATATAATGGATTGAATTTTTAAAAGCTTATCTCCTCTTGTTCTAACTATTAACATAGCAGATTAGACTTTTTGATGACCACTGAAGGCATAGTTCAACGCTCAATGACCTCGCTTATTTGTACGTCAAATCTACCATAGCATTCTAAGATTAAGAGTGTGATCCAAAGATGATCGAGTTAATCGCGGATTTTGTATTAAATCGAGCTTTGATCAAATTTACGCTAAGATGACGTCGCGACATGACATGTAACCGAATACCTTCGACAAGATTAGTGCTGGAATAATCTACAATGCTTTGTAGCAAAATTATAAAATTATGCAAGTTCGTTATTACAACGTTGAAATTACGTAATTATGGAACGGTGCGTTTTCAGAGCACACGCGCGGCAGTGCCATAAAGCTATGAGATGTACGATCCCATTAAAACTTTAAATTACGTTACGTATGCCGAAAAGGCAAATTTCTACTGTACTGGTGTTCTTGGCAAAACGTACCGTTATTTCGTGAAATATTTCCCGATGCGCGCGGCCGCCGGATGTTTAGAAATTTACCGCCGTCGCCGTCGAACGAGAAGCCCAGGCTCGCGCGAAATTTTACAGGTGACAATGACGACGTCGAGCGGTTTGTCGTCCCGAAAGTGTCTGTCATTGGGTGCAGCTGCATTCGTTGCGACCGTAAATAATAGCCGTACTTGGAGTATACACATATATGTCAGAGTATAGACGACGGCACAGATATCTCTTACGCTTACTAAAAGCCCGTGAAAATATCTACGTCTAATTATTGCACGTAAATGACTTCCTAGATGGCACATAGACGCCTTTCTAGATCTTATTTCTCGAACGATCTTAAACGAATTTACGTGTTTTCACGATATAGCGGAACTACTTTCCAAGATTATTTCTCGCACGCGATAAATCATGAATGCCTGCCTTTTCATTTCAATGTACGTCGTCTCCTTTTTAATTTCCAGATAATCCTCGGTCTAGTTTCGTATTTAAAACTCTATAAGTCGTAAGACTAGATTGACTGATATAAAGATAGTGAATGCGCGACTAAGCTGTTTGTAATACAGCTCTACTTACATAATTATATAATACGTGCAATAAAGTAAATAATAGATTAATAACAATTTATAAATTTTTACAAGAAGAGAGATAGAGGAAGAAAAAAAGAAACAAAAGAAAGTTTTAAATGATCAGTTAAAATTAATCGATATAAAAATAGTGAATATGATTAAGCTGGATGTTTTTATAATATGTTTATCGTATGCATTATTGTATGATACATTTGTAAATATTAAGAAAGTAGTAAAATAATAATTTATAAATTTTTACAAGAAAGGAGATAGAGAGATAGATAGATATCGTTATTTATTACGCGTTTCAGGATTGTATCCTCTAAAATGTCGAGAGAGAGAGAGGGAGAGAGAGAGAGAGAGAAGGGGAGGGAGAGGTTAAAAATCTCCAGTTAAGATAACAAATATAAAGATCGTGAACGTGCTGTTACGCTGGATTTATAATACATGTTTATCGTATGCATAATTATACGATATATTTGTATGTAAATAGTAGAATAACAATGTACAATTTATATAAATTTTTACAGAAATGGGATGAGAGAGAAAAATGGAGGAAAGTTTAAAGTTCTCTCTTTCCAGAGAGAGCTAAGATTAAGTGGTATAAAGATAGTAAATGCGTGGTTAAGCTGGTATAATACATGTTTATCGTGTACATAATTATATGACACATTTATAAATAGTGCAATAACAATTACAATTTATATTGTGAATTTTTGCAAGAGGAGAGTTTTAACCGGAGAAACAAGGGAATAAATTCGGTTCTCGCTGCTCTCTCTTTCTCTCTCTCTCTCTCTCTCTCTCTCTCTCTCTCTCTCTCTCTCTCTCTGTGCGGGAGTTATAAATCGTCGAATTAAGGATTATACGTTGAGTGTGTAACAGGTTCTACGCAACAATCTCTGTATGACTGCTCTGCCGGCACAGTGAAAGAGGATTTGCTCATCTCTCTCGATGTCTCGTGCACGCTTGCGATCAGGGCAGATTTGAAGCGCGACACTTCCACGCGCGAATACACTGCGAGCGCAGGTGTACAGCAAGCGGATTACAGGCAATAAAAGTGCAGTAAAGTCCGTTTTGTAGCTACATCTGTAGTGTATGATGAACGCGGCGTCTTCCATGAAATGTGAAACTCTTTGCCATGAAAATTTAATCGCAAAGAGTTCATGATAGTCTATCACTTGAACGAGTATCTTACAATGATATTATAGGTTCATGCACGGAAAGAATGATTTTGCTAAAGTGCGTAAGAATTTAGAGTAGATACAGATTTTGTGAAGATAATTTTGTTAGACCATCAAAGTAATTAGAGTGAGGGTTATTTAATAATCTAACAGAATTCTTTTTTTAGACTAGAATTCTTTCATTATTTAGATTTGTGTCCAGCTAAATTTTTAGCTAGATGCACTTCAGCAAAACCATCTTTCCTGTGTATTATTAATTATCGAATTAAATACGACAAGGTGTGATGTCGCACACGTGGGAATTAGCAGTTTTCAAATTACGTTTTATTGAATTAATAACTAATAATATAATACAACCATGCATGTGCATTTCCCAGCAAGCTGACGTTATTTGTCGTCATTTTAACATCAAAATGCGTAGCTGTATAATTTTGTTAATTATTATTTTAATAAAAATTTTAATAAAAACCGTGAGCTTGCTTTGGTTGTGACATTCTCGTCTTTTTCACTTTAGTCTAATTATTTTCAGACATTCAAATCAATCGAACAAATTTTCGTTAATTTTACGACCGATTTAAACGCCCGCATCGACTACGCGTGAATTCGTTGAAACTTTACACGACACTGATCAACCCTTTCATCCCTAATAGAAGATCTCACGAGTCATCGAGCGTCAAAGGCTTGAGACCGGAGATCACTAAAGTGGCGTTTCCACTTCTCGGCCGAGCACGGCCTACCTGTGGCTCTCGTCTCTCGTTTACCCTCTAATTCACCTTCCGCTTAATTATCACCCTTAGCTAGATACCTCGCGTGAAACTGGCCCGTTTGCGTTCATAGTTTTCACTCACCTAAGCGGCATATTGAGTCATTCCATTGGCGTACAGATCGTAATAGTAGTCGCTAGCGGTCTCTCCTCGTCTCCAGAAATCGAAGGGATCGGTTGAAAACTTTCCCGATTAGCGATCGCAAAGAGGCCAATTTAATGTATTCTTCTTCTTTCCAAGCACTCGCGACAGCCGAGTTAAAGTTTTCGCGAATTATCGGGGAAAAATGCGAGTCGCGCCCTAAGATAAAATGACGCGTTCGACGGTGGCGCCAATTTCCAAGGTCGGATCGCAAGGTCACAGCCCTCTTCCGTACCAAGCCGGCCGGCGCGATCGGAAGTGGCGATCGTGTCGAATTCGCGCGCGTGCCCGTATCGAACGCGAGCTCTCGCTGCGCGTGCTTGCCACCCCCTGTCGTCCTGCGTCTCTTTCCCACTCTATCTCTTTTCTCTCTATCTCGAAGCCAAGATCCTTGTCACACGCGCACGGTGCCTCCACGATCCGCACCACGGTCCACCACTCACTGACAAGGGTCCCTTCGTGACACTTGCTACTTCCTTCTTGATTTTTCTCCCTCTCCCGCTGCTGACTGCTCTTCTCCTCTGCCGCCTCCGTTGCCGCTCTCTACGACGCGACGTCTCCGTCGCCGCTTCGACGCCTCGTGGTGCACGTCGCGACGCTAATCACCGTCGCTCGGAGCGACGTATCGACTTGAGACTGGATTACGTTACTGATTTCATCGAAGATGGGAACCGACACTCGTGTTACGTACTTCTGTTTTCCCACGTTGCCTCACCGTGATCACGACTCACCCGTACCGATGATTACGTCCAGGCGGTTGCCGGCTGTCCCAGATCGACCGATGTCGTCACGTGGCTCAAGAGGAAATTGTTACTCCGAGAAACCGATGACAGAGCCGGAGTGTCACGTGGCGGTGATGCACGATGACGCCGATATATCGTGTTGACACTCGCGGTCGATTGCGAACTCCGCGCTGGTACGCGTCTCCGTTACGGATGACTGCTTGACTGTTTCTCCAATCCTCTCCGTTTACCTACGTTCTCTCGTGGCAATCACTTCGGGTTCCTTTCTTCTCTCTCAGCGTGTCGATACTTGGTGACGGAGAACAATGACCTGCGCGAGTGATACCTGCTCTCTTAGGCTCCGCAATTATTATCGCGACACTTGTCGCTGATATTTTGTTATACACCGAGAATAATCCGAAGAGACTTCTTTTTCTGAATCGTCGAGATGACGTTATCCGCTTTTATCTATCGCGTGTTCTTCTCCTTGCGAAGTTCTCACGCGATCCACTCTTTGGGATCGTTTTAAACTGGCGTCAATGGTTCCCTCTTTCTTTCTGTTTTTTTTTTAATCGTCAAATATCGTTTCTTTGTCTTTTCCTTTCTCGGTTTGCCAACCGTTCTTACCTTGGACTCTCGGAGTGGTCGCGCGGCGGATCATGGAATTCCGTGCGACAAAGCGCGAGAAGAATCGCGAGTGAGCACCGGTGCGAACGATCGCGCCGACACGATGGAACAACAGGCCGGGACCGATGGCGGCTGATTCAAATTCGCTCCCCACGTGGCGGCGACGGCGTCGTCCCCGAGACTGCCGCCGGTACGACGCCCGGCGCCGGTCAGTGCGTCGCCATCTCACGGCCCGGCAGCCAACCGGCTCTACCGCCGTGAATCCTCTTGAAAAACGTCGCCGTCAGCATCGAAACTTGATGCAACCGGTCCTTGAAATAAGTATAGAGCCATCCCTAATTTCACATGCACGTGTAGGCCAATGCGAATCCACAATCCTCCTACACATTCGCGACGAACGCTTATTTTGTGCAAGGATCGGGTAACTGCTTGGTGGTATCAAATGCTAATTTCAGAGATAGCCGATACTATGAAATAAACGCGTTGAGAATAAGCCAACGGTATAATAATCAAGGTTACGAGAACGATTGCAAAACGATTGTAAGTTCTATGCTGGAACTTACTGGAATGTGGCTCGATGGTTTCAAAGAGTTAGTGTTTGATGGAAATAACGAGGGAAAAATTATGAAAGACTATTGCGCAGATAAAGAATTCTAGCGAGGCAAACTTCATGAGTGCGCAAATAGAGAAATAGATTGCGAAATTCTCTCAATTACATCCAAGTTTACTGTAGGATTAATTGCCACGATAATTAAGGAAAAAGCCACGCGAGAGATGATTTCTAATCTTTCTTTATTTTAACACGTTATTATACGATATAGCAAAAAAATACTATAATAAATATACAAGATGAAATATACGATGCCCGAATATATTAATCGCATCTACGCAAACTTTGACGATGAGGAAGGTGTATATGTCAACGTTAGCGTGCTGATACTGCCCGCATCAATTTGGAGGATGTACCATCAGATCCGCCGCAATGTCAAGGATTTATCATCCGAATTACATTCGTATGGTCTGTAATACGATCTAAGATCCAGGTCATGTTCGTAAAGCAAATCTTAATGTGGATCACTTCTGAAGATGTATCCTATTCTCTGAACCGATATTGCGTGATGTATGTCAATTTAGATTGAGATTATTTCATAGAATATTACTATAATAATAGCAATTAAAAGCAACTAAAAGATTATTTAACTATTAATAAATATAAAATAAATATATGCATATATATGAAGTAGATATTTAGTCGAAATGATTTTATTCGTTAAAGTTGTACACATGATTGTAAAATTATTAAAAACCTTTTGATATCTATTTCATTAAAAATACAATTCTTTTTCACTTTAACTTTTACTTTAACTTTTTACTTTTAATAATCCTGATAATTTTCAATAATTTTAATAATTCTTTTATTATCTATAACAGTATTTATATGCATTATTAACTACTTTAATAAAAATAATAATTATAATACTAAGTTGATATTTTTTTTATAATGGAAATTTTTATATATTCTTTATAATGGAAATAAAATCTCAAATCTCAATTAGGAATTCTTGATAGCAGTCGATTTGAAAGAAACAATTCAATAGTATTATCTTTTCAAACTCTTCATATAATACACAATTTTTTATTACAATTTTATTACAATATTATTAAAATGCTCGGTGCGTACATGTGAAAAGACAATGTTACAAAAGAATCGATTTTTTTTAAGAAAGATATTTAAAAAAATTTTTTTTTACTTTTTGAGTATGATGAAATTATTAAACAGTTCATAGTATTTAGGGAACACCTCAAAAATTGAACAAGAACATGAAAATATTCTTGGATAAATATAGTACCATGTTCGTGCTCAATTTTTTAAGTGTTCTCTGAATGCTACGAACTTTTTAATAATTTTATCGTATTCAGGAAGTCGAAATCTAGATATATAAAATACTGTTTCTTTTACTTATATCCTTTTAACAAAATCGTTGTATGTTTAGTAAAATGACAAATAGAAAATAAACACACACACACAACACACACACACACAAATAAATGGTTGTTTAATTTATACTTATTTTTATACAAAAAATTTATAATTTTTATAAATATTCATTAGATATTTTAGATATTCGTTAGATATTTTAGATATTTATTAGTTATATCGCATTTAGTACATGAATTCGCTTGTAAAGATTGTAGTAATTAATCATTTTCGTGGAACTCATCAATAAATGTCGATAGAAGACGTAGATGCGTCGAAGCAAAAAAAAATAACCCGCGTTTATGTCAATAATCAACGATTGTATATTCGTTTATAGCTCAACATTTTTACATAATAATCGCAAGTCTATAACGGGACGTGCTTTCGCTCAGCTGACCCTCCTCCATTCATCCGCTTCGTCCATTCATTCTTATACTCGTACAATGAACCATGACATTTGCATCGCTGCAACACAGTTCACGACCTCTTTCGCCCATACAGTCTCTGATGTAATGAGACTGGCTATTTTAGGACCATCTACGAAACATTTCATAATCGTACGTCTTCTTGTCGAAACGTCCGCGAGAAACTCTCTAAATAAATATACTTCTACGTTTTATGTTAAGACTGCGATGGTACTATTATTGATCTTCAGGTCTTATAATTTAAAAACTTTAGCATTCGGGCGATATTACCTGCATCGGTCAAGATAGAAAATAATGGCGTGCTTTAATCCTAGACACACACACGCACACACATACACACACACATTGAATTTTTATAAATAAAAGGAAGAGTCTTTTATAGAAAACTTTTTATTTATTAAACATCGAAGAGGTCAAGGATTAAACATTAAGAGTTAAACATTGAAAAGGAACAATAAGAAATTATAGCATTTGATCACTAGAAAACGTTAAGAAGAGCCTTGAAGAAATTGATTACATAACAGAATGAAAAGTATGATTTTGTAACATCCTGCACGTGTGCGCTCTCAGAACATATCTTCGAACGCGAGATAAACGTACATATCCTCTTTTCTTTTTAAGAAAGACTTAATGTTCTGGCATTTAAGAGCTTCGCGAAGAGCTTCTACCAGTTTGTAGCCGCGAAGAAAGACCCACAGCTGTTTGAGATTCGATTGACGGATGATTATTATTATGATAATCATCATAGAAAAAGGATAAAAGGACTAACATAACTGAATATTGGGTACAGAGCGTTAATGCCTTAACGCACATTGATATTCGAATTTTTTTATCTCGTTGCTTCATCTGCATACTCAGTAGAAAGTGCTTCCCGCATCTACGCTGTTCTTGCGCCGGCCGTGGCATGCCCCGCTAGTTAACGCGATAACAAAATGATCAGGCGTAAATCACCGTTTAATCGGCCTGACTGAAACCAGTTTTCTTTCAAAAGATACCTCTGACGTTGATACTTTAAAAGGAGACCGACGCGCCAATGCTTGTCCTGCTTATCTCATATCCTGTCGTCATATAATTAAGATTGATTAATGTGATAGAAATACTGACATATAAAAATTGACATATATATCTAAACCTCAACGTGTATATCAAATAATATGCAGATGCTGTGCATAACGTTAAGCATTGATATATATAAAAGATTATTGTTAATTCCAAAACATTAAACATCTCTATGTTGCTGCTCGATGAATTTTTTGTAATAAGCATACTTCAAAAATATTGTTCGGATTTAATTTATCAAAAATAATCAAACACAAATAATTTAATTGTGTAACAATTTTGATTTCTCTTTATATGCATACTTAAAAAGAAACCAGAACTTTTATAAAATACATAAATATTGCGACTGTATAAAAATTTTGATTTTTTTGTATCTGCAAGTATGCGTGTAAAAATCAAAATTTGTACGATCGGATTATTTATGTTTGTATTTTGGATAAATCTCTCAGTTCGAAACAATATTTTTATAATATTGATGTTTATTGATCTATAGAGCGTCAGACGCAGCTATCTACATATTATTTTACGAAAAGAACAATTGAAATATCTAAAAATTGATTCCTACCGCTGGCTCGAGTAGCCTATTATCTTAAATATTATTATCTTAATATAATTTGAATTTTATATTTATTAGGACCCCTGTATTATTATTTTAATTATTTTTTAGATATTTCAGCAAAATCATTCTTTATTTTTTCCGTATTGGTATACAAATAATATTCTTCTATAGTATTCGATGCTTATTACAAAAAAATACCGCGAGCAACAATATAGATGTTTGTCGCTTTGAAATCAACAATAATACAATTGAAGTACAATAAAAGCCAGATGTTGATAGCCATTTGAGGATTACGGCTCTCAAAGTATCTCCAGCGGTAACCCCAACAATTGCCCATTCGCGCAATTCCCGAAAAACCAATTGCGCGCCCATATAGCGAATGCGGGGAATTAATTTGGCGCCAGATCCAACACGGTCATTTTGCGCTAGCTGGCACGTTATTGGCGCGATGGTATTCACAGACTCGTTTTACTACCTGACGTATAAAGTAATTTCGCGATCGGCGGATGTGTTGTGCCGCAGCGAATCACGTTATATCGTCGCGTAAATTTTACCGATACATTCGCGAGCGAGCGAGAAAACTCGCGGCACGACACCTTAGTAGCGGTTACCCTTCAAGAAAACATCGCGGCGACACGAGTACAAAAGAGTATATCGTCGAGCTGTTAATTGAAATTGTAAAGTAGCCGAGCCGGCGACGAAGCCATTCCCGCATTTACGTCCGTTTCGCAGTAATTTAACGGGAGATTTCAGCGAGAGGCGTCGCTGGAGAACGTTCGCTGGTCGCGGGGTGACGACCGCGGTGAATAACGACGTGGGACAAAGTGTCGCGCGCAGGTGCGCGCCAAGAATCTCTGAAAATGCGGGAAAAGCGAAGGGACGGTGGGAGGTCGGAGCAATTTGTTTGGATCCGAGATGCAGGTGAGATTAACCCTTCGCCGGCGTGTCGGGAAATTATTACGCTGTCACTTTGAACGGCGTCGATCGAGCGAATGTCGCGCGACAAAATTCTTATAAACGCGAGAAAGGTAGGTAAAATGCCTCTGAGAGATGATTAAAAAGCTGAAACACAGCGGAGTTGACGTTCAATATTAGTTTATGCGTCTCTCTATACTATTAAGTTTATAATGTCAAATTATATCCAATTTAAGCAATTTTTAATCGTTTCTATGTAGATCATCACTGCTTCTATTTAATATGCCATTAATTTTATCAAAACAATGGAAGTAAACAATTTCAAATACAAATGTAAATAGATAAATATTTAATTTAATTTTGAATCCATAAATGAATATCTAGTTAACGATCCTTATCGCTATCCTCGTATCGCAATTATTTCTGCAACAATTCATATATGCGGAAAAGAGGATTTTGCTTAAATATCTAAAAATTTAGCTAGATACAGATCTAAAAATAATTTTGTTAAATCATTAAAATAATTACAGGACGTTCTAATTAGTTACTAGAATGTTAAAACTATTTGCATCATTGCTCGTCATAGAGATTTCTACGTAATCCAACAAAATTATTTTCAAACTGTATCTAGATAAATTTTTAGATTTATAGCAAAACAAAAAATTATTCTTTTTGTATAGAACTTAAAATCTTAGCGCATGTACAAACTTACAGCGATTAGAAGACATTGACAGAATATTATTTAGTTACAGTTTGAGAGAGAAAAGGAAAAGATATTTGATTACACGAGCAGTTACTTCTTAGTAGACTCGTCGCGAATGGTCGAAGTCCATTTATTAGTTGAGCGGACAAGATCGTTACAGAGGTAAACTTTCGCGAGGAAGAAGTTTCCAGCCGAACAACGCACGCTCGCTCGGCCGTTTGGAGAGATTTGCACTTAGGCAACTTATTAACCCGGTTTAATCGTGCCCCGTCGAGTCAAACTCTCTGATTGGTGCTGGATGACGTCGGCATGCTGTTTAATCCTTGCACGAAGTCACGAACTAATTTCACGAACTACATTTACAACGTCGTCTCAGTATGCCCAAGATCAGGATGGATTAAAGAACTGCAGCATATCTCTTCTGCGTAAGGATCGATTAAGGTGCGCCTTACATATTTTCATAACCGAGAATGAAATATTCAAGTGTACTCAAGTTATTTTTTGCTCATTTCTTTTTTTCAACGTTTATAATATTCTTTAAATTTAAAATGCTGCTTGTTTTATACATACATAAAAACACACACACACACACACACACATACATATGTGTATATTACCATTACATCCGAATGCAATAATAATAATAATAATAATAATAATAGGATTAGATATATGTTTTAGAATTAAACCTAATACATACAGTAAATAATATGGACCACAGAATATTCCATGATTAATAATGCATTGACTAATAATATTAATTACTATTTGATTGAAGATATTAATTATTCTGTATGATTCTTATTTATTCTTCCTTTATATTTTTTATATTTATTCTCGCTTTATATTTTTTATAAGAAATAATATTTATATATTTTTATTACATATTTAATTACATATACATATTTAATTATAAAAAAAACAATTACAATATTCTCTATGCAAATAACTTTTTTTAAATGTTATAGAGAATATTGTAATTGTTTTTTTTATGGTTGACTTGTACAGCTTATAAATACCTAATTATTATTTAAATACATTAGAAAGGATGATAAATAATGAAATAATAAAAAATATAATTAAGTAAAATATATTAAAATTAAATTTAAAATCTAACATTTCTGAAATGTTTTGTAAATTATTTATTGTTAAAAGAAAGAGTGGTCGGTAATATGCAGTGATACGATATGTTGAGCGCCACTAGATAGCATTCTTTATCTCTTGGAACTTTGTAGCAATGTACAGAAAAGTACTTTGTCGGTAAAATACGTTTCTTTATTTAGTAATTTATTTCTTGATATTTTTCCGTGAATCTATGTATATTTTGTCATAAATATTTTATTAAATTGCATAGATGGAAAATTTTTTTATATATAAACTTTAAGCAAAATATATTTAAATAATTTTTATTTTATAAGGCATCACAATCAAATTAATGATTTGACCTTTTTTGTTTTAATCCTAGGACATTATAGTTTTTACATATATTTTAATAATATTTTTATGGATGTAGATTTTATACATTTTTCGATATTATACAAAATTTTATTTCTATAATATTCCAAGATTTAAATTGATTTTAGATGTGTGTTTTGCATTGAAATCACTGTAATATATATCTTATTTATTCTTGTCGCTGTTTTATTTATTTTAGTTGGATGAATAGAGAATGAATATCATAAAAACATTATATTAATATGATATTAATTATATTGTATATTATAATTATATAATAAAATTGTCATAATTTACGAATATTAAAACTTCTTAATTAAAGTGTTGAACATTTGTTACTTATAAACACTGCAAAGGAATATTATATTTGTGAAAAATTATTATATTTTAATTTATTTCAAGTTTATTGAATTGAGGGGTTAAACCAATTTTAATAAAATATTATTTTAATTTCAAAAATTTGTTTATACGATCATAATGCTGTAAACTTAATCACCGACGGTCGGTTATGTCAGCCATTCTCTCAAATATTTCGAATCTATCGGACCCAGATATACTTTAGTGTGCTACATTCGGAAATATACCAATGGCTACAGATGATATCTTATCGATATGCGTATACTCTTTTACTCAACAGATGCCACATTCTGATTCCTACCTGTGTAATATTCTTCCAGAGATGACTGAACGTATATACATATATATATAAACATTTGATGAACCAATTAAAAGAAAAAATTTTACAAACTGACCAATTAAAAAACGCTTCAAAGCGTTTGCAGCATCGCGTTGACCGTATTGCGTTTGACCTTAGCTTAAACTCTACTATATCCGCATAATTATACACATTTATACGCATAAATTTTTGTGTATGCGTGTATAATAAACAATTGAGGAAAAACAAACTATGATATAATTTAATCTAAAGCTTATAACATAAGATACTTTTTTGCTTGCATGCTATTGTGTTAGTGATCTTGCTGCTGAAAATTATATACCTACTGTATACCTACGTTGCCAGTATATTGTATAATCTATATTTTTATGATAGATTACTTATTCGTATACTTCCGTTAAATATTTTTGGTCAAACAAATTTTAGCAGCCAGCACGTAAACTCGCGTCTAAATGTGCAATTTCACGAATAAAAAGCTGGCGTTTTACCTCCTTTTTATCAATTTTCGTCAAAATGGCGAATCCAGCGAATAAACGCTCAAAGTTCGGCACTATCTAACTATGAGCGAGAAGCAACGCTGACTCTAGCTATGACCCACTTGATTGGCCAAATATTTTGAAGCATTTTTTGATTGGTCAATTTTTTGAATTGTTCAATGCTCCTTTATTCATGGCACAATGAGAGTAACTTCGCCTGCGAAATTTCGCTCCGTGAAAAGGAGACGGTAGCTTTAGCTTTTCAACGCTGGATTTGAATTGTAACGGAGTGAGGATAAACGCTAGCTTTTCTTTGCTCACATGAAAAAACAGTGAGCGTGGCATAGCGGCAGCGCATGAAACTGCTAAGCCAAAGCACAGCAGCATTTAAAGTCTTGTTGTCTCGCTCTTGGGATTTCCATCTTCATGGTGGAATCTGGATTTATATTCTACAATCCTATGTGCTAGAAATTGATCCGAGATCTCGGGCAGAGAAAGAATTAACACATCACATTTGAATTAAATAAAGCTAACTAACTTAAGCTTTATATAATTGTATCTTATCTATTAGGGGTTTGCATTAAAAGCCACTGTTCACGTTTAGATGGCAGTAACTGCGTATGCTATGGTCAGAGACATCTGCTACTTATATCATTTTTAAATGTGAACATTTCCTACTAAAATTCAGTCAACAGATCATCCTTGTTTACATATGTGCTTTTCTATAACTGAATTAAAATGGAACGTGATAAGTTGTTTTTCCGATGTGTACTTTTACACTATTTTGATTTGAAAAAAAGTGCAGCTGAAACTCATCGATTGCTTGCGGAAATTTATGGTGAATCTGCTCCATCGGAAACATGTAGAGACTGGTTTCGACGATTCAAAAGTGGTAATTGTGACGTTCACGACAAACAACGAACAGGTCAACCGAAGATGAACAACTGCAAGCTCTATTGGAAGAAAATTCAGCTCAAACACTCAAAGAATTGTTTCAACAATGACTGAAAGTCGATAAATCAACTATTTTTCGACGTTTACAAGCTATGGGAAAGATTCAGAAAGAAGGAAAATGGCAGCCACATGAATTGACCGAAAATGCCATTGCCAACCATTTAAACATCTCAATTTCTTTGCTTGCAAAGCATAACAAGAAGAGTTTCTTGTGGCGTATCGTGACCGGCGATGAAAAATGGATCTTTTTCAATAACCCAAAACGCAAAGAATCATGGGTTGATCCTGGCCAACCATCAATATCGACTCCAAAGCGAAATATCCACGGTCACAAAGCAATGCTCTGTATTTGGTGGGATAGTGTCGTGTATTATGAGCTGCTTAAACCGAACGAAACAATCACCACCGAGCGTTATCAACAACAATTGGAACGTTTGATAATTTGATGCAAAAACGATCATCAATTGCATCAAATCGTCGAAAGGTGATTTTACTCCATGATAACGCTCGGCCGCATATTGCTATAGCCGTGAAACAAACACTGATAGATCTCGAATGGGAGATTCTCCCGCACCCAGCGTATTCTCCGGACTTAGCACCAAGCGATTATCATCTGTTCCGATCGATGCAACATGCTCTAGAAGATACACACTTCCATAATTATAGCGAAGTCGAAAATTGGGTTGCTGAATGGATTGACTCAAAAGACAGACTATTCTTTCGTCGTGGAATTCAACTTCTGCCTGAAAAGTGGCAAAAAGTCATAGCTTCCGAGGGAAAATACTTTGATTGAGGTATTCATATATTTTGTTATTGAAATAAGTGCTCAAATATAAAGAAAAAACAACGGCTTTTAATACAAACCCCTAATATTTAAGGAACATTAGTTCCAAGATTTTACTCTCATACATTTTAAGATAACATAAGTCAAAGAAATGTCCTGCTGTCGTTAAAATTGATCGCTTCGTATATATAGGTCTTCCACGTCTCCGTGCCATAACCGACGCGTTGGGCATCAGGAAATTAATGATTCTAAGTGGCATTCTTTCCCGGCTGAACCCATCATGAGTACACATGCGCTGCGTTTACACACGTGTCCGACATACGCACAAACAGTTGCTAATTACTCAGCGCCGATCGCATCTATTCAAGCTCGGCTGTTTATGGAACCCACAGTCTCGGTCACAGCGAGCTATGTGCATCTCACGTAGGTAACTATGCCCTGTTGCTTGTGCATACAACGCAAATAAAATTCACCCTTCGTCACACATATAAATCAGTAGTCACGAGTAGTTCGAGCGTTGCATTCATGCGCTATCTCGGGAGTAAAATTACTGAAATGATTGCAAAAAATATGTAGGTAAAGCTGACTCTTATTAAGTTACACATCGTGGTTGATTAAATCTTGGTTTGCATTGGCACGATTTGATTATCGATTCCAATTATTAAGACGAAAAAAAACTAGATTGAAGAAAATCAAATAAAATAAAGAGAAATGAAGAAAGAAATAATAATAAAATTATTAACTTAAAATAACAATGAAACATCAAAAATCAACTTTTATCATTCCATTTTTTATTTCCAACGATCCATATATTTTAGAATAAAAACTGAAATATTAAAAACTAAGTTTTTTTTATTACTTCTTTATGGTTCCAACTCGCTGAAATAGATTCATTATTGGAATCTCTTACAAAGTCAAAGAAAATAGATTTTTAATATTTCAATTATTATTTTATAGTTAAATGAATTAAATGCTGATTCGACTGAAATATATGATAAGATTTATTATTGGAATAAAACAAATAATCAAAGAAAATTGATTTTTAATGTTTCATAATAATATATTAATTCAATCAAGTAATGGTTTATTTGAATAAACGAATCAATTATAGCAAAAAGCATTAAAGCCAACGCTGGTTCTTATTACGAATATTTTTGAGATTGACAAGGAAATGTAATAACGAATTATATAAACATTTTGTATTTAAACAATATTGAAGATGACCTAGTAATGGTCGATATGTCTATTATACACTGAGTGCAAATGATTTTGTTATAGGAACAAATCAAGGGAAAGCAAATGTGATATTTGTTAAAAAAAACCGATCAATTTATTACGATTGCAAATTAATTCGTCAATGTAACAAATAATCAATAGTATCTCTAGCAAATAAGAGGCTCATATATATAAAAGTCATAGACGATTGCAGGATCCCAAACCATAAGAAATTAACCAATTCTAATCAAGTATTCTCCCTACTGTGCTTGGTCGGTTTTCTATGACTTAAGACTTCACGATCATCTACGAATTCTATATAAACGAGCCTAAAGTTTATCTAAAAGATAGGTTAGATTCTATATGGTTTGGTTCTGTTACTAATAATTAGTTGGAATAGCAGACTAGCAGCAAATACAACAAAATTTATTGTACATATTTACCGATCATCGTTAAAGGTTGGTAGCTTATCAAATTAACAAAATCCTTTCTCTCAGTATAATTTGTTATGAATAAACAACTTTAAAATATTCGCAATAAGAATTAGCGTTGGCTTTAATGTTTTTTCTATAATTGATTGATTTAATGTTTCAATTTTTACGTTATAATTAGACGAATTAAATGCCGATCCAGCTATAACATCATAAAATTTATTATTATATAAATTTATTATTATATAAAAAGAAGTAATGAAAAAGTAGATTTTTAATGTTTTTTATGTTATAATTAAATGCTGATTTGGCTGAAATATACGATAAGACAACAGAATCCTACGGAATTCAAGATTAAACGATTCTGCTACAAAACTAAACTCGCGTTTACGTATCATATTTAGATAAACCATTTATATAACCAGTTTATTTTGCGGTCGCAAGCACAGACTCCAGTGTCACCGGGACAGGTCGCGATAAATTACGCGGTATATACGCTGTCGGATATCATTACCGCAATTACGCCAGTTCATCGCAACTTGCAACACGCTCGTTTCCGCTCCGCGTTCACCGCGCCCGCGAGTCACGTGTGGGCAGGTGGCGCCCGCATAATCGCGACGGAAAAAATGCAGTCGCCGCAGAAGTGAGCAACGAGAAGCCGGCAAGAGAGCTCGGGATGGAGGCCGCCAGGCTAACGAAAGAAATTTAATTGGAAGTTCCTTTTATTTCGCCTTTACTTCTCCTCCTTCCACCCCCCCCCCCTCCTCCTTCTCGGTCTCTCCTCCGCAGATCGTTCTTTCCTCACCGCCCTTCGTCCTTCGCGCCTTTCATCCTCGATGCGCGCCTCCGTTAAATTGCAACCTCGTGTCCCGTATCTTCGGTGCGGATAACATCGCGTGATTAAGACCAGCACTCCGCACTCCGTAGGACAGCGCTGTATCTTCTGCCTCGCCCATCCTGCGGATTCGCGATGCAGATCGGATGCGCCAGTTTTTGAAACTTGCATAACGAGATACCGTCATCCGTTCCATGTGCAAAGTTAAAAATAACTTTGTATTTGAGGATAGTCTTCCAATCTGTCAAGCATGATTTTACTCGAAAAAGAGTTATTTTATTTGCAAAGTATTTTTAAGCTTTTATTTCTTGTTTCCTGTATCTTGTTTCCTTTTTCTTTTTATTCTCTTTTACCTCTCTCTCTCTCTCTCTCTCTCTCTCTCTCTCTCTCTCTCTCTCTCTCTCCTTCTTCTTTTTGTCTCTATGGTTCGATTTTACATATGTCGTTTACGATGCTATGTCATTTAATCATCTTTCATATTTTTTACCTTTTCCTGCGTACAATATTGCACAAAAGCAACGTGCAACATGATTACGTATTACGCGATTTAGTTCAAAAGGGATCGATTATTTTGTGCACCTGCGGAACGAAGCGTAACTAACGCGCCTACTGAGAAAGTGGCATAATCTTTAAAACTGAATATAAAGCATAAGCGAAACCAACGTTTAACGTTTGTCTCTATGGTATTTACGCTTGGTTTGGTTGATCTACATTGAATAAATATATAATATCAATAATAAAAAGTAATAAAATTTACGAAAAAAAGAAATATAAAATCTGCTTGCATTTCTTACAGACATATTTTAATTATTATTTTATTTAATTCCAACAATTCGTAACTTTAAACAATGCAGAAAAATAGACTACCAAAGTATTGTTTCTTTTGTTTTATTAATTAATAAATAATTTGAAAACGAATTATGCATAACGAAAAACGGAATGGGTTTTGTTCACAGCTATGATAAATTGTAATAATGTGCAGAAATAATATGATTCAATTTCTCTCTGAAAGAAGATAATTTTTAATATATTTCAGTATATTCGATATATTTGAAAATAGAAATATTTTTTAGTAGAAATATTTACATTAATAATTATTATAACGTAAATATTTCTATTCAAAGTTACAAGAATTTTTTTGTGTAGTTCTTGCTTCTGACGTTAATCGAAATAGTAGTAGTAATAATAATAATAAATAAACAGAAGCGTTAAGAAATCGAATATTTTCTTCAATGACCTATATATTAAATTTCAAGATGTTGCATAGTATTTAATTATTAAGCAAATGTTTAAAACAAAATATCGCATTTTTGCTTATATTTTTATTTATTTAAAAAGGTCAGATGTAACTGTTAATACAATATGATTTTTCGAATTTCTATCTATTTTTATCACTTTATTCAGAACTGCAGAACCGCTGGTGGAATGTTCTCTTTGTTCCTTTGCGTTATGAATGTCTTGCGTACTACACCGCACCATATGTTCTTCCTGGCACTCGCTTCTTAATGTACTCTTTCGAAGTTTTCGAACACCTCGCCGTGTACACCTCGGTACAAGAAGATTGCGGGAAAGGGTGAATCGTCGATTTTATGCACCTGTGAAACGAAGCGCGACTACTAATGTGTAGATTCCACTGTGCAGGAGACATGCTTTAATTTACGAAATTAATAGCGAAATTTGTTGGGGAGAAAGCACGGATTAAACTGCAACTAGCGAATCGTATAGTGCGTAAAACATAGATCTATGAAAATTAAAAACGGTGACAACTTTCCTTGAAAAACTTGTAAAAAATAAAATTACGTATTATTTATAAATAAAATGATATATTAGGTGTTGGAATTAATTCGTAGCGTTTTACAAGTGATGGGAAGTACTTTCATTAATGTATTTTTTAATGCTCATGTGAAATAAATAACATTCTTTCATTAAAAAACGCTACGAATTAATTCCAACACCTAATATATATAAGTAATACATATAAAAATTATATGATTATATTGCATAAAATTATGTGTTTTTACAAAAATTAGGTTTTTTTTATTTCTAATTGTATAAATATATCGTTATAAAAAAGACGGAAAATTACACACATAATAATAATAATATAGTTTTTATATGTAGAATATACATATTACATAAAATGATAGTAATATCACCTATATCATATTATATGTATTTCGTATAACATATTGATAATATAAAGAAAATTTTATTAAGAAAATCCGTTGGCTAATTATTAAATATTTCTAATGAACTTCAATTTACTTTTACAAGTTATTTAATTACTATAAAGAAGAATAATTTTATTTTTACGTTATATTATAACTTCACATACGTACACTGAGAAAAAAGTTACCGATTCAAAAAAATATTAATTGATTCATTTAAATGTAGCGGTCATGGGATATCAAGCAAATATTTGTTAATTTAAACAAATAATATTTTAAATTAAAATTTTGTTGACTCGTGTATATTTAGCCTAAATATATAAATATTTGAACTAAATAATTACTACGATAATTAAACATATTTAGTCAAGTTAACAACTTTTTTCTCAGCGTATGTACTACATGGGCTGAAAAGTCCTGGGATTTTTCAATAGGTGGCGCCACTAGAAAATGAACATGATTCATTTCGAGAGGTTTATCTGTCACTAGTTTATGTATGAAGTTTCATGACATTTCGTTTATTTATTTACAAGCTACAGTCGTTTACAGTCGTTACAGACGTAAGTGACGTTACTTTCGCCTTCGTCAATATCGTATCTTGATCAAACATTGTTTTTTGATGGGAAAAACTTCTGAACAATCATTGAAATGGTTGCAGAAATGTTAACCCACATCTGCTCCTTCGAGAACAACAGTTTATCGGTGGTTTAGTGAATTTAAAATGGGTTGTACAAGCACCGAAGACACACCTCGCTCTGGAAGGCCAAAAGAGGCTACGAATGCGGAAATAGCAAAGCAAGTGCATCGAATCGTTTTGAGTGATCGTAAAATGAAGTTGCGCGAGTTAACTGAGGCCGTGGGCATCTCAAAAGAACGGGCGGGATACATTTTGCACGATGTTTTGGAGATGAAAAAGCTATCGGCACGATGGGTGCCGCGTTTGCTGATCATCGACCAAAAACAGCAGCGCATTGATGATTCAACGACGGTTTGGCGTTGTTGCAGCGTAATCGAGCGGACTTTTTTCGACGTTTTGTGATGATGGATGAAACGTGGATCCATTATCATACGCCTGAGTCCAATAGACAGTCTGCAGAGTGACTGAAAAGCCACGAAAGCCGACCAAAGCGGCCAAAAGACCAACGCTCGGCCG